>CM035163.1:12522283-12613879 GCA_020205615.1 Panax quinquefolius
AATAATCGATGAAGAGATTCGCAAAACTGCTCATAACCGACTTCTCTTCGAGATCGACTACCCACAATGGATTTACGTAATGTAGTGCCGGGTCCGTAAGCAAAATGGTAAAACGGCGAGTTCAAGATCGACTACAATCGATCTAAATAAGGCTTCATTCAAGGATTTCTACCCTTTACCCCACATCACCAACCAATCGACGCCTACTTCTGGGGTACGCTTTATTAAGTTTCATGGACGCATTCTCTCGATATCATCAAATTTCCAATAAAGCGAGGATATACCAAGACGCTGCTCATTACTTCATCGCTCGTATACGCCTATAAGAAAATGACTTTCTACTCATTAATGCCCGAGTTACATACCGCAGGAGGATGATGAATCACGTTTTCGATATCACCAAGGTGAATGTGGAGGTGTAACGCAGATTTACATGATTGTCAAAAGATGTTGGTGCATAAACATCCGGATGATTTAAGAATGCTTTCGCATAATTCACAAGACAATTTGAGATCAACCTCTATCAAGGCACCTTCTCTGGCTTAGGGGTCGCAAATTTCTGGGTTATCTGCCGAGAGAGAATCGGGGCCAATCCAGAGAAGATTCAAGCGATCCCCAACACGTAAGACCTCTACCATTTAAAGATGTTCAACGTCTCGACCGAAGGATGCAATTTAAGGAGGTTCATGTCCAAGTTCCTGTTAAAAGATGTTCACCGCTTCTTCGATACATCGAAAGGGCCAAGAATGCAAAGACGCTTCAATGGACTTCAGAGCGTGAGGACGCCTTTCAGAGCATCAAGTCCTACTTATCTTCTAAGGTTTTTATTGTGAAGCCCTGCTTCCCCGCCAACCCTATATTTGTACTTTCAGCAGCCTAGTTCGTCACAGTAGGAGCAATTTTTGCGTGAAGTCAAAAGTAAGCAAGACCCGATTTATTATGTAAGGCATGTCCTTGGATGTCAAACAAGGTACCCTAACATCAAAAGTTTGTTTTTGCTTTTAATAACCGCTAATGAAAAGCTTAGGTAATACTTCTGTGGTAGATTGGCAATAGATATACAGATCACCCTCCGAAGAAGATTATGGCAAACCCGAGGTATCGGGAGATTAGCTGTACGGACGACGGAGTTTCCACAATTTTTTCATTGAATATCATCCCCGAACCACCATCAAAGGCAAGCCTCAATGATTTTGTTGTTGAATGCTCGCTTTCCTCAAGTCAATGAAGTTGTGGCGTAAGTCAAGGATCTGACAGAGTAGCTGGCGCTTCTTCACAGGAAGGTGAGTTCGTGGACGCCAGATGCAGATGGTCTCTACCACTACTGGACGCAAGGAGCAGGATTATTCTGACAAGTCCGAGGGATTCAAGGCAAAGAGGCCATCGATTTCAGCTTCAAAGCGACAAACAACGGTTTTAGTAATGAGGCGGTACTGGCAAGGTTACTTAACTGCAAAGAGTCTCAAGTGCAAAGAATAATCATCTTCAAGTGATTCTCGCTAGTCATACAACTTTCCGGGAATACAAAGCCTCGAGGCCCAAAATGATCAAATATCTAACAGAATCAAGGAACAACTTCAAGATTTCCAATCCTACGAAGTTTCAAGGGATCGAAAGCGAATAACAATTCAATTGTCGATGCACTCTCTAAATTAGCCACTACGGATGTTAACGCTTTCACGGGCTCTGGGCTTATTTAGTAAACTTTGCAACATCCTAAGTGTCCATTATGAATTCGAATGTATGTATCGAATCAACCAACCGGTCGACCCATATATAGTATCCGCAGATGGCGCCTTACCTTCTGGACGATGTTCGCCAAGAAAATCAAGTATAAAAGTGCTAATTTTGTTCGATTGATGGAGATCCGTTCAAGAGCTTTCATCTCCACTATCAAATGCTCGACTCCATTCTCGTTCTGCTCGAATACGCTTCTTCGGAAGATAATGAAGGTATCTCGTATACTATATGGTATGCTAAGTCATTAGCCTATAAAGTACTTTGACAAGGATACTCATCTGGGCCTACCATCTTCAAAGAAGAATCAATATGTCAAAAAGTGTAGAAGTGTCAACTCACCAATTCGAGTCTTATTATCGCCCACCGTAAGAGTATACTCGATCTTATTCCTATACCCTTCACCGTTCTGGGGTTGATATATCGGGTCCACTCACCAAGGCAAAAAAGGTAAAGTCATTTTCATATAGCTTGCCATCGAATTATACGACCAAGTTGGCAAAAGCAAAACCACTTAAAGTTAATAAACTTAACAGAATGCTTGAAATTTTTGTAAAGAATCAAGAGTATTTCGCTTCGGATTCCTAAGGTGGTAATATCTGATAATGGACGCCAAACAGGATCGAAATTTGAAGCATTTTTGAAAGAACTGGGATTCAAAGAGTAAAGACTTCGGCTCATCCACAAATGAATGGACAAGTCAAGTGATCAATGTAATCACCGAATGGGACTGTTGCAGATCGACGGCCAAGCGGCGTATGGCCGAAGAGGAGCTACTTAGCGGCAAGCGGGCTTATCGAACTACTCCGAGGACTACAACGGGATTCACCTTTAGATCGGCCTATGGTAATCGATGCTTTAGTCCCAGCTTGAAATTGATCTCCAAGTCTTCGTTAGCCAATTCAGAGAGATCTACAATGAAGAAGTGGCTTAAGGCCAACCTCGATTTGCTTTGAGAAGTAAGAGAAACAAATTTTAATCGTGTCGTTTTATCAAAAGAGTGGCCAAGCATTATAATAAGGGGGTAAAGTTTCAAGGTTCAAGCAGAGATTTTGTCTCGGAGAAGTCAAGCATCTACACCTCGTAACTGGAAAGTCGATGCCAAACTGGAAGGACCGTATAAATCATCAAGTGCCAAGCCGGAACTTATCGATTGAAAACATTAGATGGGTCACTTAATTAAGAATACTTGGCACGCCGGCAGTGCTTAGAAAGTACTTTCAAGAGAAATGATGTCAAGACACCGAAGTCTCAGAATATTTATGTCATCATCAATAAAAAGTTCCCTTTTTCTCGAACAAATCTTGTCTTCATCACGATCGCTCAACGGGTTAGGAGGTTCGGTGGACTCACCGGCCATTCGGCGGCAGCCTTTTCAAGCTAGTGGTCCCATGAGTTTGTCGCCCTTCGTGGTAGGCAAACGCCATTGGTGTTAGGAGGTTCGTGGGACTCGGCCGCTATTCGATGGCAAATTTTTCTAAGAAAGTGGTCCTCCCATGAGTTTGTCGTGCCCTTCGGGTAGGTAGCAAACGCCATTGGTGTTGGGAGGTTCTGGTGGACTCACGCCATTCGATGGCACGTACTTTTCTCATAGTGGTCCCATGAGTTTGTCAGCCCTTCGTGGTAGGCAAACGCCATTGGTGTTGGGAGGTTCGGTGGACCTCACCGGGCCATTCGATGGGCCTCTTCTACAGTGGTCACTTAGACCTTGTCAGCCCTTCGTGGTAGGCAAGTTGTCATCTTTAAGACGTTGTCGTGCCCTACGTGGGTAGGCAATTGTTTACACTTAGACTTTGGCCAGTTCTTCTTGGGGGTAGGCAAGTGTCATCCTTTAGACTTTGTCGTGCCCTTCGTGGTAGGCAAACGTCATTTTTTGGTTTTGTTAGCCTTCTGAAGTAAACAAATTTCTGAAATGAAGTAGATCTGTCTCACACTTCCAAGAATTAATAAAGATCCCTTTACTTTATTACCTAAAATTTTTCTAAGTGTTAAGTTCTGGAAGCTTCATTCTTAAACTTCATCTTATCCGTTATATGACATGTTTAGTTGTTACTTAAAGTAAAAAATTCTACCATGGGTTCATCTTTCTATCCTTAAATAAATAAGGAGTATCGCGATCTTTTCACTTAAAATAAATATCGAGTATAATCTAATTCGTAAAATAAATATAAATAAAATGAAGTCATAAGCGAATGAAGCCATTTTCATTAATATTTAATCTAATTATATCTTCAATATTGGATAAGTTCAAATTTTTATAAATACTATAAATTAAAGATGTATCTTCAAAAGCTCGAGCCGAATTCATCAATAGATCTATCATCGATCTTGTTAATCACTTTCTTAATTTCGATCTTCTCCAAATCTCACCTCAACCAAGTCGTCATTCAGAATGATATCCGGTCCTTGCAGTTCTGCCGAGTTTACCCCTTTCATCTCCCTTGAACAACCTAAGAAATTTTTAAATGAAAAGGAATTTTCTTTATTTATTATTTTGAAATAGTAAGGGTTGATTTGATTAATGTGGATAGTTAGGGTTAAATACGCAAATATTTCAAAATAAGCAAGTGGTTATAAAATATTCATTATTGTTTGGGAATATTCGTTGGTCGTGGAATATTCAGATCGTTTGGGAATATTCGTACGACGACCACAAGCAGCCCATGGGCCCCATAACTGAAAGCGATCGATGAAGAAAACGACAAATATAAGTTGTTTTAAAATAACTACAGAAGTTGTTATCAAGTAACACTATTGAATACCCTTGGTTAAAACACACTAATACGCGGTTAAAACACAAGAAGATACACCAGATTGCACCAATTATTGATTCTTACGAAGAAGGCACTACTCAATAATGGTTACAGAATTATCGCTCAAAGATTTTATTATCGAGTTAATAATTCGCATTGATATTTTATATTGTCATTGTTTCAATAATTGTCATTACACAAGATTTTTCATTATCGGCTAATAATTCATATTATCCTAATAATATTATTAGATAACATTATTGGCAATGTCTAGAAAGTTCTCGCTTAAGGAGAGGTTTGGTCACCTAATCAAGGCTACCAAGAAGAAGAAATTTTATCGAAAGCCCCTCTTCCTGAACCGCCTCGTCGTCACAATATCAGGATTTCAGTAATATTATTTGTGAATAATTAATTATTGATTCATATGATGAGGAAAATATTGATTTTATGTGGATATAGATGGAGAAAATTTTAATGTGACAATTGTTGAAAATTGAAATTTTATCTTTTTCTCGATAAAATAATTCATTTAAATATATTATTATATTTTAATAATATAATAATGGTGATATTTTTTACAACTAATGTGGGATATATGAGTATACGAGGAGGAAGAGTATTTTTGTTGCAATAAATGTTTAAAACATGTTAAACATGCTCTGTGGACCCCATTTATCGATCGAATTTGATTATACTCGTAAAATCGCCTGCTTTGGATTTTTGGTCAATTTCTATTTGGAATTTGGAAAAACTTTTTCTCGCAAAGTTGTAGAGAATTGAATTTCCTATAAAACTCTCGCGAGATTCGAATTTTCTGATGAAAGGGCTATTTATTATGAATTATCAAGTTCAAGCTCAAATAATTAATTTTTGAAGTTTTAAATATTTTTTTTTAAGAAAACGTTTTTTTTGCATGTGTGAGGCATGTGTGTATAAAATGGAAAATCAGATTCAAAGGGTGGGCGAGGGAATTTTTTATATATATATATAATATTTTATTAAATTTTTCGCTTGGTGTTCTAAGCATTTTCCTATAAATAGGTGCTTAGGTTAGAATTGAAAATCACACCGTAAATCAAGTTTTCTCTCTATATTATCGAAAGTTTATTCTTGTGAGTATTTTGAGTATACTTTGAGTATTGTTAGACGCGGCAAAGTTCCCTTCAAAGACTATATCCCCCTGATTTCAAATTTGTAAGACTCGATCTTTCGAGGTAAGTGGATGTTATTTTTTCTCAAATGATATTATTTCTTCAATATCATTATGTCAAATATTGATCTCGAACTTTTTATCAAATTTGGAACTTTTTCATGTCGGGTTACTATTCATGAGTTACTATTCACGAAGTTACTATTCACGAAGTTACTATTCACGAGTTAGTTACTATTCACGAAGTTACTATTCACTTAGTACTATTCATGAAGTTTGAAGATGTTTTTTGTGGAATTTCTATCTTTGGTGTTTGAGTTACTATTCACGATACTAAGACTATTCACGATACCAAGACTATTCACGATACTAAGACTATTCAACCTAAAAATAAAATTTCTTCTTTTCGTCCAAAATATCTATTCGGATACTAACTTCGATCAGATCCATGTTTTGATCATTCTTGAATTTTACACCACTATGATTATTTTTGAGGTATTTTTGGACGGATAAAACCAAGTACTAATCCTTAATCCTTAATCCTTGTCATTTTGTTTCATCGATTCGCTTTTAAAAAAAATATTTTCATCATCCTCATTTTAAATGATGATATTATTGAATATCTTTGGCCCAGAGTAAAAAGATGAATGATTGATTTAAGAATATCTTCGTCAGAGAAAAAGATGAATGATTTTCAATGTGTGCAAAGATGAACAGTGTTTAAATGAATAATGACTAATCGATGAATATCTTCGCCTCAGAGTGCAAAGATGAATATTTGATTCCGTATGTATATCGATTGATGTTACAGGATAAAAGATAGAGACGATGAACTTTTTAAATTCATACATGTAAGATAGTAGTTTGCATTCTCTACTTAACTCTTCTAATGAATTATTATTTTCAATAATATTGATTTAAAATTTGTTGCCTATCAGATTCTATTAGATTTTTTCCTCGTCAAGACTAACGATAATTTGTCAGATATTATCTTAGTCATAATATTCTTTATCGAGCTAGTTGAGCTCACCCTTTTCCTTTTTGTTCCATTTTTCTCGTGGAGGCTAGAATATAAATGAAAGTATTTAGCCTGGGTATGGAATGAAGGTTTTAGAAAGGATTGTTTAGTAGTCCTCACCATTTTGTAAAATAATGTATCAATAAATGTGATGAGGATTTATTTGAGTATAGATATTGTCTGTAAGATAATATTTGTATTCAAACTCACAGCTTTTATCGTTGTAATAATAAAGTTGTAGTTGTTTCGCATCACGTATCGACAACTCGTAATGGGTGATGTATACCTATTTTGGGGGGCGCCACAGCTTGGTATCGTAGCTTAGGATACGATCTCCAAGTGAGATCGGGAATAGAACTCAGAGGGGAGAGACGAGTAAATCCTTCGCTAAAGGTGTCCTACCTAAGCTTATTTGTTAGTTGGTCAAGATATAGGATATTATGTGATATATTGATTTTTTTAATTAACCCTTTGTTTTACGACAAGATTTGAGAATGTCGATCGAGAATATTAACAATGGAAATGAGACCGACGAGAGACGCCTCAGACTCACCAACGAGGAGAACGTGCAACAGTCGGGCAATGTTCCCCCCGTGAACAACACCATCGAAAGCAGATGATGAACGAGGGATGTTTAGAAGTTTTTGCAGCTCATGCAAAATCGCACGAGGAGACTCGTGTTCAAAATACAGGAGGAAATGATAAGAATTCACAAGTTGTCACAATGTACCCAAGCAGCTTCAAAGAGTCGGGGACCACCTAATTTAAGGGAAAGCCGATCCGATCACCAAGTAAAACACGGGTCAAACAAATTACCAAGATATTCGATGTCTGGGATGCACGAGGAATGAAGGTTCCATTCGCCACCTTTATGTTCCGTGGGCGAGGCAGATCATCGGTGGGAGTCTCAGGAAGCACTCCATCCACCAAGACTCAAAGATGTCTTGGGAGACGCTTTCAGAAGCTATTTAATGACAAATACTTTCCGAAAGTGTTCGGCTATACGAAGGAAGTGGAGTTCATCGATTGAACAAAACAAATAATGACGGTGTCTCAAAGACGAGGCAAAGTTTGCAGAGTTATCCGTGTTTCAGACCTCATTTGGTGGAGAATGAGGAACGATGACGCGGATGTTTCTTAGAGGTTTGAAACCCAAGATACGCCAAAGATCTCATTTCTCATAAATTTTTCTTTATTCAGACATGTTGTAAACATGTGGCTCAATTATTAGAGCGAGATAACGAGTACTGGCCAACCGAGGGACCACAACCAGATCGCATCGTAGATAAAGCAACAATGTAATAATGATAACCCATGAGAAAGAAACAGACGGACAAAATGGTAACCACTCCTGTGGTAATCATGGCCATGAAAATAAGAAGCGAGTCAGAGGAGATTTTAAAAGAGGAGATTTAACAACTAACTATGTGAAGACGACAAAGGCGGCAAAGAATCGGTTCTAAGGGAGGAGAACCACCACCCATTATATGCTATAAATGCGAAAAGAGGGACATATCACCAAACCGCCCACAACAGCTCAAGGGATGCTATAATTGTGGAAAGGAAAGGACATATCGCCGAGATCAGACAAGAATAAAACCTAGTTCATGGGGACGCGTGACTCAAAAGATCGTCCCTGTAAAAGTCAAAGTCAACGATTCCGGAAGAGCGCTTTTCAGGATCGGTCATAATGCGAGAACCCAAACGAGGTGATCACGGTAAGTTATTTATAAATTTTCGCAAGTTTATATTTTACTTGATACCGGCATACCCATTCATTTATCTCTCCCGCATGTGCTCAACGCTTAAACTCGACCCGAGAAATTAGACTTTGACCTATCTGTGGAAACTCCGCTAGAGAAACTTTCATCACATCCATCGCTTATAAATCTTGTTTGATCAAGTGGCACCATCACCTTACACCGCTGACCTTATCTCTTTAAAGATACTTGCTTTTGATGTGATTTTAGGATTGATCGTTAACTACTCATCATGCCAAAATTGATTGTTTTCGTAAGGTTGTTAGTTTTCATATTCCTAACCAACCTCGTTGTATTTAATTCAAGCAACTAAACCATTAAAATCAATCACTATCATATCTAATCATAAAGCTATTCGCTTATTGAAAAACGGATGTCAAGCTTTCTTAGCCCATGTTATGGATTTGAATAAAGACACGCCAAATTTGAATAATATTCTCGTTGTTATCGATTTTCCGACGATTTCAAGAACTTCCCTGGCCACCCCGTAACGTGAAGTCAATTTTTATTGATCTTGAACCCGCACAAAGCCCATTTCTAAAACCCCATATCGAATGGCTCCTATTGAACTTCGTGGAGTTAAAGGTCCAACTACGTGAATTGTTGGACATCGGCTTCATCTGGCCCCAAGACATCTCCTCGGGGTGCTCCTGCTTTATTCAGTAAAGAAGAAAGACGGAGTATGCGATTTTGTATCGACTATCTGGAATCGAACCATGTCACCATCAAGAATAGGTATCCCTCACCTCAGATTGATGACTTGTTCGACCAACAGTAAGGGGCACAATTCTTTTCAAAATCGATCTTCGCTCGGATATCATCACCAAGATTAGAATCGAGGATATTCCAAAGACCGCTTTCGTAATCCCCAGACGGGCATTATGAATTTTAGTCATGTCTTTTTGACTAACTAATGCTCCCGCGGCTTTCATGGATATGATGAACCGAGTATTCAAGGAATATTGGATCAATTCGTTGTTGTTTTTATTGATGACATCCTCATATATTCCAAAAGTCGGAAGATCATGAGCACCATTTGAAGTCGGTACTCCAAAGGCTTCGTGAAAACAAACTATATGCCAAATTGAAGAAATGCGAAGTTCGCTCGAGGAAGTAGCATTCCTTGGGCACGTGGTGTCAAACATGGAGTATCCGCTGATCCGGCCAAGATCAAGCAATACAAAGTTGGGAGCAACCAAGTTTTGGATCAAGCACGTAGCTTTTTGGGCTTAGCCGGTTATTATCTGAGATTCGTGGAAGGGTTTTCTAATCGCTACTCCATTAACCGCCTAACTCCTAAGGATACAAAATTGCTTGGAGTTAAGAATGCGAGAAAAGTTTCCAAGAGCTTAAGAGAGACTTATTTTAAGACTGTTTCTAACAATACCATCCGTTCTTGATGGATTTGTTATCTACAGCCGATGCTTCGTGCAAAGGGTTAGGATGTGTTCTCATGCAACGTGGGAAAGTCATAGCCTATGCCTCGCGACAACTTAAAGAGTATGAGAGGAATTATCCTACCATGATCTAGAGTCAAGCAAAATAAATTGCTGCGCTTAAAGATATGGAGGCACTATCTATATGGGGAGAAAGTGGAGATATATTCGCACCATAAAAGCCTTAAATATTTTTCACTCAAAAAGAACTCAACACGCGCAGCAAATGACGCTGGCTCGAAGCTATTGAAAGACTACGCACCACACTATTCAATACCATCCCGAAAAGTTTAACGTGGTAGCCGACGATCGAGTAGAAGATCATATGCGGAACGAAAAGCGATGATGTCAAGTATATACGACAGAGCCAACTTTAATAGAAAAAGTTAAGGTTGCTTCAAGCCACCAATCTTGAGTCGATGCGTGCGAAGAAGAAGAAAGTACAAGAAGGAGCTATTCCTAAGCTTAGAATTGATGAAGAAGGAATACTTTGAGTCCACTCTAGACTTTCAGGTTCCTAACGACTGATTTGAAGTACAAGATTACGATGGAGGCACACAATACACCATTTGCAATCCATCCTCGAAGTACTAAATGTATCGTGATCTTCTACATACATTTTGGTGGAACAATACGAAGAGAGAGATTGCAAAGTTTATCTCAATGTGTTTAACTTGTCAACGGTAAAGGCGAGCATCTAGTACCTAAGGGTCCGTCAGAACCACTGAGATTTCTGAATGGAAGTGGGAACACATTACCATGGATTTCATACGGGTCTTCCTACGGCTTCTCAAGGCATCAATGCTATTTGGGTTATTGTTGATAGATTAACCAAGTCCGCGTCATTTCTTGCCGACACGGAGACTTATTCCTCTGAACGCCTTGCTAGTATGACGTGAATGAGATTGTGAGGTTGCATGGCATGCCTCAGATCCATAGTTTTGGATCGTGACCCAAGATTCACTTCAAGATTTTGGGTTAGTTTTGCAAAAAGCTATGGGGCACGGATTTGCGATTTAGTTCGATACCATCCCCAAACCGGACGGACAATCGAGAGGACTATTCAAACTCTTCAAGATCTATTAAGACTCGTGGTCCTAGACTTCAAGGGTAGTTGGGATAAGTATTTACCATCGTGGAATTCTCCTACAACAACAAGCTTATCGTGCAAGTATAGGTGTGGCTCCATTCAAGCATTATATGGATTTAAAATGTCGCTCTCCAATATGTTGGGATGAGGTGGGTGAAGCAACATTGTTGGGACCGAAAGTTAGTACGATGATCACTTTAAAAGATCCAAATGATTCGACAACGATACAAACCAAGACAAGATCGACAAAAGAGTTATGCGGATCTTCATCGAAAGGACGGGAATTTAGTGTGGGGGATCATGATTGTCATGAAGTTGTTCCATGGAAGGGAGTTACAAGATTTGGGAAGAGAGGAAAGCTCAATCCATTTATTTATCGGGTCCATTTCAAATTCTCGACCGAGTAGGAAATGTAGCCTATAGACTCATAGCATTCTCCGAAAGTATGTCTCGTGTTCATAATGTGTTTCACATATCCGCATTTTTCAGAATATGTGAAAGACCCAACCACGTTATCGAAGTTAGAACCGGACGAGATAGCCAAGACTTAACGATGAGGAGGTACCGCCAAGATCTTGGATAGAAGGAGCATGTCCCACGCAAGAAAGGTCATACCACAAGTTAAAGTTTTTGTGGAGGAATCATGCTATAGAGGAAATGACCGAATTGAAACTAAATGAAAGCGTAGAGGTATCCTCACTTTTCAAACACTGTGTACGTACACGCCAATTTCGAGGACTAAATTTCATAAGGAGGGAGGTCAGAAGACCCTCAACTTATTATTAATGAAATTTAATTTTTTCTATTTATTATTTTGAAATAGTAAGGGTTGATTTGATTAATGTGGATAGTTAGGGTTAAATACGCAAATATTTCAAAATAAGCAAGTGGTTATAAAATATTCATTATCGTTGGGAATATTCGCTTGGTCGTCGGAATATTCAGATCGTTTGGGAATATTCGTACGATCACAAAGCCCATGTGTGGGCCCCATAACTAAAAAGTTTATGGATGAAGAAAACGACAAATATAAGTTGTTTAAAAATAACTACAGAAGTTGTTACTGCTAACACTATTGAATACCTGTGGTTAAAACACAAGAATACGCGTTGTTGCACACAAGAAGATACCAGATCGCACCAATTAATTATACGTAGAAGGCACTACTCAATAATGGTTACAAAGAATTATCGCTCAAAGATTTTATCGAGTTAATAATTGTCATATTGATATTTTATATATCGTTGTTTCAATAATTGTCATTACACAAGATTTTTCATTATCGGGCAATAATTCATATTATCCTAATAATATTATTAGATAACATTATTGGCAATGTCTAGAAAGTTCTCGTCTAAGGAGAGGTTTGGTCACCTAATTGCGCTACCAAGAAGAAGAAATTTTATCGAAAGCCCTCTCTTTCCCTGAACCGCCTCGTCATAATATCAGTGATTCTCGTAATATTATTTGTGAATAATTAATTATTGATTCATATGATGAGGAAAATATTGATTTTATGTGGATATAGATGGAGAAAATTTTAATGTGACAATTGTTGAAAATTGAAATTTTATCTTTTTCTCGATAAAATAATTATTTAAATATATTATTATATTTTAATAATATAATAATGGTGATATTTTTACAACTAATGTGGGATATATGAGTATACGAGGAGGAAGAGTATTTTTGTTGCAATAAATGTTTAAAACATGTTAAACATGCTCATGCGGACCCCATTTATCGATCTAAATTTGATTATACTGTAAAATCGCCTGCTTGTGGATTTTTGGCCAATTTCTATTTGAATTTGGAAAACTTTTTTCCGCAAAGTTGTAGAGAATTGAATTTCCTATAAAAACTCGCGAGATTCGAATTTTCTGATGAAAGGGCTATTTATTATGAATTATTGAAGTTCAAGTTCAAATAATTAATTTTTGAAGTTTTAAATATTTTTTTTAAGAAAACGTTTTTTTTTCCCAGGCAAGGTGGTCATATGTTCAATTGTTTGAATTCAGATTTTAAGGTGGGTAGAGGAATTTTTAATATATATTAATATTTTATTAAATTTTCGCTTTTGTGTTCTAAGCATTTTCCTATAAATAGGTGCTTAGGTTAGAATTGAAAATCACACCGTAAATCAAGTTTTTCTCTATATTATCGAGTTTATTCTTGTGAGTATTTTGAGTATACTTTGAGTATTGTTAGACTATGGCAAGTTCCCTTCAAAGACTATATCCCTGTTTCAAAGCCTAGAAGTATCGATCTTTCGAGGTAAGTGGATGTTATTTTTTTTTCAAATGATATTATTTCTTCAATATCATTATGTCAAATATCGATCTCAACTTTTTATCAAATTTGAACTTTTTCATGTCTGGGGGTTATTCATGAGTTACTATTCATGAGTTACTATTCACGAAGTTACTATTCATGAAGTTACTATTCACGAAGTTACTATTCATTTAGTACTATTCATGAAGCGTGAAGATGTTTTTTGTGGAATTTCTATCTTTTGGTGTTTGAGTTATTATTCACGACTATTCACGATATAAGACTATTCACGATACTAAGACTATTCAATTAAAAATAAAATTTCTTCTTTTCGTCTCAAAATATCTATTTCGATACTAACTCGATCAGATCCATGTTTTGATCATTCTCAAATTTTACACCACTATGATTATTTTTGAGGTATTTTTGACATGGATAAAACAAAGTACTAATCCTTAATCCTTAATCCTTGTCATTTTGTTTCACCGATTCGCTTTTTAAAAAAATATTTTCATCATCCTCGCCTTAAATGATGATATTATGGAATATCTTTGGCTCAGATAAAAGATGAATGATTTTAAGAATATCTTTCGCCCAGAAAGTGCAAAAGATGAATGATTTTCAAGAATATCTTCGCTTCAGAGTGAAAAAAAGATGAACAGTGTTTAAATTGAATATGATTAATCGATGAATATCTTCGCCCAGAAAAGTGCAAAAAGATGAATATTTGATTCCAGATGTATATCGATTGATGTTACAGGATAAAAGATAGACGATGAACTTTTAAATTCATACATGTAAGATAGTAGTTTGCATTCTCTACTTAACTCTTCTAATGAATTATTATTTTCATGTAATATTGATTTAAAATTTGTTGTCTATCAGATTCTATTAGATTTTTCCTCGTCAAGACTAACGATAATTTGTCAGATATTATCTTAGTCATAATATTCTTTATCGAGCTAGTTGAGCTCACCTTTTCCTTTTTGTTCCATTTTTCTCTCAGAGGCTAGAATATAGCGTAGTATTTAGCCTGGGTATGGAATGAAGGTTTTAGAAAGATTGTTTAGTAGTCCTCACCATTTTTGTAAAATAATGTATCAATAAATGTGATGAGGATTTATTTGAGTATAGATATTGTCTGTAAGATAATATTTGTATTCAAACTCACGCTTTTATCGTTGTAATAATAAAGTTGTAGTTGTTTCGCATCATGTATCGACAACTCGTAATGGGTGATGTATACCTATTTTGGTCGCCTCGATGGATGTTTTCTTTTCGGATGAAGCGGAGG
Source organism: Panax quinquefolius (assembly GCA_020205615.1). Classification (NCBI taxonomy): domain Eukaryota; kingdom Viridiplantae; phylum Streptophyta; class Magnoliopsida; order Apiales; family Araliaceae; genus Panax; species Panax quinquefolius. The sequence goes on from CM035163.1 coordinate 12,536,793, forward strand.
ATGCATCTTACGGGTTCATCGTCAGCACATGAATTTTCGTGGATGTACGGAGGAGGACAACCAGAGAGGGGAACTTTGTTTTCTTCGGCAGTCCGGGGGTTATTCGTTCTCATTTTCTTCACGAAGCGACCTTAGCCCGATCGTGCAAAGGAATATCAGTGCTCCTCCTCTACCGGTAGGTTAAGAAGTGGAGGATCGGGGTCGTCGGTATGTTGTTTGGGGTTGCTTGGGGAAGTGTTTCAGGCCACTTTCGTGGTTTGTTTCGATTGGGTGGATTTGGACTGTCATGGATCTTTTTTTCTACAGGTCCGAGGTTTTTCTGTACGCTGGTCTTCGCTTTGAGGTTCATCACCAAGGGAAGAAGTCGGGTGGATCGGTGGTGGGGGATTAACTCGGGGAAGATTCTTCACGGATGCTCTTCACTCAGATTCCGCATTCATCCCTCGCTAAAAAATCTTCCGTGTCTCTCACCTCCGTGGGAGCTTGGCTTGATCGTGAGACACCTAAAAACCATGTATCGTAACCTCAGATCACTTATATAGCTCGTAAATTATGTTACAAAGTTATTCAAAACTTACATTTGTGGTCGATAGCTGTGCTTGTTTGGTCGAAGTGTGAAACTCCATTCTTTTCGAGGAATCTTCTTCAAAAGTCTCGCCATCTCCCTCACCCGCCCTTCGGGATATGTCTCCAAAGTCAACAGAGACCCTACGAGGTAGTCCGGGCCCGAAGAGAAGAGATCTTGTCCGTGATGAAAACCCACTTCTCATGCCAACCCTTGTTGGTTGGAAGGAGTATCCATCAGGGTCTCTCTCGAACTCGGTGTTGGCTCTGGGGAGACCGCTTGCTCAACATTTTGAAGCCTCGCTTCGAGACCTACCAAAGTAAAAGAGGTGAAGAAGATGTCACAGAGGGAACAATCTCTAATTCACGGCGTAAGGCAATAAATGCCAGATGTGGATGTAGGAGTTGGCACTAATCGGGCGTAAGCTCCACTCCCCTATGAACCCTAGAGGTGATAATAAAACATGGAGAGGTAGCAAACCCCTTTTCTGTGAAAGTGACAGTACATGGGCGACTCCAACCGTCCCGGTCATTGGTACATACGCCTTCAGAGCAGGGGCTCCTTATGGCGCATATATCAGAATCGATAACGAGTCCCGAAAGATGCATATCTCAGATTCCGGATCGAGGACCGGATGTTGGTAATGGGGAACCGCCCCTCGGCCCTCAAGAAATCGTCGGTCGAGGCAAGAGGAGATCGTAGAAGGATTTCCACCCATGGTTGTTGATTGGGGTTAGAACTCAACCTCTTGGTTGTGGTTGGGTGGGAGAAACGATATCGATAGAGTGCACGTAAGGGAGAGAGTTTTGGCCGAGGTTACGGCCACCATCATAAGATTTTGTGAAGGCAGAAAGAAGTTTGCGCAGAGGAGGAGAAAGCTCAAAGGTTCAAATTTTAAATTAGCAGTAAAACCGCTTTAATCGTAAAGTTTACCTTTTATAATCGACAGCTATACTCAGAATTGAGGGCGCACATTTAATCCATCGCAATGATGATGAATGGGAAGAGGTTTCATCTGCTTTTAGACCCAAATATCTTCACCCATGTGGGCTTCAGGTTCATCGGGCTTCCCACTTATATTCCTCGATATCAATTTGATCGATTTTGACGGGCTTTGGTGAGTTTCACTTTGGATCTCTTACGACTTATCATAGTTTGTTATGTCCCTGGCCTATATCGCTTATAGCCTTTCATTAAACACCTCGCTTAATATAAGACTAGGGGTAATGTTGGCCATAATCCTTTTTCTTATCGGGCTTAGACTTAATGGGCCCTCCTCGATCACGTTATGCTAAGTCCTGGTACGGATCCATTACTGGGTCATTTCCATTATTCGGGCTTACCATTCTTTTCTACCATTATACAAATGTCACTTAACCCAACTTTGACCAAGAATCATTATATCAAGTGACAAATGACTATTGTGTTTACCACCTTCTCGCATGGCATTAATGAGGATGGGACTGGGGATGACCCATGCATGGAAAACAAAGCAAAGAAAGGAAGGTCGCTTACTTTCTACCGAAATGACCTAAGTGGGAAAAAGGTGTCGAAGTTGTTGAGTGGCACCAGAACCCGAGCGAGATGTATACGAGCCAAGATCACATAAGAGGGTAAGTAACACATTCATGTTTATGATTCTATCTCTCGCGATTAGATAATATTTTTCTCCATCATTGACCTCATGATCATCAGATCGACTCTCACGCCGGAGCTATCCTCGACTGGTCAAAGTCATCGCTTTTTTGGCCGATTGTTAAACCGCTAGTGATATCGGACGCTGCTCTCACGACGTGACGCTTTTAAAAAGATTCTTGCTATCAAGTGATATACTCATTCTAACCTCACTTGGCCAGAATTCGACACTTCAACACGAATCACTTCTTTGTAACACTTCTCTCATCTTCAACCTTGAAATTACAAACCCTAACAAAGGCATAGGAATTTACTACGACAACATCAACATGATAATATTGTTTCGCAGCAATCTAGTTGTTGGGACAAAGTCTATGTCAGCTTTCTACCAAGGTCACAAGAAGGTTACTTTGCTCGAAGTACTAGTTAATGCTGACCAGAAACACTGCAAAGGAATTCCCAGTGGGAATATAGATCTGAGGGTGGTTGCAAAGACTGCGATTGTATATGAATATCGGATATTCGGGCGGAAGACAAAGCATCACCAAATGGGGTTTGAAGGATACATGACAATAAGTCCAAATGGAACCAGTTCAGGGAACAACACAGAGTTACACAAAACAATGAAGCAGATTTAAAAAATAAACCTAGACTTTGTTTAGTTCTCTTTCCGAATTGGTTTTGTCCGCTCGTGTTCTAGACTTCAATTCAATATTTCATACTCCACTCTTTTTAAAATTAATAATTAAAAATATATTTTAGATTTCATACATACAAACATTGATATTAGTACTAAATTGTATTATAGACTTTTTACATGTAAATAAAAGAATAATAAGATATAGTACTTAAAAAATGGTCAATTTGACCATAAATCCTCGAACGGAGGGAGTACGAGATTCAAACCTAACATTTGTGCGTAACATCAATTGATTGGGATCTGACTAGTCTGCCGGCCAACTTGAAACTGAAATGTTACCAAAATATTACATTGGTCCTCTACTCTCCTGCCTAACATTTGTGCGTAATTTTTTGTGTATAGTTTGTTCTCATAAAATTATTCAATTATCATTATTCTTCAATCCTTTTTCACTACTAAAGCTGATAGTTCTTTGTTCTGTGGGGATGAGGAGGGGAGCTAAAAAGGTATGAAAATCTGTTTGTTTTTCTCTTTTATCTTAGTTTTGATTTCGTTTTTGTGGGTTGATTATAACAAACTGGCCACTATATTAAGTTCATGGTTAGGTAATAAAATTTTTCAATTCAGTTATCAATTAACTGCAACTACCCATGATTTTCCCCAAAAAAGGTCTCTGTCAACGCAATAATTCTGGTGCAAAAAATGTCTAATTTTCTTTCAAATTACAAAGAAAGTAACTGGATTGGAAAAGTATCTTTACAAGTCCAGATTCTGATATTCTTTGCAAAATAATGAAAAAGTGATCATCCTATAAGCTGCCATGGTGTGGCCAGTCATGTAGATTATTATTAGTAAAAGTATTTGAACTTTAGAATTGACCCCTGTTTACTTGGAATAAAGGAGAGACATAAAATGTAAATGAACATGGAATCTGGAATTTAAGACAATGTTCATGGAAATTGATGGTTTGGTCTTTGTTTATAACTTTATCAAGATTTATGGATCAACCCAAACCTTATGACTTTTTTGTAAATGCAAAGTTGTTGCAATAAACTCGGAGAGATTGATTATCTTTAGAGTGCAGTTCACTCAAATAGATAGGAAAGTCATGGTTTCTCTGTCGAGTGCTTCAAAAATTACTTCATTGATATTGTTTAATCTTTTCTTTATCATTCTTCATCATCTTGTTCGTGCAGATCCTCCTTATCATCTCTGTCAAGGAACAACATTCACAGATACCAATCCATTTCAGAAAAACCTCAATGATCTTCTTTCTTCTTTATCCTCAAATGCTTCTGTCACTTAAATTTTATAATACTTCCATAGGGAATGACTTGATACAGTATATGGTCTATTCTTCTGCTATGACTATCTCAAAAAGTTGCCTGTGTGAAATGCATAGCCGCAGCCTCACAAAACATCCGAAAGCTTTGTCAAACACAAAAGAAGCAGTTGTGTGGGAAGAGAATTGTCAATTGGCGCTTACTCCAACAAGAATTTTGTTGGCCATTTGGATGTTGATGGAACATAAATCAAACCAACCCGGAGAATGTTTCAGATCCTAAACTACTAAAATCTCTCGTGAACGCCACATTACACAATATCAGCAACATAGCAGTTTTCAGCCCTTCATCTGGTATGTATGCTACTCAAGATGTACGCTTTTCAGATGAAAAAACAGTATATGCTCTTGTGCAGTGCACTTTAGACTTGTCTCCAGATGAATGTAATACATGCCTTGAGATTGCAATATCAAACATTTCTAGTTGCTGCTATTTTTTTATCGAGGGGCTTAGACTTTAGCCGTAGTTGCTACTTGAGGTATGAGTTTTATCCTTTTTACATGGTGGTAACTGAAGGTCACGACTCAACACCCTATCCAGGTACAAAGCCAAATAAGTTATTCTTATTTTATATCAAATTCAGGAGTAATTTGCAGTCCTATTAATTTGGTGAAATATAATCAATCATATATATGAGCTGCTAATTAAGTTCTTTTATTTTATCACCCACTTACTTACGGAAAATGGAGATCAACAAAACAAATGGATGGTATTAGTCCCAATAATTGATCTGCAACTGTATTGGTAGCACTCATCTGCTTCTGCATCTACCGTCTTGTGCTGAGGAATCAAACTAAGAACAGTAATCTCACTAGTTGGTGAAGGCTTTTTATTTTATTTTTTTTATTATTATTATTATTATTATATATACTTGTATGTTATTTCCGTTACAATTTTTGCTACTTGTTTTCAAGAATCCTGTACTTGTAATATTTCAGAAAAGGGGAGATTTTATTGTCAAGAAGTTCAATTACCTGAGATTGATGAACCCAGTAACACAAATAATATGGGTCAAATTTTCAAGGAAGAGAGAACCTGGATCCTCAGGAATTTCCCTTTATTCCTATGGACTCTATAAAAACAGCTACAGATAACTTCTCTGATTCAAACAAGCTTGGACAAGGTGGCTTTGGTCCTGTTTACAAAGTAATAGTAGTTATCTGAAAGTACCAATTATTAGATTTTAAAATTTTAATTTTAAAGTGGCTTGGCATGATGAATTGGCCTTTTGATTTTTTTTCTATCAAGGGTATTCTACCGGTGAGGAGGAAATAGCAGTGAAGAGACTTCAGCCAGCTCTGAACAAGGTTCAGATTTAATTTATAAATGAGGTCCTACTGATACTTAAACTTCAGCACAAAAAAATCTTGTCAGGCTTTTGGGTTTTTGTGTTCAGGGAGAAGAAAAACTATTGGTCTATGAGTATATGTGCAACAGCAGCCTAGATTTCTTCCTTAATGGTTTGTATTTTCCATGTATCACTTCCTCAAAATTTAAACTTGATTGTTGCTAAATTACTCGCTTAAATTTGACTTTGGGATTTTATGAACTCAATCAATGATACTTGTTCTGACCATAGAGGATCATGTAGTTTACTCTCTTCTTTGTCAGATAAAAGTAAACGCTGCACAACTTAATTGGAGCTTACGCCTTGATATTATTAATGGTATTGCTCATGAATGCTGTATCTTCACCAGGATTCTCGATTTAGAATCATTCATAGGGACTTAAAACCAAGCAATGTGTTACTGGACAAGGATATGAACCCAAAAATCTCCGACTTTGGAATGGCAAGGATCTTTGGAGACGGTGACCGCAAGATAATAGTACTGCCAAAATAGTTGGAACATAGTAAGTGAACAAGTATACTTAACAAATGCTATGCATCTATAGGGTGTAAATTAGTCTATATGTCTTGCAGTTTTTCTCTGTGTTTCTCTCATACCTTATGCTGGTTTCTCTGAAAGTGGATACATTGCTCCAGAGTTTGCAATGGAAGGTCTATATTCCATCAAGTCTGATGTTTTCAGCTTCGTGTTCTATTGCTTGAGATCATTAGTGGAAAAAAGAATGCTGGATTTTCTCTCAAAACAAGCTCCTAGCCTCCTGTCATATGTAAGTTTATCCCGATTTAGTTACAATATAAAAGTAAGGGTAAAGTCTCACTTAGATTTATTTTATCTGCTGATGCTGCAGGCATGGCAATTGTGGAATGAGGGAAGAGGCAAGGATTTGATGGATCCGGAAATGCCTGATACTTGTTGCCTTGATGATTTTTTGAGATGCATGCATATTGGGTTATTGTGTGTTCAAGAAGATGCATATGACAGGCCAACCATGTCATCTGTTGATATTATGCTAAAAAGTGATACCACAACTCTTTCTCAACCTCAACGACCAGCGTATTCTGTTGGAAGATTGCCGGATCACCAAAAAACATGTTACAACAATTTGTCCATCAACAATTTTACAGTTTCGAATATACATCCGAGGTAGTGAAACCGATGATGGGCTTGAGGCTCTACTATATATTATCAACACCCTTGTGTGAAACATTGTTAATAATCATTCATATGGCTGTAATCTTCTTTTACAATGCATGTTATTTGGAAATATTCATTAATTTCAAGTTACCAGAAACCCCTCTCATGAATCTTCGGTATCCATATTGAATTTCCAATGGAATAACATTTTGTGTGAAATAACATGCACATTGTTTGAAGGCAGCATCATCCTAGAAACAAATAAATATTAAGCCATCCTCCTGGGGCAGTACCTTGTAACTAATCAAAACAAAGAAAATGCTGAAACTATAGTACTCAAAATATCACAGAAAACTTTTTCCTGCCAGAACGAAGGATTTTTCTCTTAAAAAGGAAAAGAGTATTTTGATAAGGAAAAATTGTGCCATTACACAAATACAAAGTCTGTCAAGAAGTCTAGCTAAACTCAGCTAGCACTAATCAGTTGTTTATTTAGCTAAATACAACAATCAGGCATAAGGTGCAGCATTCTAAATTTGAATATTCAATATATATCTTTGTTATTTTCCAAGGACAAATTTCTAATATCTGGACCTACTCTATGAATTAATATAGAATTGATAAAAAGTTAAACGAATTGACCCCAAATGGTTTGTGTCATAACAAACCTTAACAATGTTCCTGAAGTTGTTGTACTCAAGCAAGAGTAGTTAACGTACGTGTACCATTCGTATACAACCAAAAATAGCAATACACGTTTGTAACATGCAAGTTGGATCATAAGGCCAATATGTCTTTGTTATTGGAATTTTATGATATAGAATTTGTCGAGTGCGGAACCTTCCATTAAGCCAAGTCTTTTTTAATTTGATCAAGCTTTAAGCCAAGTCTGGTCTAAGGATTACCTTGTGGTTTTTCCATGGTCATATTTGGCCAACAAGTAGCATGCATGGTCCTGACAAGGATATAGAACCATTGGCTGGCTGGATAAGATGTTGAGATCTAAGTAATAGACTTAATTAAAAAACTACCTCAAGACTCACCCAAGTGCGTTTCTAATAAAAATGTAACAGTTACAAAAATTTCTCTCAACTAACTACGGAAACATAAAGAAGACTAATTCACCAAAGTCATTTAGGAAAAAGGGTACGCAATAATAGTCTTATAGCTAATTGTTTTCACTGGAGTTTATCTTTAAAAGAGCAGAAAGTTGCTGATCTAAACTGCGTAGTTATAGATTGTTTAGGCATTATAATCAAAACACTTGCTGCTTATTGAGGCTAACTATGGTTCAAATAGATTGTAAAAGCTTTATTAACTATATATGGATACAGGATACACATTTCAGGTAAAATGCTTAAACAAGAAAATTGCTGAATTGAAATTATTCTACCTGATGCAGTATGATTCTCAGTATCCTTATTACCAAATTCAATTTCTCGATAACTACTTTGAGCGGATCGTGAAATGAATTTACAGCAAATTCATTACCCTAATTCTTTCTTTCCCATTATAAAAAAATTAAGACAGTGATAGCCAGTCACCACCTGAAAGTCAAACTATTGAAGGTAGAATATTAACCTGTAAATTTCTCTTCAATAACTTGGGTAGTATAAATATTACCTATTGTTTGAATGGCTAGTTCAGACTTCAGACTGTAAATTTCTGATATCTTAAGATATTTTTAAGCTTTACTTGTGAAAAATTATTATTTTGTGCCATCTCTTTCAGAACAGGAACAGGGCCACAAGGACTATCAAGTTGTGATGAAGGAATAGATTGCATGAAAGTGTAACATCATATATTATTGCATAAATCTTTAGCAAATTTCGATTATTTCTGTGCTCGCATATAAATTAAAATTTGTTTTAAAATCTTAACAATGTTTAAACTTACCAAACTTGCATAACCATATAATAACAATCACCATTACCACATAGATGGTCAATGATCTCTTTCTTGGTCAATTCCTGACCAGTGCGTGTGGAAGTTTCTGGGTAACATTCAACAAAGGTTTTCAGCAAAAGATACTTTTGAGACCTTTTGCAATTGTACCACCAACACCATCTTTTCCTTTAGTTGTTTAAATACTTTATTGATCTTCACTGCTTTTTTGGGTAAAACTTAGTAAATTATGAGATCCCTTAGTAAGATCAACAATTTTGGACATTTAGCTTTGCATTTCATAATACATATGATCTCTACCCCTTGTGGTGCAGAACCTCACTTTAAATTTTGTTCGAGTAACACAGAAACTTATACGCTCAATAGCCCATATGGAAAAAATCTTAGGAACCTTCTTTATTCTCTCTCAGTGAATACTTTTGAAAGAAGGATTCTACAACACTTCATTTGGAACTGATAATGATCAAGTATATGGGCAAGCTATTGTGCAGAGGAGATGTCGCCGCAGATGTTTGTAAGAGCTGTGTTTCGAATGCAAGCAAAGAGATCATGAAGCAGTGTCCAGGTGCTCAAGAAGCTTTTCTATGGTATGAAAATGCCAAATTCAATACTCATATAGCATGTCCTCAACGAGGCTTATACTGGAAAGTATCCAGATTCAAATAATTATGAGAAAAATGTTTCAAATCCTGATTCTTTTCACAAGGATTTGAAGGATTTGATGAATAACCTCTCAAATAAGACTGCATATGGTCATTCCAAATTCATGTTTGCAACTGGTAAATCTAATAGTGTTTCAAAAATTGAGACCATATATGGGCTTGTATAATGTACGAGGGACATCTCGCAAAAAATCATGCAAGAGTTGTTTGGATAAAGCCTGGGGAGATATTGATGGGTGCTGTGGTCATCGTCAAGGTGGGACTCTTTTAGCCGGAGTTGTAACATGAGGTTTGAGGTCTACAAGTTTTATGAAGAATCATCTGCAAAAGGTAAGTAACCCTGAATCTTTAATGAACCACCAAATCAATATAATTTGTGGTTTCTACTTGAAAGAGGAAAACATAATGCTGTATTAAATAATCTTTTGATACTTGAAAATATCTGATTATTAATTTTCAAGGTGCCTAGTATAGAGTTCTGTTCAAAATATTTTTTCCCCTTTAGAATCAGGGAAAAGATGGGAGATGTGGGTGATTTTTGCAGTTGTATGTGGAGCAGCAATTGCAATAGCAGGTCTCGTTGGCTGTTATGTTTTCCATCTTTGTCAAAGGAATGAAGTACAAACAGGTAGAAATAATTGAAATGTTTTAAACCAGAATAAAAACCACCATTGATCAAGCACTATACTTTCCTTGTAGATGATGATAACAGCCAACGCGTGCTCTTGCATACCATGGGTGCTACAACCAGAGTTACGATAACAGAGGAAAGTAATATTTTTAGTTCTCAGGATTTGCCCTTCATGGAGCTGGCTATCTTAAAGGCAGCTACAGAGAATTTTTGGACCGCCATAAGCTCGGACAAGGTGGTTTTGGCACTGTTTATAAGGTAGTAATGTAGTATCTTTCTTTCCATTTTGTTTTCCACGAGACTAGAGTACTTCTTTGTAGCCCCAACCCTTTATTTTAATGGTGCTCACTCAAATGGAATTCCTTCAGGTGTATTACCAAATGGGATGGAAATTGCAGTCAAAAGATTGTCGAGGAAGTCATGGCAAGGAATAGAGCAGTTCAAGAATGAAATAATACTAATAGCAAAACTTCAACACAGAAACCTTGTGAGACTCTTTGAGTTGTGGCATAGAGGGAATGAAAGCTATTAATTTATGAATACATGCCCAACAAAAGCCTGGACAGATTCATTTATGGTTTGTCTCTCTACTTTGTGTTGATAAGAAGCTACATTTATTTCATTATCTTATACATGCAATCTCAGATCCAGAGAAACGCTCTCAACTTGGATGGGATAAACGCCTTAACATAATAACTGGGATTGCGAGAGGGGTCCTCTATCTTCACGAGGATTCCAGACTTAAAATCATTCACAGAGATCTGAAGCCTAGCAATGTTTTATTGAATCATGACATGGTTGCCAAGATATCAGATTTTGGGATGGCAAGGATTTTTGGTGAGGACGAAAGCACATCAAACACCAAAAGAGTTGTTGGAACATAATAAGTTTTCACCTTCAACTTTTCCTTCATATTTTCCACCCAACTCATAAAGTTAATTGAGAAGAAAACACAGAAATTCTGATTTTTTAAACAGTGGATACATGGCTCCGGAATATGCAATGGGAGGATAGTTCTCAGTGAAGTCTGACGTCTTCAGTTTTGGGGTAATCTTGCTTGAGATCATCAGTGGAAAAGAAATAGTGGCTTTTACATGCTCAAACACTCGTTGCATATGTAAGAATCTTTTATTAGGACAATTCTCTTTTCATGGTCTAGTTGAACGGACAAACCAGCTCTGGTGGTACAGTAGCCTATATGTTCATTTAAATTTGTCTTAATATCTTGTTCAGAATTGATCATATCTAAATAATAGTGTCTTTATGAGAATAAGATTTACTAAAACTGTCAAACTTTTTTTTCCTCTGGCCTAATTATGATGCGTGCCAAACATGGCAAAATCTGACCTATTTTCTCCATATATGTAAACCATTAGGCATGGAGGCTATGGAATGAAGGAAAAGAATTGGATTTTGTAGATGCATTATTGACGGAAACATGTCCAGTGGCAGAAGTTGTTAGGTGCATTCATATCGGACTTTTGTGTGTCCAGGAAGATCCTGAAGAGAGACCCACAATGTCATCCGTTGTGGTTCTGTTAGGGAGCGAGTCAATAGCACTTCCTCAACCAGGCCAACCTGCATTTTCTGTTGGGAGAGGTGCTCATAAATTGACAAGTCTTCATCAACAGATCCTTCTGTAAACCAGGTTACTGTTTCTGATATATCTCCTCGGTGAGGACTTGCGCTTACATCGATTTTCAGTGTAACATTACCTTCAACTAAATGAATCATATGAAAAAGGTATATGCTAATGCTAAACATGAAATCTTCAAAAGGTTCCTCCTTGTTCCAATTCCAATGTCTATTTTTCTTGTAAACATACTGCATATTTTTTATTCTGCAAATTTTATTACACGTCCAGAGTTCTCATGTTCACGGGTTAGGTAATTAGTATCACAGAAAACTATACTCTAGGAAAGTTTCCTATAAATTGTAAGGAAGCTTGTTACTTCATAGTCAAGGTCCCTTATAAGCTATAGGCCTCCCTAGACATTGTGTAACATTTAGGCATTTAGATATCGTTCACGACGCAATTTTGTACTAGAACTAAGATTTGTTGACAGTAAACTTGGGGTATAATCATTAAAATTTGTCAGCTGTCACCTCTGCATTACATTCATAACCTAAACTTCCAAAATACCCAGTCTTGTTAGTCACCTTATCTGGGGTAGACTCCCGCAATCGATGCATCATCCACAGACCATGATTTTGCACCGTTTGTAAAAGAATCTGACTTGGATCTTTCTATTGTCTGTGGTCCTCTCTACTGTGAATAAAAAATGGGGTTGTGGAAGCATAGATAGAGTAACAGAGTAACTGTTAAGCATCAGAACCACTGATTCCATAGAAGGCCTGGCATCTACATGTTCTTGAACACACAATAAGCCAAATGGATGCATCTAATGACTTCATTTCTTGAATAGGAATCTGATAAAGTAGGATCCATCAATTCCAATGGTGTCCCATCCCTCCAAAGTCTCCAGGCCTGTAAAGTTGTTGCATTAGGCAAATAGATCATTTAACATGGACCGGAAACTTTGCATTAAAAGAAAGGAGATCATAGCATGTATTTGGTGTACACTTACACGGCAGAGAAGATCCTCAGCATGGTTTGATAGATAGAAATAATTGTTCCTTTTGCCACTAATGATCTCAAGAATTAAGACTCCAAAACTAAAGACATCGGACCTCACAGAGAAGTGTCCATGCATTGCATATTCTGGAGACATGTAGCCACCGAAAGCTTAAAAACTCCATGAAGTTAACAATCTAGAGAAACAATTTTTGCTATTTTGATATGGCAATGCTGATTGCAGATCACTAGGACTAGGAGGAAGATGAGAATTACTATGTTCGGACAATTCTACTTGTTTTTCCTCGAGTTTAATCCACTCCAAAATCCTTGCCATGCCAAAATCTGAAACTTTTGGGTTCATATCTGCATCTAACAAAACATTGCTTGCTTTGAGATCCCGATGAATAACTCTTAGCCGGGATTCTTCATGAAGATAAAGCATCCCTTTAGCAATTCCTCCTATGATTTTGTATCACCTAGCCCAGTCCAACTGTACTTGTCTTTCAGCATCTGCATTCATTATGATTTTTTTTCCAGATAATATAGCAAGCATGCAAGAATTGTAAATAAAACGAGAATCTATTGTGTATGTTAAGAGGAACTAACCAAACAAAATGTAGTCAAGGCTTTTGTTGGGAATATATTCATAGATTAGAATCTTTTCCTCTCCTTCAAGACAAAATCTCAGAAGCCTCACAAGATTTCTGTGTTGAAGCTGGCCTACTAAAATAACCTCGTTCTTAAATTCTTCTGCACCTTGATTTGAGCTTTTGATAGCCTTTTCACAGCTATTTCTTGTCCATTAGCAAGCACACCCTGCAAGTTTTTGTACAACATCAGATGAACTATTACACGTTGCAATAAATTTCAAGTTCAAGATTATCTGGGATATGCAGCTTGTAAGAAGTACAAATTTCTTTGAAATTACTATCAGATTACTTGTATTTGAACTATAAGATCCTTCCAACTTTGTACCTTGAAGACTTCACCGAACCCGCCTTCACCTATCTTGTTATCAGCAGAGAAGTTGTTTGTAGCTGTTTTATCAGTGCCCAAATTAACTCGCAAGGTTTCTGCAGTTGTAATTTCCGTCTCAACTACACAGCCAAAAACAAACCAAGTTTATTGAGTATTGTAACTTGTATTACATTATAAATGTGAACTGTTAACTTATCCGAAAACGTAATCATATAATCTTCACCAGATTCTTCTTCTTGAGAAACTTCATATTTTCTCTTGGCTTTTTTTCTAACTAGGAGACAGTAGCCTATGCCGCAAAGCACCAATGAAACACATATTACAGCAACAATGGCAACAACTTTTGGGACGAAATTTCACTTTCCCTGCATAAATATGTTTTTTTCAGTACCATATTCTATAATCTATAGCATATCAAATTGATGACAAAATTCAACTAGCTGAAATACAAACAATGATATTGTGTGTGTTTGTTCATCAGCTTTTTGGGGTTTTAAGCGGATCTCAAACACACTTGAGAATCTTATTCATCTTAGACGCAACATATTCTAAACACAATTTATTAAACTCGCGAATGCAACTTATTTTGGTGTGGTGCGTTTTAACCAAATAAGCTGCCCCAAAGGTACAAGCCCTACACCCAAGAAGCTACCGGTCGAACATACCAATTAACCAATTCTAGCACAACCTAAGATATTAATGAGCTTGGAGCGCGAAGAATTTACTTCTAAGCTTTGTCAGTGAGCTTGGAACTGGTGAAGCTGAAGGCGGGGAGTCTCGAATATTGTAAAATGGGTACAACTCATAACGGAAATTACAATTATCCATCAGAACTCTGCCACCACGCTTTCCATTGCAGCGTTGAGGCAGAAAATCCATAGCCCATATCGAACCTGGACAAGTCCGGTGTACACTGAACTAGCCCATACAGAGTTTGTGCACTAGTGAACCTAGCAATTTCAGTAGCAAACCCCTTAACTAAAGGTTGATCAGAATTTACATAGTTTCCATTTGAAGCCCGAGTTACTAAATCATCCAATGTACTATTTAGTACTTGTTGAAATCGAGTTTGTTCCATGATATTCTGCGCACTCGTAAAATAAGTAACCGGTGTTTGATCCACAATGGAGAAAAAAAAATACCGGTTGGCATAACGTACCATGCATGCTTCATACCAAATAACGGTCTCTTTCTTGTTGGGGCACCGCTTGACAATTTCTGCACTAGCCTCGGACACACATTGTTGACAAATGTCACTTGTAAGATCGCCTCGACAGAGGTAGAGACCATAAGCTACATTAGGAGAATGGCGACCAACGGTGGAGTTAAAGAACCGGTTGTTTTTTTTAGAATTTAAAGATAGTAAAGAGAGGGGGAGATTAAGGTTTGTCTGAAAAGTACTATTGGGATTGTAAGTAGTTGTGTTTGAACAGTATAAATCGAGGCAGCCTGGTGAACCTTGAGCCCTACTACCATTAAGATTGATGAGGAGCAACCAAATTATGGAGACAACCATATTAATGGTCTTTGGGAAGCTCCACATTGTGGCCAACAAATAATGCAGATAGATGGTAAAGCTTCTATGGACAAGAATATATATGTATTGTATGAAACAAGATTAGTCAAATTAAGTTAGGTACTGTGCATCAAAAAATAAAAATCTCGTGGCCTTTTTTGAAGTTGATAACTTCAGCACTATATTGGTCAATTGACCAACTTACCCAAAAACAAACTTCATGCTAACCGGATTCATAACTAATGCATTTGGATTTTCTGATTGGTGACACGTGTTAATAGTCTTTGGTCAAAGTGGGAATGCAAGGAAACGAACACTAGTAGTCTTCTCCCAAGTCTTTTAAGAGCATGCTACAATTACATGGAAACTTTATTCAATTTCTTGCACAATAATAATGTGTGTTTTGGTTGAGCTTGATTTAAATGCGGACGGAAATATGATATTATCGGGAGTTTGTTGCGTGCTTCGGGTGGGATTACTTACTATTTATATTGTTCCTCCTGTGGGCTGGGAGCCTGGGACAGCTAATGTTTTGGCTCCGCCTGAAATGATAAAAATTGTATCTCGCGACATTTTTTTTTGTAAAAGCGAATTATGTGGATTATAATTGATAATATTTTTACGATATATTTAATGTAGGGAGTCAACCTTATAATTATACATAACCTCATGTATGTATTAATATACGTCACAATTATAATTTCGCAGAAAACTTTTGTTGTATATAACTACTCTAAAAAGAAAATGTTAAATATACATAGTTCACACACATTTTGAAACAATTTCATACTACTATAATAAAATGATATGAAGTTCTTGCATGTTATTACTAAGTAGTAATTATTAAGTAGATTGAGTGTTATCATATTATTTTAAAAAAGTAACTCTTTTTCTTAAAAGACCAAAGACATATAGTAACATAAAAACGGAATGGTTATGTTCATTTCTAAAATGTTATGGCGTAAGGAGGGCATATTAGTAATAGCCAAACTTCAAGCACAGAAACCTTCTAAGATTCTTGGGTTGTGGACTTGTAGCAGAGAGGGATGAAATGAAAACCTTACTTATTATTAACAAGAAACCAGTTAGTCATAAGCATATATGTTTACTTTAGATACAACCAATTTTTTCCTTTCAAATGCAAATTTCTGATAAAATTGCAGTCGGCTTTTATGTACACTGGACGAGTTGTCCCGTCTGCTTAAACCCTGCCCAATGATATAAGATCTGTTGTGATTGAGTTTAAAATTTTAGTCTTTTTAATCACAAAAAAAAAAAAAAAAAAAAAAAAAGACGAAGTTTAAAATTAGAAATTATTTACTAATGCAGAAATAGGTCAAAGAAAAGGAAATTGATGGGAGTATAGGAACTGAATAGACAATATTGAAACTTTGATTTTTCTCCTATCCTATTGGATGGTAAGAAAATCGTATATTTAGGAAGGAAGAAGGAGAAATCAGAAAGGGAAGTAGAAATTCCTTAAGCTCAACAGTAAGAAATGGACCCCAAAATCCCCACTTTCATCTCATATTTCCTGCTTGCAAATTATGATATATTGATGCCGTTCGATCTGCTAAAAAATCTCGCCAAATCTTCAGTAATATATATACATATATATGAATAAGAATAATCAGTAATACATGCAGATAGTGGCAACTTTGAACAATCAACACTACCGGGGATATAAATCACCAACTGAAGCCTCATTTATGGAGAAATTAGCAGATTCTTTTTCTTTCGTTTTACTAAAATCGCTCAACTGAGTTATTCTCCCCATGCAGTGGCATTTCTGGATCAATGCTACTGTGCATAAAAAATGCAGGTTCAGAAGGTACTGCGAGAGTGAGAGAAAAGCTATTGAGCATAAGAGCAACTGAAGCCATGGTAGGCCTGTCTGCTACATTTTCTTGTACACATAGCAACCCGATGTGTATACATCTCATCATTTCACGTATTGAACCTGAACTGCTTCTTAATATTGGGTCTACAACATTCGAAGCAGTTCCTTCTCGCCAATTTTTCCAAGCCTACACGCAAGAATTAAGCATGTGCAATTATGATACTACATATAAGCTTCCATGACTTGAAAATAAATGTAGATAGTGAAAACTTTTTCGAACTTACAAAGCTTGTAAGGTCCTCTACATCTCTCCATTTCAAAGCAATGGTTTTTCTGACCACTTACTATTTCCAGAACTAATACACCAAAGCTAAACACATCGGACTTAACTGAGAATTGTCCATGCATTGCATACTCTTGGTGCCATATATCCACTGCAATAGTTAGAAACAAGTTATTGTCAAACTTAAGAGCTAGTGGATATGAAACATGTTTTATCAGTAATATTTTCATTAAATATGAATGAATATTTAGGATTCTCATGAATGCTTATAATCACTAGTTGTATAACTAGGTGTAAGACTTACTAGGTTCCCACAATTCTACTTGTATTGCCTTGGGTTTCATCAAAGTCAAACAACCTTGCCATACCAAAATCTGCAATTTTTGGATTCATCTCTGCATCCAACAGAACATTGCTAGCTTTGAGATCACGATGAATAATCCGCAGCCTAGAATCTTCATGAAGGTAAAGAAGTCCCCTAGCAATGCCTCCTATGATTTTGAATCGCCTATCCCAATCCAAATATGAACGCTTTACTCGATCTACAAGAAAAACCAAACATATTGCATGCTTCTTCAAAGCTCAATAACATCATAAACTTCCAAAACTAACTATTTATTACAAAATGTCAGTTTTAAACATTACATTTTGTTAGATTTATAAAATGGGCCCAAAGTCGAGTATATAAAGACATTAAACTCTCTAACTCAAAACCAATTGACTATAAGAAAAGTTGGTCCAAGTCATTGTATATTAGACATATTTTCTCAAGATATTCAATGTGGGACAATATATATACTCTTAACACATTTCTTGAACATTTTATACTTACTCAATTTTGATGGAAGTTAAAAGAAATGATCATCTATAAAGAAGGGGAGAGTTATGTACCAAATATGAACTGGTCAAGACTTGCATTTGGCACAAACTCATATATAAGAAGTCTTTCTGTTCCTTCAAAGCAGAAACCAAGAAGCGTAACCAAATTTCTGTGTTGTAGCTGTGCCACTAATGTGACCTCATTTTTGAATTCTTGTTCACCTTGATCTGAGCCTCTAGAAAGCCTTTTCACCGCAACTTCTAGTCCATTTGGGAGCATACCCTAAAAAATTAGAGCAACAAGTCTTTAAAAAATCAGATCACTGTCATGGAATGCAAGTTTTTTCATTTTTAGACAGAGGAAACTTTTGCACTAGAATGTTGTTGTTACCTTGTAAACAGCTCCAAATCCACCTTGTCCAAGCTTATTAGTATCAGAGAAGTAATCTGTCGCAACTTCTATGGTACCAAAGTCGTATTGCAAGGATTCCGCACTACTTATTTCATCCACAGTATCAACTAAATAAGAACAGGTAAAAGAATGAATCAGTCAATCTAGTACTTGAAAATTATAGAGGAGCCCTAAATGAATGGATTATTGCATTTGCAGAGGTAAAACTACTCGTCACAAAGTCAACCATTCTAGGTAACATTTGTTGAAATGAAGTTCATTATTGAAATTAGTAGTTAGAACTTTTAGCTGCAAAAAAAAAAAAAAAAAAATCAGATAAAAAAAAACGTATCCACTTGAGAAGTTCGGTCATTTGTTGTACCATATTTCTTAAGTGGCTGTCAACAACTGACATCCACTTGAGAAAAAGCCAGTTGTTGACATAACTCTCAAACTAACACATGTTTTATTTTAACATTGCAACAAATCAAAGATGAAATTATTAGAAGGATGTATAACTAAAAAATCCAAAGCTTACTCTCCAATCTCCCCTTAGCATTCCTTTGCTTCCGCTTCCTTATGAAGATGCAAACGAGAACAGGTAGGAGTAAAACAACAGCAACAATTGGGACAACAATACTAATTACTGTTCGAGCTGTGTTATCATCCTTGCCTGAAGAAAGCATAACATTTACATATTACATCATATTGGCCGTGGAGATTTTTAATAATGTGTAATCTGCTGATGACAAAGTAAAACTCCGGCTTACACATGCATTGACAATTAAAGAAAATGATAAACTGCTATACTAACTAAGAATTGTCTTTTAGGCCCAAGTAACAACCAAGCGAATCGTTTTCTATAGAAAGAAATAGGGTTAATTGATGTTTTTGCCATCGTATTATATAGGCCGATTTTCATTTTGATTACTGAATCTTTTTTGCTACAAAAGACATAACTATACTCAAAAAATATTACAAACTAATATTACTTAACATTCCGTCCAAAATTTGACGAAAGTACTGAGTAGACTAACGTTGTCGTGTGGGTATTTGACTATGTGGCACGTGCTACCTGTTACGTGAAGGGTTAACTGATCTTTGGTTACTCCTAAAGAATGTCCCATTTAGTAGAAAAAAGAAAATTATATACTAGGGAGATTTGAAGTTTATTTATTTTTATAGATTCATAGACCGAGCGGGATTTATGGGAAGATTCTCAATTAGAAAATTGCAAGGTATGATGAGGTAGGAAGAAATTAAGGAGAACTACATGACAGTTTATCGAAGAATCCCATAATGGATGCATAATTAATTATAGTTCATCTCATCTGTTATATCTTACAAATCTTGAGTAGACTTGGATTAAAGAAACAGCTTGAACTTAAAAGGTGGAGAGGAAGAACAGAGGAAATGCAAAACTAGAGATCTGGAGGTTCTGAAGGAGACAAATAGAATCATAAGGTTTTATTAACAAGGTAATAATAATTAATTAAAAATTTTATCAGACTTATCTACCTATCTAGCACCAATTAAAGGTATGAAAAGCAGAAAACTTTACCAGGAGGAGGCAGTGATGGTGGTGCTGGTGGCAGCTCTGGCGGCGGCGGCGGTGCATCAGCCGGAGTGTCGTTATAAAAACGCACAATCTCAAATCTTAACTTACAGCTAGGTTTAAGCACTTGTCCTCCTATTTTTCCACCTACAACACCATCCAATATCTCTAACAGCCTCATCTAGACAATTATTGCATTGCAGGCTAGATAAATCCGGGGTACACTGCATAAGTGCATAGATGTTTGTAAAACTTGGACCACTGTGTTCCCTGTGGCAAACTTTCTTACAGAACCACCTCCAGAAGCTTGTCCTTTAGGGTGTCCAACAAAGATCTAAGTGCTTGATTGAACTGGCTCACATCCGTGGCATTATTCACGTTAAATAATGCCCAAGTTGGCTGAGTTTGTGGATTGTAGAATATAGAACTATTCGAGTACCATAACATGCAATAATCATACCACCCAATTGCTTCCCTTTGGTTAGGACATATCTCTTAGCTTACTAATAGACTCATTCACGCAGCTCCTGCATATGTCGGCCTCAACGTCCCCTCTACAAAGCGCCAGCGCATTAACTCTGTCCGAGTTTTTGGCCTACGGAGGCATTGTAGAAACCAGAGTTTATGGTGGTATTGGTGTTGGAAAGAGTGGACAGGGCGTTATCGAGGTTTGTTTCATAAATACTGTCGTTTGTGTAGTTACCATTATTTCCACATCTGCTTGCTATGAAATCTTGAGGCTGGCCAATTGGGACAAAATGTTTGTATGAGAAATGCAAGAAATGAATAAAATCTTCCTAGTAGTAGTACCATTGTTTTAAATTTGTGGCTGGATTTTTAATTTGCAAGACACAAGATTGAGAATTGATTGTAGAAAATGGTATGGTGATTTTCTCCTCATTCCTAGTCTCCTATCCTATAGTTGACTGACCTGAATAAGTCCAAGTTTTAGATTGAAAAAAATGTAGTAGCTGATCGAAACAGGAGTGGTTAAGGACAAAGTTGGTTGGGAAACTTGGCTGCAATTAATTTCCAACTTTTGACCTTCTCAATTTATTTAAGTAATTTTATTTTTAATCAAGATCATGTTCGTTTGCACGACACAAATAGGTCGTGTTATTATATTGTTAAAAATATTTAACTGATTTTCAACAGAAGTTCTAGATGGCATGGAAGTGGGCAGATACTTGAAAAATACCCAACTAGTTATGATGAGCACTATATTTATTCAATATATTGCGAGTGTCATCTGTGTTGATAGTTAATCAATATGTTGTGATAGTGGTAATGTGCTTTAACTATAATGGTAAGTTTGGATCGAAGGAATGAAATATTTTTTTAATATTTTATGTACATGTTTGGTTAATGTTAGAAATATATTCAAGAATGAAAAAAATTATTAGAAAGTGACCTAAATACCCTCAAATGTTTAAATTTAACTTAAATTCAATTTATATTTAAAATTTGACTCATATTTTGTAAAAAAAATAATAATTTATAATTCTATCTTTCTTCCTTTTTTTCTACTTATAATTTTTTTGTAATTTTTTCTTACTTATAATTTATTTATTTTTATAATATTTTTTTTCTATAGAATTAACTTCATTTTAATTTATGAAAACTAAAGATAAGTTGTGAAGCCCAAAATAAAGATACATCACTCATTTTCAGAAATGCCTAAATATGCTAGATAAAATTTAAATACAAATTTCATTTATACAATACTTATCATAAAAAGTGTATTTAAGAAGTTTTTACACTAATATTGCCTCATGTATAATATCCAAACTCAAATAAAGTTTTCATTACATTTATTATCACACTATATTTCATGTAATAGTCAAGACTACTATGTACCAATTATCTTGACCGCCACCCGCTCCTCGACTAATGTTACAACAATATTAAGATATTTCATTAATGATAATTTTCATTAGCCAATATGCACCACTCACTATACATGGACAGAATTATATTTAATTTTCCCCATTAGAATATGTGACCAAATGATACTTAAACACGCGCCAAGACGTACTGAGGTTAATTTAGATGACAATTAGTCAAAATCTATCTGCTTTGAGTGTGTCTAAAATTAAGTTATAGCTTGCAAACCTGCTTCGATTTGTCAATATATATGAAGACTAAGATTAGATAAATTTTGTTTGCGAGTACTAGATCTCATTCAGCTTTTCTTTTTGGGCATGCATGCTTGCTTGCCTGCCTTCTGCTGAGGATCTGATCTGGTTTACCTGACTATATTTTTTCTAAGGTTGTTTTGAATCTTCAATCATGTATGCATGAAGACGTTGACGGTTTTATGTGGAGTAAACCAATTGTAATTTATTGCGTACGTGTTCTGGTGCCAGTTATAGTACTCAACTTGTTTATTTCTTAATATCCTATACTATAACATTTTAATTCTAAAGGCTTATGAGAAATCTGGGGAAGGAGATCTACGGAGGAAAAGTAGGAAGAACTTTGCATAAACTTTGGTTTGTTATGTAGTAGCTCATATTGCTGAAATTGTTGTTGAATAAACTCGAATGTGAGTCGTGACCATGCACAGTTAAAAGAGAAACCTTATTATTAGGTTATCTACTTTGGCCTCCGTTTTAACAGCATTTTCCTAGTAATTGAGCATATTTAACGCCATATTAATAGTAATTGAAATATGGTAGGCAATCAAATTATCAAATGAAACAAAATAACTAACTCAATTAAATTAACTGAACTAAATGAATAAAATTAGCACAACAAGGCAACAACTTACTAAATGTGTCTGTTTTAACAGCATTTTCCTAGTAATTGAGCATATTTAACGCCATATTAATAGTAATTGAAATATGGTAGGCAATCAAATTATCAAATGAAACAAAATAACTAACTCAATTAAATTAATTGAACTAAATGAATAAAATTAGCACAACAAGGCAACAACTTACTAAATGTGTCTGGTCAAATATGAAGAGGCTGACAAATGAATGTAAGGTTTGATTTATTTATTTAATAATAAATTTTATTAATTTTTCCTAGTTATAATATTAATGTCCAATTAATTTATCAATTACTTAGTTATGAATGAAGGTAAAAAAAGTTAAATGTTGCTGCTGGGGTTCGAGCCCAGGTCTCCACGGCCACAACGTGGAATTCTCACCACTAAACTACAGCCACTTATATAAAATGTGTCAATTTTTCTATTACAAAACGTATTATTTAATTGTGTTCTTTCTCAATTTGTTAAATCTTAAAGTTCAGTACTGATGATCACAATTTATTTATAAGAAAAAAACTATATACATATTGACTGGCAATAGATTTGCTTATGCTGCATTGCATTTATAGGCTCCATTAATCTTCTGACCTCACAAGGCTTGATGAGTAATGAAAATTTTGCAGGGGAGAAGAAGATGATAATTAGTTTGTGCAAGTTTGCCCAATCCATTTCATTCCGAGTCCTTGTTTATCGTTCAAACTCAACTCTTGTTGCTTGGATACAAGTAAGCTCTACATTTAAATTTTTAACTACATTGTACCTGAAACCAGTGGCAAAGTCAGGAAAAAAGGCAAGTATGATTAAATTACTAAATTACACTCATAAAAAATATATTACCTCGTATATATATAAATTTAATGGGGTCAAATTACTAAATTACAGGCACAAAAAAATCTATTACATTATATATAAAAAAAAAAAAATCAGTGCAATCAATTGACCTCACAGTGTTACTCCTAGCTTTGCCCAAAAGCTCTGATGGTGGTCCTTCCGATAGGAACCTGACTATGATATGTAATCAATTTACATCACATAATGTTGTAATGCTTAACATAATTACAAAATGTGGAAATTGTTTTTGCTATATTAATTCTAGTGCGCACAAGCAAATTAAAGGAGCATTAGTATATGGACAACTGGTCCAAAGATATTGAAGCAGGCAGGCATATTTCTGGAATCTGGCTGAGGGTTCAATATATGGAATGAAATGAAGTTGGAATATTTTAAGTGAGTTTCTTGTTATAATAAAGTTAGGCAACCCTAGCTTAATGGCATAATTACGTATATTACCTACCTGTTAAAGATAAGACTAGTGTTAGCTTGGAGAATGTTTCTCTCAAGAGTAGTGTTATTGTAACTAGACAAAACATTAATGAATTGTACTCTACAACCCATGAATGTTTTATCTAGCTAAAGTGGACAATTTTTATCTAATTACCTAACATTATTTTTCTCCCAAACTCCAAAGAATACACGACATCAAAACCAAACGACAACATCTTTACTAAAGAGTACACAATTGTTGCTTGGACATTGGTAACTCTGTATTTAAAATTTAAGTTATTGCAAACTAGTCATGCATGTTGCAAAGGAAGTACTACATATTACCACTTGGTTTTAGTTGGTGCCTTGGTGGGGCTACTATAAAGCTAAAGGCAATATTCCCCTAATTATAGGCTTAAGAAAAGTAGAACACAGTGGAAAAGGAACACAGTAGTTAGTTATGCACAGCACATAGTACTTCTTGCATCAAAAATCTGCTAAACAGATGCAATGTCACATGATAAAAAGAGTAAAATCCAAGAGCTGAATCGCCCTTTTTTCTTTAATAATACACAATAAGGCCATTGTATGTGGAAATTTAGTTACCCGGTTAATATCAGTTCAAAACCACTTTTTGCTTCAACGTTTCAAGTAGTCGCCAATTTTGACTAACCAAAAGAGGAGCACCAGCAGAGATATGGTTCACTGATATCCTCGTCAAATGAAATTGGAATCGAAACGACCGACTCTTGCTTAGCAAGGGTCTAGTATACCGACTGAGCCAAAGGCGTTTGTTACCATAAAGATATGCAAACCAAAATTACCTACCACTACAAGAAGACGAGTATTTAGAAAACTAGCATTTAGTACAAATAATGTAAATGAGGAGACATAACGTTGTGCAAACCAGAATTACCTAACAGTGAAGGGTAAGTATAGTCAGAGGCGGAACCAGGATCCAGGGGTTATATGTGAAAATATAGTATGCATACAAGCCAGACCAGTCATATATGATGATAAACCATATACTTTGTAAATAATCTTATTTATTTATTAATAAAAGTATTTATTTACTAAAGATATTTAATTTATCTATATTGTGCTATTTTAATAATATGTGATAAACTCATAGTTTTAAGCAATACTTTTAAAATTATGATGAGATCACGCTAATGAGATCTAAATTCTTAGATAACTTAAAAGTTACTAAAATGTTCCCAATCAATGGATTACTAAAAAGGGGATTAATGAATTCGGATAGATTCGTATATACGTTGCTTGCTCATTGGATGAGGATAGTTGACCTCATAATCATTTGTGTAGATACACTAAAGCAAGTATGTAGGTGGTTATCGGAGAATAAGTTCACTAAACGTGACTCGCTAAGAAATACCTAATGGAGTTTACTTGCTTGTGAATGGGAATTCCTGAAGTGATAGTAGTACAACTAATCCTTAGACTTGAGATCATCATAGTATCTATCTTGTATATAATGATTTATATCTTGACTTATTCTTTAAGACCCTTAGGGTATATTAAAGGTTATGCTTGGGTATAATGAGTTATATATGGAGATAATGAATGATCAATAAAGAATCTACCGCTTCTAGTAAAAGAAGAGATATGTCATATGTGACGCCCCCAAAATAGGTATACAACACCCATTTCGAAATCGCCAAATACATGGTATGCAAAAGCAAACTACAACTTCAATAATACAATTGTCACAAGAAAAATTTACAACACATATCTGTGAGTTTAAATATAAATATTGTCTTCTGCATAATATTCACACTCAAATAAGTCCTCATTATAATTATTCAAATACTATTTTACAAAATAGTGAGGACTACTAAAACATCTTTCTGTAACCATCACTTCATACCCCGACTAGATCCTCGCTATGTTCTCTTTAAAATGGAACAAAAGGGAAAGGGAGAAACTAACTAAATAGCCAAGAGAAGAATATTATGACTAAGATAATATACAACAAATTATCATTACCTTCAACGAGGGAAAAATCTAATAAAACATAATGCATAACAAGTTTTAGATCAAAATCAGAAGCGAAAATAAGAATCCATTGTAAGAAGTCAAGTAGAGAATGATTTCTACTATCTTCTAATATTTAAAAGTCCATCATCAATATTTTATCCTGTAATATCAATCAATATACATCTTTAATCAAATATTCATCTTTGCACTATGTGCCAAAGATATTCATTCAGATCATCATCGGCCATGTTCATCTCAACACTTGTTCATCTGACTACGGGCCAAAGATATTCATCGATTAATCGCTCATCTTTGTACTACGTGATCAAAGATATTCAAGAACATCATCATTTAAGACCGAGGATGATGAAAAATATTTTAAAGGAACGAATCCAGTGAAACAAAATAACAAATATTAGAGATTCGTATAATAGTTTATCCAAGATCAATAATACTTCATAATAACCAATTAAGAAGCATAATTCAAAAATAAAGATCAAAACATGGATACAATCAAAGATAAGAACTATAATAGACATCTTGGACAAAAAGAAAAATTTTCATTTTTAAATTGAATAAGTGTCGATACGTGAATAAGAATCCCGATACAAAAAGGTAGAAATTTCACAATAAAATTCATACCAATATTTTTCAGATAATGATATTGAAAGAATAACATCATTACGAAGAAAAAATAACATCCCTTACCTCAAAGAAAACAAGATTTCGAGAATGAAAGATCTAAGTGATGCTTTGAATGAAACTTCAGATCGAATAAAGAACTTTTAAAGTATCTAAATACTCAAAAATACGCCGATAATATAGAAAGAGAAAAGCTTATGTTTCTAAGGTGTGATTTTAATTTAACTTAAATTTCTATTTATAGAAAATATTAAAGACGTCAAGGAGACTTGACCAAGCACCGATGGCTTTACCTGCTACTATTGCCACCCATCACATTTGAAATAAAATTCAGCACATTTCGTCACCAACCACAAGTGGGACCCACTCAATTCTAGAATTTTCCACCAAAATTATTTATAAATCTAATTTCCGAATCAGTCACCTCTTAAAATTCATAACAAATCATACGTTCATTTTTAACGGTTCAAAATTTATGGACATATACTCAACTTATATATGTATAACATATCCAAACATCACAACGATCCAACGGTCGGATTACAAATTATAACTCACGCAATATATCGTAAAAATACTGATTTGATTTTTAATACCTCCATTCCGACAAAAATACTGATAAAACACCTCAACATTAATTCTTTCAATTATAACCACATAAAATAAATAAATTCATCATTTATATCCCCATCAAATAAATATTTCCTTATCAATAATTAATTATTCACAAATAATATTACGAGTAATCACAATAACGACAACCATAGTTCCTGTGAAAGAGGGCTTTCCAATAAAGATTTCTCCTTACTAAACGTAATTAGGTGACCAAACCTCTCCTGTATGTAACTTTCTAGACATCGCCAATAATGTTATCTAATAATATTATTCAAATAATATGATTTATCGATATAATAATGAGAAATCGTGAAATGACAATTATTGAAACAACAATAATATAAAATATCAACGCAAGAATTATTGAATCAATAAAATAAAATATTAAACAAGAATTATCAGAATAATTATCGAAAGAAGCCTTTTCACGTAAGGATCAATAATTCAAAAATATTGTGCAATAACGTGTGCTAGCATCGCGGCAACCACACATATTACTATATTTTAACCACCGAGTATTCCAACAGTGTTGACGGTAACGATTACACTTTTATTTATAAAAACTCAAACTTGCTGCTTTTCTTCGTCTGCGGCTTATTCATTATGAGGCCCCACAATGGTCGCTGCGCTATTGCATTTAATATTCCCTGACAACAAGAATATTCCACGACCAAACGAATATTCTCCGACAACAATGAATATTTTATAACCACTTGCTTATTTTGCAAAATTTACACATTTCACCCATAATTAAAATATTATATCAAATTAACACCTTATTAATTTAGAATAATGAATAGAGGAAAATTCAATTTTATTTATAATAAGTTGGGGTCTTACAACCTCCCCTCCTTATAAAATTTCGTCCTCGAAATTGACGTACGCACCTGGTATTTCGAAAAGATAAGGATATCTCGCTTTCATTTCTGATTTCAACTCCCAGGTCATTTCTTCAATAGCATGGTTCCTCCACAAAATCTTAACTTGTGGTATAACCTTTGTGCGTAGGACATGCTCTTTTCTATCCAAGATCTTGACAGTACCTTCTCGTGACGTTAAATCTCTGGCTATCTCGCCCCGGTTCTAACGCAATAATGTGATTTGGTCGTTCACATATTTACGTAACATCGACACGTGAAAAACGCGTTATGAACAAGCGACATACTTAGCGTTAAGACGAGTCATAGCTACGCTTCTTACTCGATCGAGGATTTCAAATTAATCAAGGTTTGAGCTTTCTTCTCTTCATCGACTCTTACTTCTAGAATAACGCCTTCTCGCACCTTCTTCTTTATATTCATCACCCGGCATTGTAAATTTTGAGTAGCTTTTAACTTTATCGATTAAAGTCAATTCTACTCAGATATTTAACATCATAACGTGGGTCCCTGTAGTCTTTAACTCTATCTTTATCGTTTGTAAATTATACAAAATAGGTCTTTGTGTTCAACAATATCGCACTCGTCTTTCAGATACGATCTTCTACTCAATGTGTCGCCTACCACGCTCGCTTTTTCCGAAATGGTATGGTCGTAAGCAGTGCCGAAATGAGTCGTCTCTTGAGCTCTTGAAAAATCTTCTCGCATTCCTCGCTCCATATGAATTTTATATCTTTTCGAGTCAGCTAAATTAACGGAGTAACGATTCGAGAAAATCCTTCCATGAATCTCCGATAGTAACCAACTAAGCCTAGAAAGCTAGATATTTCAATTACTGACACTACTACAAAACAGTAAATAGACAACGCGAAAAAAATATTTTAATTTCTATCAGAAAAAACGTCGTGGTTAAGGGTGTCATCTATTTGACACCCTTACACAACGTTTTTAAAACGTTGTAGTTAAACACAATACATAACATTTTTTTAGAAAAAAATATTGTAAATTTGTTTTTCAAAAATTAGCAGCTGCTTAAAAACGTTGTAAAAGGTATGTTTTAGTATATCAGACAACGATTTAAGCATATTTACACAACGTTTTTAAAATGTTGTAGATTAAAAAAAAGAAAAAAAAGGTGGTGGTTCACCTATATTACCAATTACAAATAATATTACACATAATATTACTATCCATACATCTCAAATTCAAAATATACCAATTACAAAAAATATTAATACCATACAATACATTTACATTCCAATAATACCAAACTATCCATTCAGAATTTTGTCCCAACTCAACTGTACCTACCATGACACCAATGAATATCCAGTTACTGAACATGCCATGGAAAATATTTATCTTCTCAATGTCACAGATGTTTATTTCGTTGAACACCTAAAAATTTAAAACACCAGAAAACTGTTTCAGTATTTATGCACAGCTACAACAAAAAAAATAAAAAATAACTATAATAATAGAGTAATAATATGCAAATGAAATAAGAATCCAAAAGTATCTTACAGAAAAAATAAGCTAAATCCGGAAATAATACCTAACAGAACACAAGTATATATTTTCTCTAGTGCAATTATTCCTAGTAAATTGACAACAAATGAAGAATATGGGCAGTTCTTATTAAACTGCTGCTCATGAAAATCCTAGACTCATGAATTTTCAATTGCCACTCGCTGTACCTACCAAATTACAATACCCAGTGCCCTGTAAAGTTTATTCAGGTTGCAACATACCCCATAAAATGAAGTAAGCTTCAAACAACATATATATTAGGGGATTAACTAAATGTACACTAAAAATAAAGCAGAACTTGAACAAGTCCATACCAGAAAGAGTTCAGCTCAGAAGAGTAGAAAGAAATCATATGTTAAAATCTATTATATAGACAAAGGCAATGCAACGTCAAAGTCATCTAATTATATACACTTACAAATGAAGGCTTGGAAAATATATGCCTTCCACTCCTGTGCAGATGACAGTAACCTTGTCAGGCAGCGCAAGTTTATCACTCTTTCTGTAATTTCCAAAGCAAAAACTTCACTATTGTTAGAGATAAAGAAATAATAAAAAAATAAAAATAAAATCCAATTTCACTCCTGGTGCCACATGAGCAGTTGCAAATAACATAAATAGCTGGGACTTACTTGACTTTAGGTTGGCAATTTTCTGAGTCTGATAATTCAAAATTGAACTTTGCTCTGCATTGAGGACAATAATAATCGGTGGTTCCCAAATCCTAAAACAATAAATTACAACACATGAATCATAACCCACTGCTTATTCTCTGTACAAGCATATAGTCAATAAGTAGGTTGGAAAAAAGAATAAGTTGATGGAGCAAGCTGGGTAAACCTTCAAACGACTAGTGGGAATTTTGTCGCACTCATCATGCACCCAAACTTTACAACCATCACAGCGCACCTAATGTATTGTACAAGTTAAAAAAAAACTCACATAAGTGATCTATGAGAAGGTTAAGAAATAACAAATATAAATAAATCTTAATACTAGTTTAGATTTTGACTGCCTCACCCTACTCCCCTTGTCTGAACGATTCCAAATCTTGTTGCATATACCACAATATTGTTTTAATTTTGTTAACTGAAATAAACAAAAAATCTATAAAAATAAAGACAATAACAAGCGGTAAACATTCATGACGAGAATGTTGGTAAACCAACAAGAACACCACAGAACAACACGTTATACGAACCCGAGCACAGGTATTACATAATTGAAGTCCTCCAGGAGCCAAATCAACCTTTTCCGTATAATTTTTAAGAGGGATATTCAAGCCACATCCTTCACAGGGCTTTGCTTTTTTCTTTTTGAATGCTTCCTGCAGAAACAAAATATCTTTATCAAACAAACATCTATGACATAAGAGAGCTGATTTTAAACATATGATTGCCTAGACAGCAAATAAACTGCCACTCGCTGTACCTAGACAGCATCTAAAAAATCCAAGACTCATGAATTTTCAACTGCCACTCACTGTACCTACCAAATTACAATACCCAGTGCCCTGTAAAGTTTATTCAGGTTGCAACATACCCCATAAAATGAAGTAAGCTTTAAACAACATATATATTAGGGGGTTAACTAAATGTACACTAAAAAAGCAGGCACACACCTGACCATCGCCACAGAAAATAAGCTGGCCAGTGTGGTCATGGTCCATAGAGGTAACCTCACTGTCAAAGACTGTTTTATTGATAATTCTCCCAGTGTTAAAAGTGAACACCTGGAATACCAAAAACATACATAATACCTGTGAGAGAGGGGATAACACAAATACATTATACATATTCTTTTACATGAAAGTTACTACAAGACCAACAGTCTCAAGACCAAAAACAACAACAATGGAACCTGGTTCTACTTTGGCAATGTTCCAAACTGCTCCAAGACCTAAAATGATAGTAAATATTTAACATAATAGATACTATGCATACAAATAACATATTAGTGTGTCACTCAAATAACATAATTTTTTCTTCAATTTCAATGAGTAGTTAAGAAAAGAGGATAAACTTGCCTCACATTCTCATGGAATGTAAACAGGTCACGTAAATCTTCTGTTGAAAGAAAATTCCCCTGCAAATAAAATACTTGTCATTATGCTTTGAGAGCAATGTCAATTACATGATGAGAAGAAAGCAAAGATTCACATACTTGGTTCTTAGAATCTGTTTGCTCCTTTTGAATAACTTTCTAGAGCCCTTATTTTGACATCTGACGCTGGTAAACCTACAAAAAATTAGACTGATTCATCAAACTTACTAGAGAAAACTATGATGATTATCCTGTGCAATATAACTGTTATTTAAAGGTTACATCAAAACCTTTTCTTCAATGGTACCAGTGCTCAAAAATCGATAGATATAAACTCTCTTTTTCTGCCCATCCCTCCAGACTCTTGCTGCAGCCTACATATGGTAAAAAAGGAAAAACAAAAACAGAAGGGAAAAAACTTAATATTGTATTATGCAAAACAAAGTCCTCTCATTACTCGCATAAAAACCATCATCTATAAGGACTGAAGTGTCCAGCACAAATAATTACTTGTTTGTCATTGGCACGATTCCAATCAGGATCAAACAGAACCAGTCGGGTTCCACCTATCAAATTGAGGCCACAACCACCAGCCTTGCTACTCAATAGAAATGAAAACTCATCCTGCAACATGTGGAATAATCTTGTTATGCATATTGTTGTTCAATATTAATTCAAAGGTAGAAAACATAAATACCTTTGATTGATCATTAAAACTGTTGACCAACTTTTGTCTTTTACCGATTGATGTACTTCCATCAAGCCTTAGAAATGGGTATCTTCTTTCTCGGCATAATTGAGCAATAAGGTCTAGAGTCTGATAATTAACAGGAATCAGAGAAAGACATAACAAAATATGGTGGAAAAAAATAGTTTTTCTAATGAGCAAAATGATACCAGTATCAATTGCTAAGTAATCTTCATTCAATTTATCAATAGTAGTGACAGAAAGGGCAATTAGTTTCAGGTAATTTTTAAGTGTATAGCAGACCATTTGATGGGAAATAGTAGTAGAAACTAAATTTTAAAATAGTCATGTTTACCAACATACACAATCATAAGATATTTCTAGCTCAAAACATATAAGCAAAACAATACAATACAACTCTGAAAACAATATCATCTTTGTTCCGATAAGAACATCTAGGATAATTCAAGGCTAACCAAACATGAGATGGAACACAAGTTCCAGAACAAAAAAAGCAACTTAAAAGATAATCTGAAACACATCAACCTACCAATCACTGCATCCTTCACATTGAACCATTAGGTCATCAGGATTGTACGACATCTCACATTTACAGTACCTGTCATATTATAATGAGCTAGAAAAATCAAACTAATATAAACTTTCAGAAGCTAAAAAACAACATATGATTATTTCTAGACAAAGTTTTTCAACTAAGATACCTGGTCATTGATCATATCATACAAAATTCAAATTCATCAAACTTCAAAATAAAAACTTAAATTTTCCTTAATTCCAATAACTTGCAGACCTGTGCAAATAGAAAACTATTCACAAAAGAAACAATTCATCCAATATCAAAAACTAAAAAAATAAATTTATACTCCCTCCCTTCCAGAAAAGAGTCCCACTTGCAACAACAAAAAAATGTTCCACAAAAAGAGTCATCTTTTCTATGATTGTATAAAATGATATAATTTCCTTATGTTTGAGAACACAATTTCACTACCATGCCTTCACAACTAAACTAAACTAAACACCCATTATAATTAGGGACAAATATGGAAGAAAAATATATCCAAAGTTTGTAAATTTTGCAAATTGGAACCTTTTCTTGTAGAAAGGAAGAGCATGTGAATAAGAATTAATGATTTTTCCATATTGGATTAATACAACTAAGACAATGAACTATCATTTCAAATCATCAACCTACGAATTAGTAAAATTTCCAAAAAAATAAAGATTACTCAAAAAAATATCAACATACACAGCGACTCTGTCAGGATTGAAGGATTCGGTCGATGAATTATACTCGAAACGACAGAAAAAATCGTCATTTCCAACTGCGTCAAGCTTCGTATAGCTCTTGAAGGTATGAATCGTACACTTAGCTTCGATCGTGTCCGCACTCTGATAGTCGTAGTGATCGGAAAGAAAAACCTCCTTGGAGCCGTGAAACTGGCGCCGACCTCCGAGCGACTCCTCAGGCCGGTAATACCACCGAACGTAAACCCTAACGTTTGTGCCTCTGCTGTCCGACTCGATCTTCTCGATCCTCGCCACGTATGATGACTTTGAGGATTCCGACGGCCTCATCAACACGCAGTCGCCGGCTGAGAGAGGAATAGTTTCAATTTCGCCGGAAATAGTTTCAATCGCCTCTTGTAGAACCAATCTGTAACTATAGATCTCGTGAGAGAGTAATAGATAGAAAGAAAAGTAAAGGAAGCCCTAATTCACTCGCTTACATAAGGGGATAGAGCTGCTTCACTTGTTAGAAGACTGGGAGGCGGGGAGGGTTTTTAATTTCAATAACCTCCGTGTTTTTCATATGCATAACGTTTTTTAAAAATTAAAAATTGTCCTTATAAATAGATAACGTTTTTTCATATGTATCTACAATATTTTATTAAAAAACGTTGTTAAAAAAAATACCACAACGTTTTTTATAAAAACGTTATTGTTTAAATGTTGTCTATTTACTGTTTTGTAGTAGTGTGACTTAGGTTGCTCTCAATTATGACTCATATCGCAATCTTGGATAGCACATCACAATAGCACCTATCGTTTTACCACTAAACAAATATAACGTCCTCTACGGAGAGTCTGGCTTTGGTGCATTCCACAAAGAAAGTTACCAAATAGAGGCTTGAGTACCAACTCTTGTAGTTGGGTTTTTAACTCCTGAAGTTCAATAAGAGTCATTCGATAAGAGATTTTAGAAATGGGTTTTGTACCGGGTTCAAAGTCGATACAAAATTCAATATCACGCTCTGGGGGTATGCCAGGAAATTCTTCAGGAAATTCACTAACAACAGAAATATCATTCAAATTTGACATATTTTTGTTTAAATCCATGAAATGGGTTAAGAAAGCTTGACATCCGTTTTTTAATAAACGAATGGCTTTATGGCTTGATATGAAAGTGTTTGACTTCAATGGTTTGGTTGCTTGAATTCGCATAACAGGTTGGTTAGGAATATAAAAACTAACAACCTTACGAAAATAATCAATTTTGGCATGATGAGTAGTTAACCAATCAATCCCTAAAATCACATCAAATGCAAGTATCTTTAAAGAAATAAGATCAACAAGTAATGTGATTGTGCCAAATTGGATCAAGCAAGATTTATAAGTTGTAGATGTAACGAAGGTTTCACCCAACAGAGTTTTAACAGATACGTTAAAATCCAATTTCTCCAGAGTCAAGTTTAAACGTTGAAGACAAGGAGAGATAAAAGAATGGGTAAAACCCAGATCTCAAGAAGGTATAAACTTCGCAAGAATTCAAGATTAGCTTACCCGTGATCACCTCGTTCGGGTTCCTCATATTTTGGCCAGTCACGACAAACGTTCTTCCAAGAACCGCTGATTTTGACTTATCCGGATAGCTTTTGGAGTCACCACCAGATTGAACTTGTTTTTGCTACAAAACACTCTCCTGCTATATGACCCTCCTTTCCACATGCTTATAACATACCTTGGATTGTTGTCAGGCGGCCAATGATATGTCCTCTTTCTCAGATTTATAACACACGACCGGTTGTCGTTATCCTCCCCCAGCAACAGATTAATCTTTGGTGTTCTTCACCGATGTCTTCCGTCGTATGTTGAATTTCCTCTTTTTAAAATTTCCACTACACTCACCTCTTCTATTATCATGGCCACGTTTACCACCCGAGTGGTTATCACTTTTGTCCGTATTCTTCCCTCTCCTCATTTGGTTATCATCGCTTCGACGATATTTAGCATCCTTTGGTATGACCCTAGTTGTGATCCCTCGGTTGAGTATACTTATTATCTCGCTTTAATAATTGAGCCCTATTGACAACATCTGAATACAGAGAAAATTTATGAGAAATAAGGTATTCACGAATCTCAGATTTTAGACCTCTCAAAAACATCCGCGTCATACGTTCCTTATTTTCTACCAAATGAGGTGCAAACTTGGATAACTCCGCGAACTTCGCCTCGTCTTCGAGACACCGCCATGTTGTTTCGCTCGGTCCTAATAAACTACCTCCTTCATACGACGAATACTTTCGGGAAAGTACTTGTCATTGAACGATTCAAATCTTTCCCAAGACATGTTGAGTGTTGGTTTGGTACGCTTAATGATTCCCACCAAGAATCATTTCACCACGAAACATAAATGTGGCGAATGGAACCTTCGTTCTCCGTGCGCATCCCAAGACATCGAATATCTTGGTAATTTGCTTGACCCACGCTTCGCCTTTATTCGGATCGGCTTTCCCCAAAAATCTGGTGGTCCCAACTCCTTGAACTGTTTGGTTGTGACAGACTGCGCGTTGCTATCACTTCCACCCGTATTTTGCACACGAGTCTCCCTCGTCTGATTTTTCGTGAACTGCAAAAAGCTCCTAAAC
Source organism: Panax quinquefolius (assembly GCA_020205615.1). Classification (NCBI taxonomy): domain Eukaryota; kingdom Viridiplantae; phylum Streptophyta; class Magnoliopsida; order Apiales; family Araliaceae; genus Panax; species Panax quinquefolius. The sequence continues at coordinate 12,572,931 of CM035163.1, forward strand.
ATTCCATCATTCATCGTTTGCTCGGTAGCATTGTTTATAGGAGAAATATTGTCTTCCTGTTGCACGTTCTCCTGGTTTGTGACTAAAGGTTGTTCCACAGTCTCATACACTCTATTGTTAACGTTCTCAGTAGCCATTCTTAAATATTGCCATAAAAGAACGGTTAATTAAATAAATTAACATATCACATAATATCCCTATATCATGACCGATCAACAAATAAGCTTAGATAGGACATGTTAGGTTTGTAATATTCAAGAACGCAATCAAATTGCAAAAATAATGCGGAAACGTGTAAAATCAGAGTTTAAAATTTTTACAAACCATATACCCGGATCACCCTTATGCACAATTATTAATTAAACGAAAAAGATGAATAAGAAACATACCCTTGAAGATCCGAGCTTCCTCAGGTACAAGTTCACCTCCAATCCTTTTCGCGTTCAACTTGAATCCACCGGGTTTGGTTCCTTCCTTTGATCAACGTTAGCCACTCAAGTGTTTGGCCTCTAGAGGTGATCCACCAAGGAAGAAGAAGGATTTAAGAAGATGGGTGTTTGGCTAAACCCTAGTTTTTTATCTCTATAGAAAAAGAGCGTACTCTCCAACCATTGGAAATATTACGTATCTTTGATATCTGATATAAGACTTGTGACGCCCCCAAAATTAGGTATACATCACCCATCTTGGGTCGCCACTTACATGGTACAGAATTTAAATACAACTTATTAACATAAGCGTGCGGTATACAATACGACATAAATCGTGAGTTTAAATACAAATATAAATCTACTAGATATTATACAAACTCAAAAAAAATCCTCATTACAATTATTATCACACTATTTCTGAGAATAGTGAGGACTACTAATGCTATCTTCAGGACCATCACTCGCTTCCCGACTCGTCGTCAAACCTATATTCTCATTTTCAAGAGAACGGTGAAAGAAAGGGTGAGCTCAACTAGCCCAAAGAAGAAATATTATGACTAAGATAATGCGAGAATAAATTATCAATAGTCTTCAACAATGTTAAACCGATAAAATACAATAGAATAAACCGGTTTAATCTGCAATGAATAAGCAATCCATTAAAAGAGTCAAGTAGAAAATAAAGTCTACTATCTTTTAGGTTTTAAAAGGTTTTTCATCATTGTTATATTTGAGACTCTCAAACTTTAATAAATATTCCACATCATCGAATCACCCCGCACTACGGCCAAGGATATTCTTTAGTATCACGACCACAATTATTCATGCACTTACGGGCCAAGAATATTTGTGTATTCATTAATGGTCATGATCATGCCAACAATCGGCCCACCAATGTACTACTACTAATCGAGGATTTTTATCACATCATTTGTAACATTACTACGGCCATGATTACACCGAATAGTCTCTCTGTCATAATCATACCAAGTCCATCTATGCACTACAGTGCCATGTATGACTTTCAACATAATATAAACATGAGGATGATGACAATGATATAAGAATTCAATAAAACAAGTTCAAGAATTATTTTATCCAGAATTATTAACGTCAAATTGTCAACACGACATCTTGTTTTGTAGAGTAAAATTCAAGAATGATCAGAAGAATATTTCCATGAAAAGATACTGGATGAAACGCAAATATCAAGGATATTCCACTAATTTCATGGAGTATAGAAGTCAAAGTTTTAACCAACTGGGTATAATAAAGAATAGGATAACAAAAGAAATCACCATGCATGCGATAGAAGCCACAGCAAGTGAGTTATTCCAACAGAATAATAAATAACGGAACGGTCCGCCAGAAACGCATGCATGTGATGTTCCAAATGAATAATAAAGAATGGAACCAGTCCGGCGTAAAACACATGCAGACAGGATGTTCCAAGCAGAATAATAATAAAGAGCGGAACCAGTCCTGTAAAACACATAGCATGTGATGTTCCAATGTAATAATAATAAAGGCGGAACCAGTCCGGTGTAAAACACATGACAGGATGTTCCAACGTAATAATAGAAGAATGTCACCAAGTATAGGGTAAACCATTATAAAAGTTATTCCAATGTAATAATAAGCAATGGAATAACAACGAGTTCTCTTCATGAATAAGAAAGAATAACACCCCTTACTTTTGGTAGGAGATTGAATCTGCGTTAGCAGTAGTAACAAAATACTCTTCTTCTTTCTCTCTTATTCTCTCTATACTTTCTCTCTCTATAGTTTGAATGAATTCGTGAAAATAATGAAGCCCTCAGCCTCTATTTATAGAAGATTTCTAGCTTAAGACCGCCTTGGTGTGAAAAGGCAAGTGGCTCGACGACTAATGATGTGAAAAGAAAAGTGGTTTCGACTTTGTAATGTGAAACGACAAGTGGTTCTACGCTTTGTGTATGTGAAACGACAAGTGGTTCGACGTCTGGTAAAGGTAATTACTATTAACGAATGTAATTACTATTCACAAGGGTAATTACTATCGACGAAGGTAAATACTATTCACAAGGGTAATTACTATCGACGAAGAGACTCTTAGATGATGACATATGAGCCCCCATAAAATAATCAAACTTACCACAAATCATTTTATTTTCATCAACACATATTTAATCTTTCAACAATTATTAATCATTTATAACTTGTCGCCTCAATTATTGATTTAATACTATAACATATTATCTGAGATGATCTTGTGATAATAATTGAATCAATAATATAAGAGATATGATGCAAGAATTATCGTAGTAATAATTGAAAGCATAGGTGAGTGACTTCTCACGTAAGCATCAATAATCAATACCGAGTGTCTACTTACGCAACCACGCCAGTATCTTTGTATTTTTACCAAGGGTAGTTCAACAGCTTTTAACGGTAACACCTCCGCGTAGTTATTTTTATAAAGTATTTTTGTCATTTTCTCAATCCGACAATAATTACATTGTGGGGTCTACTAATGATTGAGTAGTGCATATGCGAATATTCCCTAACAAAAAGAATATTCCCAACCAAACGAATATTTTATAACAACTTGCATACTTTGCAAAATTTATAAATATTACCCACAACTATAACATTATATCAAATTTATTCCATAATATTCAAAAATAATATTTATAGAAAAATTCATCTTTATTTATAAAAAGTTTGGGTCTTACAAGACTCTCTTATAAAGATATAAGGTAACCTTATTTAATAAAATAAGGTATTATTTAATTAAATGGGCTCCCTAATCTTATTAGGGATAATTAATTAAACTCCTTTAACTAATTTTCCTCCTAATCCTATTAGGAATAAATGAGAGTACTTATATTAAATTAATTTTTAAACTCTTTTAGAAATTAAAATAATAATAATAATTGTAATAATATTAATAAGACTCCTCTTATTAATTTATATTTAATATTTCTAAAATATTAAATAATAAATATTAAGCTATTTAATTTATTCTATCACCATAGATTAAATTAAATATACATATTATATTATTACGATTATGCCATTAACTTCTTAAATAATTATTCTTCCTTTTTGGTGTGACCCTTTAGGTTCTCCATATTAAACCTAGGTTGTGAATAAATCAATTAGAACAATTCTAATCTTATTTAAATAAATAAATTAAACTAATAATTTATTTAAATAAATAATATTTATTCTACAATAGGGATAAGCCTCCCCAATGATCAGCGACTTTCCGGATAATATAGATTTCAACATTAATCATAAAAGAACCTTTGAGTAAATAGTTCTTAGATAATTCAATCCTTCCACCATACAATGTCCCAATTAAATATAAGACATGGAATTAGTGTCAAGTCTTATTTTATTTAATTATATGTATTTCGATCCTTAAATGCACAACACCAAATAATGCAAATTAGAAACTCCTTTCTAATTTCATTCTGCCTTTGCCAAGGACTACAGGGTTGTCATTTATCGAATCACATAGGACATTCTCTTTTTTAATAAGTGGTAGATTCTTTATTGATCATACATTATCTCTATGTACAACTTATTATACCCAAGCATACCCTTTGATATACCCTAAGGGTCTTAAGGAATAAGTCAAAGTATAACTCATCATACACAAGATACTATGATGATCTCAAGTCCAAGGATCACTTGTACTACTATCACTACTGAGAATTCTATTGACGAGCAAGTAAAACTCCATTAGGTATTCCTTAGCGAGCCACGTTCGATGAACTTATTCTCTAATAAGTACCTACATACTTTGCTTTTAGTGTCTCCACACAAATGATCGTGAGATCAATCATCCTCATCCAATGAAGCAAGCAACGATGTACCAATCTATCCCGGATTCACTAATCCCCAATTTAGTAATCCAACGATTGGGAACTATTTTAGTTTTAAGCTTTCTAAGAATTTAGATCTCATTAGAATGATCATCATCATTATTCTAAAAGCATTGCTTAAAACTATGGGTTTATCACATATTATAAAACAAAGATCATGTAGATAATTAAAAGCCTTTAATAAATTAATACCTTTTATTAATAAATGAATAAGATTGTTACAAAGTATATGCTTTATCATCAAACATGATTGGCTTGTGTGCATACTACTTTCAATCTCCCACTTGCACTAAAGCCAATCGTCATGGTATCTCATACTCTTCTTCTCTAAGTGACGATTATCCCTTTGTTGGATAAGATTTAGTTAATGGATATGTAATGTTGTTCATGAGAGTCCACTATCTCTATAGTGATTTCCCATCTCTCAATAATTCTAATAATCAAATAAAAGTGCCACAACACATGTTTAGATCCAAGATGAGACTTAGGAACTATTCTAGTTTCGTAATGAACTTTAATCCAAACAATCAACTTGCGACTTCATTTATAGCTATATACTTTGTCTTTATCACTAAACCAAAGAACTCTTTGTTGTTTGGAACCTTTCAATTCATCGCACCAATCGTTCAAGGTAACCCTTTACCTTAAAGTGGATTTTCTCGTCGTCTTGGATGCGAAAAACTTGAGTCCGTTAAGCCCTCTAGTTTTAATTAAGACCCACCATGAATATGATCACATCCTTAGTCTTGGGTTAAGCACTTTAAGATGTTTTCACCGACTCATAGTGAACTTCTCCATAATATGGTGATCAACATCGGTCTCAGACATTTCATTGCATTTGCATGATTGTCATTTCATGCGACCTCTCTTTCGTGAGTCCGTGGGGACTATTAAGAGATACACTCCATAGCTCATCGACATGAGACATCTCTTGGAGTTTGCCATGTTAAACGACTTTAAAGCATCAAATGAATATATCGTTCCTTGGGTTAAGTCGAGTATCCTCTCAGATCTATCTATATAGATTTTATCCCCAATTAAGATACTCTTCCCAAACCATTCATGGAGGAATGTTTAGACAACTTTATCACTACTGATTATAGCATTAGTATGTCATTCCTTATCCGTAGTATATCAATATATAATATTAGGAATGTCACGGCGCTCCCAATGTCCCTTTTGTACACACTAGAACTCTTACCTCATCGTATGTAACTGGATCATCATCTTCTATGATGTGTACCTCATCATCATCATCTATGATGAATCCATACCTCCTAGGTATCTTCGATACTATTTCGATTTACTGATTCGGTTGTGGTACAACAGGTTCATCTATAAGTTCCTCTTATTTGACTTATAGTGTTTTGTGGTTTTAAACTCTTCAAGATCTATTATCCTCCCACTAGCCCCTTCAATAATAAACACCTTTATCTTAGAAGGCGCGTGTTTCGCAACAAACACCTTTTTTGCTAAGTAGGATTATAGAACATATACCCTAAACTTACTTTAGGATGTCCCACAAATGTACTTGTCAAATCTTGTCCCAAGCTTATCCTTTGAAACATTTTCACATAAGTTGGACAACCCTTAACTTAACATACTTAAGATTAGGAATCCTCCATGTCCATAACTTTTATGGAGTCTTGAAATTTGGATTTTGAGGTTACCATTTTCGTAGATATGCGACCATTTCTAAAACATTATCCCGTAAGGATCTTTGGAATGTCGGTAAAATCATTATGGACCGCACTATGTCCAACAAGGTACGATTTTTCATTTAGATACATCAATCAATTATCACAGATCGGGATGTGTCCATTATGAGAAAAACCATTTGAGATGATCTAGAAACTTATTGCACAAGTATTTATTCCTTGATATAATCAAAGAATCTTAATACTTTGCCAATTTGTTTTCACTTCAATTCTTTGAACCTTTCAAATAATTCACACTTGTATTTTTAGCAAATACACACATTCAACTCTTTGAATGATCATCTCTTTTTCTCATACTAATTTTTTGTTCAATATGCAAAATTATTTTCATGTAAGTCAAGTATACAAAATTTATTAAGTAATATTCCATTCTATACAAAACATTATTATTATAAATAGAACAACAATTGTTCTTAATTATAATACCAAAGATTTCATTGTCCAATAATAAAATGGAAATAATATTTTTAACAAGAACCGGAATACAATAACAACTTATTGACTTAATAGATTTGTTCGTAGGCATTGCTAAACTATAAGTTTCTATAGCTAATGCAAAGAACCTTTGCTTCATTTTCCACACATAGGATTACTTATCTTTGTTTAACTTTCTACTTCTGCTTGGTCCCTTCATAAATCTATATTTATGATAACCAAAGTCGGTATCCAATACCCAAGTAGAACCTTGACTTAAAGAAAAATTATTTTAAATCATGAGCAAATTTGTATTTGTAACCAAAACTTCACTAAGCTTCTTTGGTTAGCCTTTGCAAGACGCTTCTCGCAGTTTCTTTTCAGTGTCCAGGCTTATTGCAGTGGAAGCAAACTCCTTTGCTATCCGTATCAGTTTTGTTCTTATTATCCTTTGTTTATGCCTTTCTATATACCTTCTTTGAATCGTTCTCTTTTTCGGAAGATCCTTTGGCCCCTACCAAGAAGACATGGTCTTTCTTGGTTGGAAAGTGACTCTCATCATTTTTCAACATGTTAAGCGGATCAACGAAGTCGATATCTAGCTTGTTTATATGAAAAATTCACAACAATTGTGAAAGGAGTCCGGAGTGAGTGCAAGATCAAATCTTGGCTCAACTCTCCATCCATGACAAAACCAGTTGTCCTAATTGATAAATCAAATTGATTATGTTAAGAACTTTTTATGCATTTATAGTGCCATTGGCCATTCTAGATCGGAAGAGCTCCTTAGATATCCGATATCTATCACCCTACTTTCCTCACCATCAACTACTTGGCGTGCGGGAGTATAGTAGAAGTATCCATAGTTTCGGTACGTGATCAAGCTTGTTACTCATGGATACGAGCATGATGCATCGAGCCAATGTGCATCATTTTGCCACTTTCTAAAAGTAGCAATCTCTTCCTCGGAGGCATTATGCGCAACCTATTGCAAGGATAGGCGTATTAAGGACATAAGATAGCTTTTCAAATTATGAGAACTATTCTCAAATTCCTTAACCAATCCGTTTAATTGATTGCGGTTAATTTAGCATCTAATATGCTTCGCAGATGATAGTAATTTTAGACATTGTAAAATTTCAGTAAATGAATTTGTAATTAATAACATTTTAACATACATTCTTTTATTAATTACCAAAATAATTTAGGTCTTGTTTTAAATTGGTATCTCCCACTATTTTCTTTAAACTATATTACCTCACTTATATAGTTAAGGCAAAATCTAATTAAAGATTTGCTAGTGAGAATAAGGATCTCATTTCAAATGTATATAGCCTTGTGGTGACACAACAAACTATATATAAATAAATAGGTAGACAACTTTTGTCAATTACATCAACTATGCAACTCCTTTTTTTTTTGCCTCTTAGATTATTTTGATCAAGTGGTGGCACATCCGAATCAAAATTATCCAAGTTAAGTCCAACCTAGCACTCCATATATTCAAAAAAGAAAAATATCATCCTTGTGGTGACACAACAAAACAATATTGTTCAATTTTCTTTATAAGCATCAAATGTGATAAATTAACATCTTAAATACTTAATACTTGCCTTGTGGTGACACAACAAACTCATATTAAATATTTAATACTCTATTAATTTTATCATGCTAGAAGGCGACGTTCGATATTCCAAATATCTTTGAACGCTTAGGACTTAATATTAAAAATTGAGGGGTTTGTTATTAAATGTCTCATCTTGTTTAGCGCGCATGCACATATATATATAAAATACGCGTCATATTAATGAACATGCGAAGCATGTTTGCATAATATATAAAATATATATATATATATATAGTAAAAGCATGCACATATAGAATACTATATTCTACCTGGATTGATTATGGACTTTTATTCTAGTTTGGTTCACTAGAGCCACCAAGTGAACCAAAAGGTCAAACCCTATGGGTGCAAGAAATAATATTTAAATATAACTATTACATTTAAACCCGGGCTCCATTACAAACGGGTCTTCAAGCGCTCCTTGCTCCTTGCTCCTTGATCTCTAATTCTTCAAAATTAATTCTAACTATTCCTATTACAAAACTATTTAAAATAAATAGAAACCTTGATCAGCAGTCAAGGGGAAGTACATCGGAGGGAGATATAATTTATATTAAGAAAAATTAGATAAGACGAGGTACGCAGACCCCATTTAATAAAACTCATACATTCATGCATCCAACTAAAATAAAATCCAATCATATTGGTCAATAGTCCATAATCAATCCCATTTATTATCATACACATCACCATATGCATCAATAAATAACATTCATCTCATGAATAATAAACATTCAATATATATATATATTGATATCATTTAATGGGCAAATTTAGTTAGTATAAAATCTATTTTTTGAATCAAAATAAACTCCTTTATTTTAATCCAAATTTAAATCAAAATAAAACTATTTTATTTTAATTTATCCAATTTTGAATAAAATAAACTATTTTATTTTAATCAAAATCTTTAATCAAAATTGAAAGTAGTATGCACACAAGCCAATCATGTTTGATGATAAAGCATATACTTTGTAACAATCTTATTCATTTATTAATAAAAAGTATTAATTTATTAAAGGCTTTTAATTATCTACATGATGTTGTTTTATAATATGTGATAAACCCATAGTTTTAAGCAATACTTTTAGAATAATGATGATGATCATTCTAATGAGATCTAAATTCTTAGAAAGCTTAAAACTAAAATAGTTCCCAATCATTGGATTACTAAATTGGGGATTAGTGAATCCGGATAGATTGGTACATACGTGCCTTGCTTTCGTTGGATGAGGATGATTGATCTCATAATCATTTGTGTTGAGACACTAAAGCAAGTATGTAGGTGCATATTAGAGAATAAGTTTTATTGAACGTGGCTCGCTAAGGAATACCTAATGGAGTTTTATTTGCTCGTCAATAGGAATTTCTGTAGTGATAGTAGTAGACAAGTGATCCTTGGACTTAAGATCATCATAAGTATCTTGTGTATGATGAGTTATACTTTGACTTATTCCTTAAGACCCTTAGGGTATATCAAAGGGTATGCTTGGGTATAATAAGTCATACATGGAGATGATGTATGATCAATAAAGAATCTACCACTTCTAATAAAGATGAGAAATGTCTATGTGATTCGATAAATGACAACTCAAGAGTCCTTGGCAAGCGAGAATGAAATTAGAAAGGAGTTTCTAATCTGCATTATTTGGAGTTGTGCATTTAAGGATCGAAATACATATAATTAAATAAAATAAGACTTGACAAGTAATTTCATGTCTTATATTTAATTGGGACATTGGATGGTAGAAGGATTGAATTATGCGGTAACTATTTACTCAAAGGTTCTTTAATGATTAATGTTGAAATCTATATTATCCGGAAAGTCGTTGATCGCAGGAGGCTTATCCCTATGTAGAATAAATATTATTTATTTAAATAAATTAATTATTTAATTTATTTATTTAAATAAGATTAGAATTGTTCTAATTGATTTATTCACAACTAGGTTTAATATGGAGAACCTAAAGGGTCACACCATAAAAGGAAGAATAATTATTTAAGAAGTTAATGGCATAATCGTAATAATATGTTATGTATATTTAATTTAATCTATGGTGATAGAATAAATTAAATAGCTTAATATTTATTATTTAATATTTTAGAAATATTAAATATAAATTAATAAGAGGAGTCTTATTAATATTATTACAATTATTATTATTTTAATTTCTAAAAGAGTTTAGGAATTAATTTAATATAAGTATTCTCATTTATTCCTAATTGGATTAGGAAGGAAAATTAGTTAAAGGAGTTTAATTAATTATCCCTAATAAGATTAGGGAGCTTAATTAATTAAAAGAATTTAATTAATTAAATAAAACCCAATTCCTTAATTGTTAAGGTGGGTTGCCCACATCTATAAATAAGAGGAGTCTTATTATGGGTAAGGGGTTGTTGACTTTTTTCAACATACTGACATATAATTCCAATTTGTTGGAGAGTACGTTCTTTTCTATAGAGATAGAAAAACTAGGGTTTGAGCCAATACCCCTTCTTCTTGAATTTTCTTCTTCCTTGGTGGATCACCTCTAGAGGCCAAACATTTGGGTGGCTAACGTTGATCAAAGGAAGGAACCAAATACGGTGGATTCAAGATTGAACGCGAAAGGATTTGGAGGTGAACTTGTACCTGAGGAAGCTCGATCTTCAAGGGTATGATTTATTCTTTATCTTTTCGTTTAATTAATAATTGTGCATAAAGGGTGATCCGGGTATATGGTTTGTAAAAAATTTTAAACTCTGATTTTACACGCTTCCGCTTAATTTTTGCAATTTGATTGTGTTCAAGAATATTACAAACCTAACAGTGACATCAGAGCCAAACCTTTATGCGAATTATAAATTGTTTTAATTTGATATGTATATTGATATGTGTTTAGAACAATTTAATTGGGCATAATTTGTTGTATAAAATTTATTTAAAAAAAAAAAACGTGCTATTTCACATTCTATGCTGCACGTTCAGTAATTATATATTAAAACTAATCGGTAATTAGTTTAGTTCAGATTTAATGATTTTGTATGATTTCTTTATAAGGATATAAGGCACGGAAATCAAGGGAATTCACCAAATCAGTTGGCTATTTGTATGATCCATGGATTTCTAATAAATAAGTAATCTTATTAAAAAGCAAGTTACAGGATTACAAGATGGCCGAATGACTTGGTCATAATTTTAAAAAGCCACGGTTATTTTGGATTTCAAGGATTCACATGGATTATAACTTTATTATATATATATATAATATATTACGAATATATATATATATATATATATATTCCTAATTATTTTATAATTAAAATAAACTTTATATTTTAATTTTAAAATAAAAAGGTTTATTTTAATATTAAAATATAAAGTTTATTTTAATTTTAAAATTAGAATTTCATGCTAACTAATTAGAGTTGGAATTGGATTCCATGATAACTAATTGGAGTTGAAATTGGATTTTATTTTTCTAAAATAAAGGAGTTTATTTGTGAATAGGGAAGTAAATCCATCTTTCCTTAAATAAAGGAGTTTGTTTAGATATGAAATAAGATTTCATATTATTCAAAATAAAAGAGTTTATTTGTGAATAGGAAAGAGAATCCATGTTTCCTTAAATAAAGGAGTTTATTTAAATATGGAATAAGATTTCATATTATTCAAAATAAAGGAGTTTATTTGTGAATAAGAAAGAATATCCGTGTTTCCTTTAATAAAAGATTTTTTTCTTGAAATTGGATTCCATAATTAATTAAAATAAAGGAGTTTATTTTGATTAAAAATTTTATTTAAAATAAAATAGTTTATTTTATTCAAAATTGGATAAATTAAAATAAAATAGTTTTATTTTGATTTAAATTTGGATTAAAATAAAGGAGTTTATTTTATTCAAAATAGAATTTATCTTAACAAAATTTTGCCCATTAAATGATATCAATATATATATTGAATGTTTATTATTCATAAGATGAATGTTATTTATTGATGCATATGATGATGTGTATGATAATAAATGGGATTGATTATGGACTATTGACCAATATGATTGGATTTTATTTTAGTTGGATGCATGAATGTATGAGTTTTATTAAATGGGGATTCAGAGACTCGCCTTCTCTAATTTTCCTTAATGTAAATTCTATCTCCTCCTATGTACTTCCCTTTTCACGATCAAGGTTTCTATTTATTTTAAATAGTTTTGTAATAGGAATATTTAGAATTAATTTTGAAGAATTAGAGATCAAGGAGCAAGGAGGCGCTTGAAGACCCGTTTGTAATGGAGCCCTAGTTTAAATGTAATAGTTATATTTAAATATTATTTCGCACCCTAGGGTTTGACCTTTTGGTTCACTTGGTGGCTCTAGTGAACCAAACTAGAATAAAAGTTCATAATCAATCCGAGTAGAATATAGTATTCTATATGTGCATGCTTTATACTATATATATTATATATTATGCAAACATGCTTGCATGTTCATTAATACGACGCGTTATTTTATATATATATATGCATGCGGCGCTAAACAAGATGAGACAAATTAATAACAAACCCTCAATTTTTATATTAAGTCCTAAGCGTTCAAAGATATTTGGAATATCGAACGTCGCGCTTTCTAGCATGATAAAATTAATAGAGTATTAAATATTTAATATGAGTTTGTTGTGTCACCACAAGGCAAGTATTAAGTATTTAAGATGTTAATTTATCACATTTGATGCTTATAAAGAAAATTGAACAATATTGTTTTGTTGTGTCACCACAAGGATGATATTTTCTTTTTGAATATATGGAGTGTTAGGTTTGAATTAACTTGGATAATTTTGATTCTGGATGTGCCACCACTTGATCAAAATAATCTGAGAGGCAAAGACAAGGAGTTGCATAGTTGATGTAATTGACAAAAGTTGTCTACCTATTTATTTATATATAGTTTGTTGTGTCACCACAAGGCTATATACATTTGAAATGGGATCCTTATTCTCACTAGCAGATCTTTAATTAGATTTTGTCGAACTATATAAGTGAGGGTAATATAGTTTGAAGAAAATAGTGGGAGATACCAATTTAAAACAAGACCTAAATTATTTTGGTAATTGTTAACGCCAAGATCTTTTGTCACATCCCAATCACGTAAAACGTCCTGATCCTGCAACGTAAACACAATAAACACCACAAGCTCGACGGTTGGTTCGCTTGGGATAGCAAAAAGCGTGAGAGTCAAGATATGAGTTCACAAGATTTATCGAAAACGGAGGCTATATCGCTTTAGTGTATTGAGATAAAGAGATAATAATAATAATTCTCCGTGTGTATGTGATTTCGAATGAAGAAGTGTATGAGAACGCACCTCTTGGTGAAGACTTCTTGCTAAGTTATACTCTCTTCAATTCATCATCGTACACCCACTACTACCCGACACACCCCCTTTATCTCGATGGGTCCGCCGATCGCATGTAGTTTATCCACCGCTTTTGGTAGCTTATTCTACTACCGCCGATTTAGGTTATGATCCCATCCACATTAATGCATGGCGCAGTTCTTTAGTCAACCGTCATCTTTTTCATCATTACAAGTCAAAGATGTAGATATTAAAATGTCCAAAGGATTGATCCACATTCCAATCTTGGCCTTATATGTTGAAATGAAAATAATATGAGGACTGGGCTTAATGACTTTCATAGTTCAATAATAAAGGCCCAATAGAATAATAATAAAAAGAATAAGCCCAATACACTCGGCCCAAAGAGATAAAATATCACGACCCAACATTGCCCCCTAGTTTTTTTGTTGAACGTAATGTTTAATAGAAAACTATAAACAATCCATGATATTTTACTGAGAATCAATAAATAACAAGATGTAATTAAAAACGTACTCCATTTATCGCTCACTTAAATAAAATGAAAGGAATTTAAGGGCCCAAATCGAAAGGCTCTATCCATTAAATACCCGGACCAAACCGGACGCTTCCCATTCAAATTCCAAATTATTACTAGCATTTAATGCACTCCTCTTGAACACCGTAAAATCACAAGATAAAAAGACAACTTTACCAAATTTGGCAGCTTTTACCTGCTCATTTGAAATTCGAAAGCGCTTTCTAAACTTTTTCGATCTCTCTCTCAGAATCGCCACAAATGGCTTCCCACAACCCCGAACAGAGTTCCCCATACTTGTAACACCCATTACCGTGGTTCCACCAAACCCTAATCTTCATGAGGGATTTCAAGCACAAATCCCAAACAGAAAACCCAAAAACCCATCCGAATACTACAGAGTACTTGAGCGATTCTCGCACGCTAACACTCCTTCTATCATGGCGAATTTGAACTAAAGAGGGTTCGAACTCGGTTCCACATTCCGGATACCCATGCGGTCAGGGTACCCCGTTCTGGTGAGAAGATGTATCAACGGCCTGAAGGATGGACGGCCGTCCCGGTGACCTTACTGGAGAAGGGGGTTCGTTTTCCCCTTCACGTCTTTATAGTGACCCTACTGGGGTTTTTGGGTGTGGGATTTTCACAACTGGTGCCAAACTCCTACATCCACATTCTGGCATTCGTGGCCTTCTGTCATGAATTGGGCGTCGAGCCCTCCCTGGACTTCTTCTTCACTGTATACAAGATAGTACAATCCAGGAGAAGGGGTTCAAGGCCCTCAAAGAAGCATTCTCCAAGTCGGAGAAAAATTCGATAGACGTTCATTTGGTGAACACCCTTCGAGCAATAGGGGATGGCACGAGAAATGGTTTTTTCGTCAAAGGTCCCGAGATTTCTTCTTTACCGAATCGGGCAACTCGACGAAAAAATATCTGCCGACTTTGGAGACGCTTTCAAGAACGGAAGTGGAAATGATGGAGCTATTTGACAACTTCCAGAAGGAAGAGTGGAAATACTGGACTCTCTCAAGCAAGCATGGTTATATGACCATAAGTGTAAGTACCAACTTATTTCATATATGTATATTTTTGAAAATATTCTATGATATATAATTTTAACATAGAATTGTTTGATTTGTGCAAGATCTTTGATCGCACTGAGAGCTCCTCGAGAAATAAAGGAGTTCGAAGATTTTTTGTCTGGGAAGTCTTCGTAAGCAATTGAGGCTACACCAACCGAAGCTACCCCCGAAGTAAATCCAACACCAGAAATTCATACGGATGAATTTCAAACAGAAGAAACAGAGGCCGAAGATGTTCTCATACCAGAAGAGACCCTTCACCCTCGACAGAAGAGGAGAGCTACCAGAAAACCCAGGTCAGCCCCTCTTGTAACTCCTCCCGAACCCGCACTAGAAACAGAACCAACCTCCAAAACCATTCCTCGATCAGGCGGTTTACTTAATCGTCCTGATCGAAGAAATATACTTAGGATCAAAAAATTAAAAACAAAAATAACCCCTTAATCGCCAAGAGCTCGGGGTTCCTCGGTCTTTCATTATTCCACCCTTCGTGCCCTCAGAGAAATACAGATCGAAGAGGACGGTGACCAGGACGAAGGGATTCCGACGTTATCCAGGAAGAGAAAACGTACCCCTGATAGCCATCCAAGTTCCGCCTCTGCTTCAACACCCAAAGAACCCACTCCAAACAAATCCTCCGAATCTGAAACTATTCATGCGGACCTATACCTCCCTTAATGTACCCCATTCTCTCTCCCCGAAGGCCGAGACCTCTCCCGAACGGCCGGGTCCTTCGTGTCAAAGTTATCATGCCGAGGTTGTGGGATCTCCCACCTCGTGGCCCGTGTTCAACGCCAACTTTCCTTTTGACTCTCTTGAGCTTTTAAGACACCGCGACGACCACGGTTCGATGATCATACGGACGGAAATCTTCTCGACGAGGGAATGAGTTATTTGGCCAAGGTAAATAACATCCACTTCTTCCTCTACATCTCTATTTTCCTTTGAGCATTTTAGACGTTTGACTTGAATATTTTGAAAATGTGCGTGCTAATGTCGTCTTGGACGACGATCGCGTCGAGACACATAAATGGAGAGGCCGAGGAAGATTTCATGCGACAAGAGATAAATATCTTTGAAATCGACCTTGGACCGAGAAAGATTTGGTCGTGAAGATGCTTTTCATACCATCAACGGTCTTGAGATAGAATGGATCTAAGCTAAGATGGATTTGAAGACATCGATGAATGAATTAAGGGCTACTGAGGATGGGTTGGGCTTGCGTCCAAGCCGACCAACAAACTCTAACCAACTCGAATCTTTGGTTTGGTTGAAGAGAACTTACTCCTGAAGGCGAAAAATGAGGAGTTTTCTTCAACCAATCGAAGCTTAGTCCTACAACTTGTGTGAAGTTCGAGACGAGGATTCAAGATGAAGCCCGGTATAGAAGGCATAAGGCAAGCGTCACAAGCTCCGCCATAAAATAAAGGACTCGAGGAGGGGCGAGGCCCTGCTTACGATCGAAGAGCTCCTAAGCAGATTCAGGCAGAGTATAGGGACTCGGATGAACTTAATGTTGAGATCATGAAGGTTTATTCGGAGGGTACGAGGACTGTCGGGAACGAGGAAAAGAAAAGCTATCAATACGCTTTCAATTTGGACTCGGCAGATTGCTCAATTCAGATGATGAATAAGGTGCTGAATATATATCATGTTTTTGGTTCTATGTAAATATTTAACTACTTTAAAATTTTCACATTCATGTAATTAATTTATAATTGACTTAAATGAAATGAGTATTTTATGTTTATTGAAAAATCTTTAACTGTCTTGATTATGACTTCTGTTCCGATCAGTTTCTTGTCAATAATTTAGTATCAATAAGCTGAACTAATGAATTAGATATGGCATATAACAGTTAAATTATGCGATGAAGTGAATTGAATTTTACGGACAGGATTCAACTTAAGTGAACTAAATAAACTGAACTCAACACTTAAACAAAATAAATAACTTATACTCATCGGTACCGAAGAGTGAGATCAGTCATATGCGACGTAAATTTGGACGACAAATAGATAAGAACCAAGATATAAGGATTAATAGTGACCATTGACTTACCACCCTGATAAAATCAATATAGGACCAAAAGGACCTGGGGCTACCATCGAATGGCCAGCGAGTCCTACCATACCTCCTTACACCATAGTGACCATTGACTTACCACCCTGATAAGATCAATATAGGACCAAAAGGACCTGGGGCTACCATCGAATGGCCGGCCGAGTCCTACCATACCTCCTTACACCATAGTGACCATTGACTTACCACCACGATAAGATCAATATAGACCAAAAGGACTGGGCTACCATCGAATGGAATGGCCCGAGTCCTACCATACCTCCTTACACCATAGTGACCATCGGACAATAGATCAAATGACCATTGACTTACCACCCAGATAAGATCAATATAGGACCAAAAGGACCTGGGGCTACCATCGAATGGCCAGCGAGTCCTACCATACCTCCTTACACCATAGTGACCATCGGACAAATAGGACCAAGTGATAAATTGTGGAAAAGTGATCTTTTATTAATATCAAACAATTCAGGTATGCATTCGATAAACCGACTTAATCTTCATTGAAAATACTTTGAAGCCCCGCCAAAGATGCCAAGTATTCTTGATCTCGAACCATCAAGTGCCTTTAATCGATAAGTACTGGCTTTGGTACTTCGATCACTTCATATGGCCCTTCCCAATTTAAGATTAGCTTTCCGTGTTTTGAGGTGTAGAAGCTTCGGCTTTCTAAGAACGTAAGTCTCCCACTTTGAATCTACGAAGTTTGACGCCTTTGTTATAATGTTTGGCCACCCTTCGTTGATAAGCGACCAATTTGATTAAAGCTTCCTCCGACTTCGTCTAGCAGTCCAAGTTAGCCTTCATCCTTCATCGTTGTAGATTTCTTTGAATTGACTTACTCAAGACTTGGAGATCCGATTTCGATTGGGACTAAGGCATCGCATACCATAGGCCAATCGAAAGGCGAATCCCCGTAGTAGTCCTTGGTGGTGGTTGGTATGCCCACAAGACGACGCCAAGAATTCTTCCGCCATCTCTCCTTTAGCTTCATCCAATCTACGCTGATTCCGCTTCACGTCTATTCCGTTGGTTACCTCAACTTGCCCATTCGATCGTGGATGAGCCACGTAAGTCTTCTTGGTTGAATCCCCAAATCGTTCAAAATTCTTCAAATTTTGAACCCACGAATCAAGCGCCCATTGTCCGATATCAATATCTTAGGGATCCCCGGCGAAACACCACAGACTCTCTTTATAAACTTTAAACACTCTCGCTACATTATCAATCAAGTGGTTTTGCCTCTACCCACTTAGTCATATAATCAATAAGAATTCATGAAGCTTAACTCGACCTTTAGCTTTAGGTAATCATCCCAATATATCCACCCCAGCATAAATGAAGGGTATAGGAGATAGAATCGAGTATAACTCTTCCTGGTCGATCGATGGGACCGGACTATCGAAATGACATTTTCGCATTTCTTGACGTCTCTCTGTAGCTTCTTTGAAAATTGTCTACCAATAGTAACCTTGTCGAAGTACTTTATGTGCCAAAGACTTGGCAAACTATATGATCACCGCAGAATCCCTTCATGAACTTCCCAAGAAGAGCATACTCGACTTTGGACGGAACCAAACATTTCAACAATGGTGAGGAAAATGCCAATCGATAAAGATCCTCGTCAATAAGACTAAAATTAGTACTCTTGTACTTGATCTTCTTGCACAAAGATTTGATCCAGAAGGAAGGACGCCATCATCGCCAAATACTCAATGTAGGGGTCATCCAACGGTTTGTTTTCGCTCGACACACATCACCGCTTTGTCTTTCGAACACTTACCGTGTAAAATTTCCAAATACACCGATCCATGAAAGACATGTCAGATCAGTAGGGCGATTTTGACAATGCATCGGCGAAGAGAATCATTCATCAGCGCTTATACTCAAACTCGCATTGAAGCAAAAAATTGAAGTTGGTCTCTTAATTCGCCAGATATTTGATCATTCGGGCTCCACGAGCTTCATAATCTCCCGGCATACCGCTTAACGACCAACCGAGAATCACTATAGATAATCAACTGTTGGACTTGAGACTCTTCGCTAATCGGACACCGCTAATACCGCTTCAGATTTCAAATTTCATTGTTCGTTGCTTTAAACCCGAATCGATGGCTCTTGGACTTTGAATCCTTCGGACTTATTAAAATAATTCCCGCCCACTAACACCATCGTAGAGGATCCATCTGCATCTGGCCCACGCGCCGACCTCGCCGAAGAACGGCCATCGCTTTCGATCGTAAGATTCGAACTTTCCAGAACTCCGATCCGCGGTGAACGAGCATTCTACCATAAAGTCACCAGGCTTGGCCTTTGATGGCGATTCGGGATGATACTCGATAAAAAATTGGGATAACTCCATAGTCCATGCCGCTAGTCCGCTTGCGAGACCTCCGGCTTGCTCATCACCTTCTTCAATGGTCGATCCGTAGAGCACCGTGAGTCGACCTTGAAAATATCGCCAAGCTTTCTCACCGGCAATTATTAAAGCAAAGGCAAATTTCTCAATGTTTGGATACGGTTTCAAAGATCTCGTGGGGACGGGTCGACGTAATAGACCGGGATCTTCGCTTCCCATCGATCTCCCGAACCAACACCGCTTCCAATCGCAAGGAACTTGCCGTAAGGTACAAATATAAAGTCTCCATTTGGACAAAGCTTTACCAATAAAGGAGCCGAATATGATACGCTCTTTATACCTTGGAAAGCGTCTTCACACTCGAAGAAGTCCACCTGGAACGTCTTCGCATTCTTTCTGGTCCCTTCAATGTGTCAAAGAAAGGAAGACATCTTTCTCGCAGATTTGGCGACAAACCTCCTTAAAGTCAAGAATCCTACCAAATGACGCCGAACGTCCTTGAATGACCGAGGAGTCTTCATGTCAAGGATGGCTCGGATCTTCTCGGATTGGCCTCGATGCCCTTTCGATCGACTCAGATAACCCGTAAACTTTCCAAAGACCAAGGCCGAAAGTACATTTGGTAAGGTTTTTAGTCGACGCGATAACGAATAGTTTGAAAGCACTCCTCCAAATCGTCCAAATGCTTCGAATCAGATACTCTTCACGATCATGTCATCTACATAAACCTCCATGTTCCTCCCTAGCTGCTTATCAAAGATGAAGTTCATCATCCTTTGGTAGGTTGCTCCAGCATTAATGAGGCCAAAAGTCATTTTTTTGTATGCATACACCGAACGGTGTGTAATAAACGCCTTTTGGAATGTCTTCTTTACACATGGATATTTGATGATAACCTGAAAAAGCATCCATAAAACTTAGTAATGCATACCCCGAAGTGGCATCGATGAGCTGATCGATATGAGGCAGAGGATAAAAGTCCTTCGGACAGGCCTTGTTAAGGTTAGTGTAGTCGATGCAAACCCGCCACTTTCCATTATGCTTCTGCACCAATACTACATTTGCTATCCCTCCCGTAATCAATCTCGTAGATGATGTCGTGACCAAACAATTTTGCAACCTCTTCATCGATGATCTTTTGACGCCTGGAGCAAATATCCGCCTTCTTCGACGAACCGGCTTCTTCAAGGATCTATCTCCGATTTATGCTCAAAGAACCTTCCGCTAACTCTGTGCATGTCTTGTGGTTCCCATGCAAAAATATCGACATAGCATCGTAAGAGTTCCATAAGATTCGTCAAGGGGGGTTACGGCAGACTGAACCAATCCTCACTGTCTTGTCTCGGCTTCCAAGACGACCAACTCAATCTCCTCCGCCCCCCGTGCCAGGGATTACCAAGGGTTCTCGAGTCGCACTCGGTGAAGGGTTCGATCTCAATTGCCATCGTCTTTTTCTATTTACTAAACCCCATTCCGGATGATGAAATAACAAGCTTCGATAACATCCGGGCCAGTCTAAATCACCCATCACTTCACCTACTCCATGCCGGTGGGGAATTTGATTTTGAAATGTGGGATGGAAGTCACAAACTTGAAGAGTCACAATGTAGGTCTTCCCAAAATGGCGTTGTAAGTCAATCCACATGCACAACATAAAATTTTGAGTTATCTCCACCACCGAGGGGCGTCGTACAAGATAACAGGAGTTCAATAGTGCTCGCTACTTTGACCGGTCGTCAGAAGCCATATATAGGAGCCTCCGTCTAACCTCCATTTTGTGCCCATCGAGATGCATCCTCCGAAAAGCATGGGCATAAAGAATGTCCATCAAGATCCATTATCTATCATCATGCTTTTACGTCCATCGAGCCTACTTCATACTGTGATCACCAATGCCCCTTCATGCGGTTCGATGGGCTCAAGGATAATCCGATCCGTAAATGATATAACGGTTCTCGAAAAGCACTGTCTAATCTTCAGAGTAGCATCTGTTATTGACATGACCGAATCAAGATAAGACCTCCTCTTCTTCCCTACTAACTTCCCAACAGACCCACCAGTTATTACATCAACGACTTGCCTTGGCGGTGGTGTTGGAGCATTTTGAATAAAGCGGTATGAATCGTTTGAATAAAAGACGATTGACAATTTGTTGATTCGACGGTCCTTCTTCACCATACATATTGAATCAAGCCAGTCGCTTTTTAATCTTGCTCTCACAAAATCCTTTAAATTACAACACTCATTAGTGTCGCTGACCAAAGCTGACTTGATGATAACCACAATATTTACGAGGGTTACCGTGTCCCGTTTTGTAATTATCACGAGGTGGTTCAAAGAAAGGCTGGTTTCGGATTCGATCCAAAATTATCGACCTCTCTGTATTCAACTGGGTGTAAACCTTATTAACCTTCGGGGTAGAAACAGGTGTACGACTGTTGCCTTGTCGCCACGAGTTACTATACTTCTTCGAACTACCTTCTGCCCCTTGATTGTACCCTCCCACTCTTTTCTGATCAACATCGGTCTTGGGAACCTCTACCTCCTTTAATTGGCTCAAAGAAGGATTCTTCAGACTATTCATAGCCTCTTCTACAACAATATAACCCTCTGCTTTGTCGAAGGCTTCTGCTAGGCTTTTCGGATGGTGAAACATCAACTTCTTTACCAACTTCTCCGATTTAACCAGATCTAACCCATTCTGGAACAACCCAACAGCTTGGAGATCATTAAGATCGGATACCTGCCCGACCGCTTCCCTAAACCTCTTTACATACTGGCCTAAAGACTCATTTGTGAACTGCCGAACCTGTGCTAAAGAGCCTGTAGGCTTTCCCCTTCTTCGGTTGCTTCCAAAACGCGCATGGAACTTATCACAAAGTTCAGTCCACGAGGAGATAGAATCCGATGGTAAAGTCCCCATCCACCGTCGCAAGCGTCTTTTCTCAAAGTAGTGACAAAAGTGTGACACTTGGCAGCATCAGTGAAGTCATAGTAATCCATTAGTCGGTCAAACGCCTGACTATGGTCATAAGGATCTCCTGACCCATCATAGCTTTCCATGCGAGGTAAATTTTTGGTAACATCTGCTTTCTCCTTGAGAATATCAGAGGAAAAAGGGGACGCCTTCTTACCAGAAGTATCCTTCACTTGTTGGACCTCAGCCAATTGTTTTCGGAGTTCTTTCAACTCCCTTACCAGAAAATCAACACCTTCGGGTTGTAATGA
Source organism: Panax quinquefolius (assembly GCA_020205615.1). Classification (NCBI taxonomy): domain Eukaryota; kingdom Viridiplantae; phylum Streptophyta; class Magnoliopsida; order Apiales; family Araliaceae; genus Panax; species Panax quinquefolius. The sequence goes on from CM035163.1 coordinate 12,595,615, forward strand.
GATCTCCTTCTCCTGGGCGACGTTAGGCTTTGGAATGGATCGACCTTTCCTCGCCGATCTCACCGCTTCTCATGGACTTCTTGATTTATTAGGTCGCATAATCTCATCCTCATGATGAGAACGGCCATGACGGTATTCTCCCTTCGGGTTTCTGGCACAATTTCTCTCGACCTGCTTCTTCGTCTTTCATCGTCGCGATGAATTGATCCCACGACCGTCAGTGCCTTCTTCGAGGCCAAAGGCGTTCTGCTTCTCGATCTCCTCCTACTGTGAGAATGATCCCTAGACACATGCATAGAATGTTCCGGCTCCTTACCCTTCCGACGGGGTACCTCCTTATGCTCACTCCGCCCTTCTGAATGAATATGGCTAGATGCTTCGCTCTCAACTCATTCACCAAGCATCCGTTTCGGCTATATCTTCCCTTTGTTTTAACAGAACCTCCAAAGCCTTATCCGCTTCGTCCGCCATCCTCGCCAACTTGGTAGCTCGATCCTCTCGACCACTTCTACGATGAGTCCCGGTCACGAACCGCTCTACCGTTCTCGATTGGGATCACGCCTTATCGGCGTTGAAAACCAACTTCCGTCTGGCTCCACCATGGATCTTGGACAAAGTTCTTCCGAATTGTGCTTAGAAGCCGTGTTCTCACGAGCACTTTTAGAAGGACCCAGCGATCCTTTTATCGAAATACGAGGCGTTGATGAACTAATGTACCATCGCCTCATTTCTTCGGTGTACCATCTCTACTCCTCATCATCTTTCAAGCAAATTTAAACAATTGTGATTGAAAAGCGGGCCCTCCTTCTAGCGCCAATGTTAACGCTTAAGATCTTTTGTCACGCCCCAATCACGTAAAACGCCCCGATCCTCGCAACGTAAAACACAATAAACACCACAAGCTTGACGGCGGCCTGGCTTGGGATAGCTCAAAGCGTGAGAGTCAAGATATGAGTTCACAAGATTTATCGAAAAACGGAGGCTATATCGCCTAGTGTATTGAGATAAAGAGATAATAATAATAATTCTCCGTGTGTATGTGATTCTGAATGAAGAAGTGTATGAGAACGTACCTCTTGGTGAAGACTTCCTTGCTAAGTTATACTCTCTTTGCCTGAATTACTATGCCACCCACTACTACCTGACACACCCCCCTTTATCTGATGGGTCCTGCCGACTGCATGTAGTTTATCCACTGCCTTTGGTAACTGTTACTACCGCCGACCGGTTATGATCCCATCCACATTAATGCATGGCAGGTTCTTTAGTCAACCGTCATCCTTTTTCATCATTACAAGTCAAAGATGTAGATATTAAAATGTCCAAAGGATTGATCCACTGACCCGACCCGGTCTTATATGTTGAAATGAAAATAATATGAGGACTGGGCTTAATGACTTTCATAGTTCAATAATAAAGGCCCAATAGAATAATAATAAAAAGAATAAGCCCAATACACTCGGCCCAAAGAGATAAAATATCATGACCCAACAGTAATTAATAAAAGAATGTATGTTAAAATGTTGTTTGTGAGACCCCAGATTTTATCAATAAAGATTTAAATTTTGTCAAAATAATTTTTTATATTATGGTGTGAATTTGAGATAATATTATAGTTGTGGGTAGTATTTATAAATTTTGCAAAGTATGCAAGTGGTTATATTATATTCGATTGGTTTGGGAATATTCGGTTTAGCAGGAATATTCGCACAACGGCTCAATCATTGGTGGACCCCATAATGTAATTATTATTCGGATTCGAGAAAACGACAAAAATATTTTATTGAAATAATTTGCGGAAGTTTTACCGTTGACACTTGTTGAACTACCTTTAGTAGTAAAAAATGAATGTCACGTGTGGTTAGCAAAGAATATTACGGTATTGATTATTGATGCTTATGTGAGAAGTCACTCGGTTTGATTCCATTATTGTCGATTAATAATATGAATTATTATAAGCGATAATGACGCTTTTGTTTTATTCAGTATTATTAACGTAATAAAAGCGTAAACATCTTTTATATAAAATAGAATATTTTTATTAAAGTTATTCTATAAATAGAATATATTATATTTTATTATGCATAGTGTTGCATAGTGTTTTTGCATAGTATTGCATAGTGTTCAGATAGTAAAATGTTTTATATAAATAGAATATATTATATTATATTTTATTTAAAAGATTTTTCTTTAAATATGGACCGTCGATTAAAGTAAATCAATCTGGACCGTTCATGGATTAATTCTTATGCATTCCATTTTCCTATAAATAAGCTCATTCCTTCATTATTTTCTTACTTAATTCATTGAAACTCTAGAGAGAAATTATAGAGAGAAGTTTATATAGAGAAAATTATAGAAAGAAGAAGAGTATTCTACTACTTCACTACTTCTATATTCATTTTTTTACGGTAAGGGTGTTATTCTTTCTTCTTGAAGAGAACTTCTGTTATTCCATTCATTATTATTCTGTTGGAATAATCTGTAAAAGTGGCATACCCTATACATAACCTCGTGATACGCTGCATACCCTATACTTGGTGAAATCCTTATGTTATTCCATTGCTTATTATTCATTGGAATAACTCGTATAGCTGTGATTTACCCTATACTTGGTGACATTCTTCTATTATTCATTTGGAACATCCACATGCGTGTGTTTTACAGGACACGGTTCCATTTTTATTATTCTCGTTGGAACATCCCGCTCGTGTGTTTTACACCGGACTCGGTTAAAATCTTTATCATTCGTTGAATATCCTATCTCGTGTGTTTTACACCGGATCCCGTTCCATCTTTATTATTCTGTTGGAACATCCACTTGCCGGTGTGAATTTCACCGACCGTTCCGTTATTATTATTATGTTGGAATAAACTTGCCTATGCTAAGTACCGCATTTATGGTGATTTCTTTTGTTATTCCATTCTTTATTATACCCAAATAAGTTAAAACTTTGACTTCTATATTCCATGAAATTAGTAGAATATCCTCGATATTTGCGTTTCATCCAAAGATCTTTTCACCGGAAATATTCTTCCGATCATTCTTGAATTTTACTCTACTTAAAGCAAGTATTATGTTGACAATTTGACATTAATAATTCATGAATTAAATAATTCTTGAACTTGTTTTATTGAATTATTATGTCATTGTCATCATCCTCATGTTATATTATGTTATCTTTGGCTTACGTGATAGATGAACTTAGTATGATTATGACCGAGGATCAATCCAGTATAATCACGACTTGATATAAATGATGTGACAAAAGTCCTCGGTGGGTCTGTGAATGCAATGTTGATGGATAGTTTTGGGTATGATTATGACCGTGGGTGATTCGGTATAGTCGTGACCATTGATAACTTGATGAAAATCCTTGACCAGTAGTATGTGGATGATTAGATGTGGTGGTTTATTTATTGTTTGAGTCTCAAATGATAAAAAATTGATGAAAAACCTTTAAAACCTAAAAGATAGTAGACTTTATTCTCTACTTGACTCTTTTAATGGATCAGATATTCACGCAGCTTAAACCGGTTGTCTATTGTATTTTATCGTTTAACTTTGTTCAAGGCTAATGATAATTTATTCGCATTATCTTAGTCATAATATTTCATTGGGCTAGTTGAGCTCACCCTTTTCTTTCACTTCGTTCTTCTTGTGAAATGAGAACATAGCCGGGACGAAGTCGGGGAACGGAGTAATGGTCCGTGAGGATAAGATTAGTAGTCCACACTATTACGTGAAATAAAGTGATAATAGTTGTAATGAGGACTCCTTTTGAGTTTGTATAATATCTAGTAGACAATATTTGTATTCAAACTCACGGTTTATGTCGTATTGTACACGGCATAGCTTAGGTTAGTAAGTTGTATTTGAATTTATGTACCATGTAAGTGGCGTACCCAAGATGGGTGACGATACCTAATTTTGGGGCGCCACATTGTTAATTATAAATTCATTGATAGAATTTTACAATGTCTAAAATTACTATCATCGCGAAGCATATTAGATGCTAAATTAACGGAATCAATTAAACGGATTGGTTAAGGAATTTGAGAATAGTTCTCATAGTTGAAAAACTATCTTATGTCCTTAATACGCCCTATCCTCGCAATGGTTGCGCATAATGCCTTTGAGGAAGAGATTGCTACTTTTAGAAAGTGGCAAGATGATGCATACAATTCAACGCATCATGCTCAGCATCCATGAGTAACGAGCTCAGCTTCAGCCACAAGATGAACTATGGATGCTTCCTATTTATATTCCCGCACATCAAGTAGTTGATGGTGAGGAAAGTAGGACCGATAGATATCGACATCTCAAGGAGCTCTTCCGATCTAGAATGGCCAATGGCACTATAGTATAGACAAAAAGGTTCTTAACATAATCAATTTGATTAATCAATTAGGACAACAGGTTTTGTCATGGATGGAGAGTTGAGCCAAGATTTGATCTTGCACTCACTCTCGGACTCCTTTCACAATTGTTGTGAATTTTTCATATGAACAAGCTAGATATCAGCCTCGCCGATTTGCTTAACATATTGAAAAATATTGAGAGTCACTTTCCAACCAAGAAAGATCGAGTCTTACTGGTAGGGGCCAAAGGATCTTCTGAAAAGAAGAACGATTCAAAGAAGGTAAACAGAAAGGCGTAAACAAAGGATAATAAGAACAAAACTGACATGGATAGCAAAGGAGTTTGCTTCCACTGTAATAAGCCTGGACACTGAAAAGAAACTGTGAGAAGCGTCTTGCAAAGGCTTACCAAAGAAGCTTAGTGAAGTTTCGGTTACAAATACAAATTTGCTCATGATTTAAAATAATTTTTCTTTAAGTCAAGGTTCTACTTGGGTATTGGATACCGACTTTGGTTATCATAAATATAGATTTATGAAGGGACCAAGCAGAAGTAAAAAGCTAAACAAATATAAGTAATCCTATGTGTGGAAATGAAGCAAAGGTTGCTGCATTAGCCATAGAAACTTATAGTTTAGCATTGCCTACGGGCAAATCTATTAAGTCAATAAGTTATTATTGTATTCCAATTCTTGTTAGAAATATTATTTCTATTTTGTTGTTGGACAATAAAATTTTTGGTATTATAATTAAGAACAATTGTTGTTCTATTTATAATAATAATGTTTTGTATAGAATCGAATATTACTTAATAAATTTTGTATACTTGACTTTACATGAAAATAATTTTGCATATTGAACAAATTAGTATAAGAAAAGGAGATAATCATTCAAAGAGTTGAATGTGTGTATTTGCTGAAATACAAGTGTGAATTATTTGAAAGGTTCAAAGAATTCAAAAGTGAATAGTTACCGTACAATTCAATCCTTCTACCATCCAATGTCCCAATTAAATATAAGACATGGAATTACTGTCAAGTCTTATTTTATTTAATTATATGTATTTCGATCCTTAAATGCACAACTCCAAATAATGCAGATTAGAAACTCCTTTCTAATTTCATTCTGCCTTGGCCAAGGACTACTGAGTTGTCATTTATCGAATCACATAGGACATTTCTCATCTTTTATTAGAAGTGGTAGATTCTTTATTGATCATACATCATCTCCATGTACAACTTATTATACCCAAGCATACCCTTTGATATACCCTAAGGGTCTTAAGGAATAAGTCAAAGTATAACTCATCATACACAAGATACTATGATGATCTTAAGTCCAAGGATCACTTCAGACTACTATCACTACTGTGAATTCCTATTGACAGCAAATAAAACTCCATTAGGTATTCCTTAGCGAGCCAACGCTCAAATGAACTTATTCTCTAATATTCACCTACATACTTGCTTTAGTGTCTCAACACAAATGATTATGAGATCAATCATCCTCATCCAATGAAGCGCAAAGTTAACGTATGTACTCAATCTATCCGGATTCACTAATCCCCAATTTAGTAATCCAATGATTGGGAACTATTTTAGTTTTAAGCTTTCTAAGAATTTAGATCTCATTAGAATGATCATCATCATTATTCTAAAAGTATTGCTTAAAACTATGGGTTTATCACATATTATAAAACAAAGATCATGTAGATAATTAAAAGCCTTTAATAAATTAATACTTTTTATTAATAAATGAATAAGATTGTTACAAAGTATATGCTTTATCATCAAACATGATCGGGCTTTGTGTGCATACTACTTTCAATTTTGATTAAAGATTTTGATTAAAATAAAATAGTTTATTTTATTCAAAATTGGATAAATTAAAATAAAATAGTTTTATTTTGATTTAAATTTGGATTAAAATAAAGGAGTTTATTTTGATTCAAAAATAGATTTTATACTAACTAAATTTGCCCATTAAATGATATCAATATATATATATATTGAATGTTTATTATTCATGAGATGAATGTTATTTATTGATGCATATGGTGATGTGTATGATAATAAATGGGATTGATTATGGACTATTGACCAATATGATTGGATTTTATTTTAGTTGGATGCATAAATGTATGAGTTTTATTAAATGGGGTCTCACAGACCTCGCCTTCTAATTTTTCTTAATATAAATTATATCTCCTCCGATGTACTTCCCTCGATCACGATCAAGGTTTCTATTTATTTTAAATAGTTTTGTAATAGGAATAGTTAGAATTAATTTTGAAGAATTAGAGATCAAGGAGCAAGGAGCAAGGAAGGCGCTTGAAGACCCGCTTGTAATGGAGCCCAGGGTTTAAATGTAATAGTTATATTTAAATATTATTTCTTGCACCCATAGGGTTTGACCTTTTGGTTCACTTGGTGGCTCTAGTGAACCAAACTAGAATAAAAGTCCATAATCAATCCGGGTAGAATATAGTATTCTATATGTGCATGCTTTTACTATATATATATATATTTTATATATTATAAACATGTTCGATGTTCATTAATATGACGCGTATTTTATATATATATGTAAATGCCATGCTTAAACAAGATGAGACATTTAATAACAAACCCCTCAATTTTTAATATTAAGTCCTAAGCGCTCAAAGATATTTGGAATATCGAACGTCGCTTTCTAGCATGATAAAATTAATAGAGTATTAAATATTTAATATGAGTTTGTTGTGTCACCACAAGGCAAGTATTAAGTATTTAAGATGTTAATTTATCACATTTGATGCTTATAAAGAAAATTGAACAATATTGTTTTGTCAGGTCACCACAAGGATGATATTTTTCTTTTTGAATATATGGAGTGCTAGGTTGACTTAACTTGGATAATTTTGATTCGGATGTGCCACCACTGATCAAAATAATCTAAGAGGCAAAAAAAAAGGAGTTCAGATAGTTGATGTAATTGACAAAAAGTTGTCTACCTATTTATTTATATATAGTTTGTTGTGTCACCACAAGGCTATATACATTTGAAATGAGATCCTTATTCTCACTAGCAAATCTTTAATTAGATTTTGCTTAACTATATAAGTGAGGGTAATATAGTTTGAAGAAAATAGTGGGAGATACCAATTTAAAACAAGACCTAAATTATTTTGGTAATTAATAAAAGAATGTATGTTAAAATGTTATTAATTACAAATTCATTTATGTAATTTTACAATGTCTAAAATTACTATCATCTGCGAAGCATATTAGATGCTAAATTAACTGTAATCAATTAAACGGATTGGTTAAGGAATTTGAGAATAGTTCTCATATTTGAAAAGCTATCTTATGTCCTTAATACGCCTATCCTCGCAATGGTTGCGCATAATGCCTCCGAGGAATAGATTGCTACTTTTAGAAAGTGGCAAATGATGCACAATTGCTCAATGCATCATGCTCAGATCCATGAGTAACAAGCTTCAGCGTCAGCCTGAAACTATGGATACTTCTACTATACTCCTGCACGTCAAGTAGTTGATGGTGAGGAAAGTAGGACTGATAGATATCAGATATCTAAGGAGCTCTTCCGATCTAGAATGGCCAATGGCACTATAAGATGCATAAAAGTTCTTAACATAATCAATTTGATTTATCAATTAGACAACTGGTTTTGTCATGGATGGAGAGTTGAGCCAAGATTTGATCTTGCACTCACTCCCGGACTCCTTTCACAATTGTTGTGAATTTTTCATATAAACAAGCTAGATATCAGCTTCGTTGATTTGCTTAACATGTTGAAAAATGATGAGAGTCACTTTCCAACCAAGAAAGACCATGTCTTCATCGGTAGGGGCCAAAGGATCTTCCTAAAAGAAGAACGATTCAAAGAAGGTATATAGAAAGGCATAAACAAAGGATAATAAGAACAAAATCGATACGGATAAGAAAGGAGTTTGCTTCCACCGCAATAAGCCCGGATAATTTAAAAAGAAATCTGCGAGAAGCGTCTTTGCAAAGGCTAACCAAAGAAGCTTAGTGAAGTTTTGGTTACAAATACAAATTTGCTCATGATTTAAAATAATTTTTCTTTAAGTCAAGGTTCTACTGGGTATTGGATACCGACTTTGGTTATCATAAATATAGATTTATGAAGGACCAAAGGTAGAAAGTTAAACAAAGATAAGTAATCCTATGTGTGGAAAATGAAGCAAAGGTTCTTTGCATTAGCTATAGAAACTTATAGTTTAGCAATGCCTACTAGCAAATCTATTAAGTCAATAAGTTGTTATTGTATTCCAGTTCTTGTTAAAATATTATTTCCATTTTATTATTGGACAATGAAATCTTTGGTATTATAATTAAGAACAATTGTTGTTCTATTTATAATAATAATGTTTTTGTATAGAATCGAATATTACTTAATAAATTTTGTATACTGACTTACATGAAAATAATTTTTGCATATTGAACAAAAAATTAGTATGAGAAAAGAGATGATCATTCAAAGAGTTGAATGTGTGTATTTGCTAAAAAATACAAGTGTGAATTATTTGAAGGTTCAAAGAATTCGAAGTGGAAACAAATTGGCAAAGTATTAAGATTCTTTGATTAGATCAAGGAATAAATACTTGTGCAATAAGTTTCTAGATCATCTCAAATGGTTTTCTCATAATGTACACATCCCGACACGCAATAACCGATTGATGTATCCGAATGAAAAATCGCACCTTGTTGGGACATGGTGCGGTCCATAATGATTTTACCGACATTCCAATATCCTTCCGGGATAATGTCCTAGAAATGGTCGACATTCATTTAAATGGTAACCTCAAAATCCAAACCCCAAGACTCCATAAAAGTTATGGATGTGGAGGATTCCTAATCTTAAGTATGTTAAGATAAGGGGTTGTCCAACTTATGTGAAAAGGTTTCAAGGATAAGCTTGGGACAAAATTTGACATATACTGATTTGTGGGACATCCTAAAGTAAGTTTAGGGCATATGTTCTATAATCCTACATAGCAAAAGGTGTTTATTATGAACACACGCCTTCTAAGATAAAGGTGTTTATCATCAAGGGGCTAGTGGGAGGATAATAGATCTTCAAGAGTTCAAGAACCACAAAACACTATAAGTCAAATAAGAGGAACTCAGAGATAGATTCTATTGTACCACAACCAAGAATCGTAAATCTAGAATAGTACCAAAGATACCTAGGAGGTATGGATTCATCATAGATGATGATGATGAGGTACACATCATAAAAGATGATGATCAGAAGAGTTACATTCGATGAGGTAAGACTTCTAGTGTGTACAAAAGGGTCAAATTGAGAGCGTCGTGAAATTTCTAGTATTATATGTTGATATACTACGGATGAGGAATAACATACCAATGCTACAATCAGTAAAGATAAAGTTGTCTAAACATTCCTCCATGAATGATTTGGAAGAGTATCTTAGTTGGGGATATAAATCAATATAGATAGATTTAAGAGGATGCTCGACTTAACCCAGCGAACGATATTCATTTGATGCTAAAGTCGTTTAGCATGGCAAACTCCAAGAGATGTCTCATGTTGATGAGCCATGGAGTGTATCTCTTAATAGTCCCCACAGCACTTCTAAAAGAGAGGTCGTATGAGTAACAATCATGTATGCAATGAAATGTACGAGACCGATGTTGATCGGTCATATTCGGAGAAGTTCACTATGAGTCGCTGAAAACATCTTAAAGTGCTTAACCGACACTCAAGGATGTGATCATATTCATGGTGGGTCTAAATTAAAACTAGAGGGCTTAATGACTCAAGTTTTTCGAAGTACGAGACAAGACGACGTAAAAATCCACTTTAAGGTAAAGCGTTATCTTGAACAAAGGTGCAAAGTTGAATTCGAAAGGTTCCAAACAAAGAAAGAGTTCTTTGGTTTAGTGATAAAGACAAAGTATATAGCTATAAATGAAGTCGCAAGTTGATTGTTTGGATTAAAAGTTCATTACGTAACTAGGAATAGTTCTAAGTCTCATCTTGGATCTAAACATGTGTCAGGGCACTTTCATTTGATTATTAGAATCATTGAAAGATGGGAAATCACTATAGAGATAGTGGACTCTCATGAACAACATTACATATCCATTAATTAAAGCTTATCCAATGGCAGGATAATCGTCACTTATAGAAGAAGAGTATGAGTTACCATGACGATTGGCTTTAGTGCAAGTGGGAGATTGAAAGTAGTATGCACACAAGTCAATCATGTTTGATGATAAAGCATATACTTTGTAACAATCTTATTCATTTATTAATAAAAAGTATTAGTTTATTAAAGGCTTTTAATTATCTACATGATGCTGTTTTATAATATGTGATAAACCCATAGTTTTAAGCAATGCTTTTTGAATAATGATGATGATCATTCTTGTAAGACCCCGAAATTTTTTTAAATAAAAAGGAATTTCCTTTATTTATTATTTTGAAATAGTAAGGGTGGATTTGATTAATGTGGTTAGTTATGGGTAAAATGCATTAAATATTTCAAAATAAGCAAGTGGTTATAAAATATTCATTGTTGTTTGGGAATATTCGTTTGGTCGTGGAATATTCAGATCTGTGTCGGGGATAATTCATTTACCACAGGCGCAACCATGTATGGGCCCCATAACTGAAAAGCGATTGGATGAGGAAAACGACAAATATATATAAGTTGGTTAAAAATAAGGCAGTAGTTGTTACAGTTAAGATCGTTGGAATACCGATTGGTTAAAATACGAGAATCTGGCGTGGTTGGTCAACAAAGAATTACGGTATTGCAGTAGTATTGTTGAATTATTGATCCACGTAAGATGGCACTACTCAATAATTTTTCATGAGTTATTATTCAATATTTTATTTTATTGATTCAATAATTGTTGCGTTGATATTTTATATTATTGTTGTTCAATAATTGTCAACGCATAAAGATTTCCCATTATCGGATCAATAATTCATATTATTTGAATAATATTATTAGATAACATTATTCGCAATGTCTAGAAAGTTCGCATCTAAGGAGAGGTTTGGTCACCTAATTGCGCGCCGTAAGAGAGATCCTTATTGAAAGCCCCTTCTCAGGAAACTTTGGTTGTCATAATTGTGATTTCGTAATATTATTTGTGAATAATTAATTATTGATTCATATTCACGACGCCCCAAAATTAGATATACGCCACCCATCTGGGTCGCCACTTACATGGTACATAAATTCAAATACAACTTATTAACCTAACTGTCGTGTATAATACGACATAAACCGTGAGTTTGAATACAAATATTATCTACTAGATATTATACAAACTCAAAAGGAGTCCTCATTACAACTATTATCACACTATTTCACGTAATAGTGAGGACTACTAATGCTATCCTCCGGACCATTACTCCGCTCCCCGACTCGTCTCAGTCGGCTATGTTCTCATTTCTCAAGAAGATTGAAGGAAAGAAAGGGTGAGCTCAACTAGCCCAAAGAAGAAATATTATAACTAAGATAATGCGTAATAAATTATCATTAGCCTTCAACAAAGTTGTTAAACCGATAAAATACAATAGATAAACCCGGTTTAATCTGCAGCGGAATAAGCAATCCATTAAAAGAGTCAAGTAGAGAATAAAGTCTACTATCTTTTAGGTTTTAAAAGTTTTCATCAATTTTATCATTTGAGACTCAAATTTTAATAAATAAACCACCACATCTAATCATCCCCGTACTACTGGCCAAGGATTTTCATCAAATTATCAATGGTCATGACTATACCGAATCACCCCGGTCATAATCATACCAAAAACTATCCATCATCGCATTACAGCCACCGAGGACTTTTGTCACATCATTTATATCAAGTCATGATTATATACCGAATGATCCTCGTCATAATCATACTAAGTTCATCTATGCACGTAAGCCAAAGATAACATAATATAGCATGAGGATGATGACAATGACATAATAATTCAATAAAACAAGTTCAAGAATTATTTAATCCATGAATTATTAACGCCCAAATTGTCAACATGATATCGCTTTCGTAGAGTAAAATTCAAGAATGATCGTAAGAATATTTCCATGAAAAGACATCGATGAAACGCAAATATCAAGGATATTCTACTAATTTCATGGAGTATATAAGTCCAAGTTTTAACCAATGGGTATAATAAAGAATGGAATAACAAAAGAAATCACCATGCATGCGGTGATTGCAGATAGAAAGTTATTCCAATGTAATAATAATAACGGAACCAGTCGTGAAATTCACAACCGACAGGATGTTCCAATGTAATAATAAAGATGGAACTGATCCTGTAAAAACACATGTGATAGGATATTCCAACAGAATGATAAAGATTTTAACCAGTCGGGTGTAAAACACATGCATGTGATGTTCCAAAGTAATAATAAAAAAGCGGAACTGTGTCAGGTGTAAAACACATGCATGTGATGTTCCAAATGTAATAATAGAAGAATGTCACCAAGTATAGGTAAATCACAGATACAAAAGTTATTCAAATGTAATAAATAAGAATGGAATAACATAAGGATTTCACCAAGTATAGGGTATGCCAGCGTATACAAAGTTATGTATAGGGTATGCCACTTTTTTACAAAGTTATTCCAATGTAATAATAATGAATGGAATAATGTAAGTTCTCTTCAAGAAGAAAGAATAACACCCTTTTCGTAAAAAAGAACCTGAATATAGAAGTAGTGAAGTAGCAGTATACTCTTCTTCTTTCTATAATTTTCTCTATAGCTTCTCTCTATAATTTCTCTCTAGAGTTTCAATGAATCGTAAGAAAATAATGAAGGAATGAGCTTCTATTTATGTAAAAATGGAATGCATAAGAATTAATCCATGAACTCATCAGATTGATTTACTTTAATCTGACGGTCCATATTTAAAGAAAAATCTTTTAAATAAAATATAATATATTCTATTTATATAAAAATATTTTACTATGCAAATACTACGCAACACTATGCAAAACACTACGCAACACTATGCATAATAAAATATAATATATTCTATTTATGTAATAACTTTAATAAAGTATTCTATTTTATATAAAAGATGTTTCGCTTTATTACGTTAATAATACTGAATAAAACAAAACGTCATTATCGCTTATAATAATTCATATTATTAATCGATAATAATGGAATCAAACCGAGTGACTTCTCACATAAGCATCAATAATCAATACCGTGTCAGCTACTATGCAAACCACATGTATTATCGTATTTTTTTACTACCGAGTAGTTCAACAAAAGATCAACGGTAAAACTTCCACCGTTATTTTAATAAAATATTTTTGTTGTTTTCTCAATCCGACAATAATTCATTTGTGGGGTTCACCAATGATTGAAGTGCATTGATTTAATATTCCCCGCTAAACCGAATATTCCCACCAATCGAATATAATATAACCACTTGCATACTTTACAAAATTTATAAATACTACCCACAACTATAATATTATCTCAAATTCACACCATAATATAAAAAAAATTATTTCGACAAAATTTAAATCTTTATTGATAAAATCGGGGTCTCACAATCTCCCTCCTTATGGAATTTCGCCTCGAAAATTAGGTACGTATACACTGTATGATAAAGAAGTGAGGATACCTTGAATACCTTTATCGCTTAAAAATATTAAATTCATCTTTGAAATCGCCAAAGCTATTCATTAATCAATTCATCTTTTGCACCACAAAGCAAAGATATACAACTCAGAAACCAATAATGCTAAGACGCATTTTAATAGTATCACGACCACTAATTATCCATGCACCAATCGCCAAGGATATTCGTGTTTTCAATTGATTATGATTATACCGAATAATCTCTCGTCATAATCATACCAAGTCCATCTATGCACGTAAGCCATGTAGATTTGACTTTGAACGCATCCATGAATTAATATTTCATCATTCGAGACTCACTACAAATAATTAATCCACATCATCGAATCATCCCCGCACTAGCACGTGCCAAGGATATTCATTAGTATCACGACCACAAATTATCCATGCACTACTACCAAAGATAATTGTGTTTTTAATTACGGTTATGATTATGCCGATAACAATCCCTCGGTCATAATCATACCAAGTCCATCTATGCACGTAAAGCCATGAGATGACTTTGAACACATCCATGAATTAATATTTCATTCACGAGACTTAGCTCAATAATTAATCCACATCATCGAATCATCCCCGCACTACGTGCCAAGGATATTCATTAAGATCACGCACCACAAATTATCCATGCACTACTACCAAAGATAATTGTGTTTTAATCACTTATGATTATGCCGAACAATCCCTCGGTCATAATCATACCAAGTCCATCTATGCACGTAAGCATGTATTACTTTCAATATAATATAAACATGAGGATAATGATATAAAGAATCAATCAAATGAGATAAAGGATAAATATTAAACATTTATAATATAATTTATCCAGATTCAAGAATATCCCCATGTTATCAATCATTTAATAATCTCATAATCTAATAACATTAATATTATAACAATATTTTAATCACTTTAAATTTATAAACAATTTATCTTAATTGTTTACACTTTACCATATAATGCATTTAATCATTCAAAATGTCATACCATAAGATATCATCACCAATTATCAAATCTCTCAAAAAATATGCATATACTCTATATAGGATTCTCTAGCCATAAAATCTTATTTTCAACTTTGTTACTTCACATAACATATTTAACTCATATGTTCAGAATTAAACTATTTTCATGAAAATACCAAATCAGCCCAAAAATATTTCTTTTCTGAGATTTAGCATAATATAGTCCCATAATGAAAATATATTTTTCTCGGAATTTTTAAAATTCATTTACTATTTTTTAAAAATCAATTTCCACTTAATTCCTTAAGAAATTAGCTACCTCAAGTTTAACTCCAAAAATTCCCAAATCTTGGCAGGACCTTACACATGTTAACGTGAGCTTCCAGTTTAAATTTCATGGTCATTGGAGTTATAGAACTCCTCGTTATAGCGTTCATTTAAAACCTAAATATTGAAATAGTCATAACTTGCTCATTTTAAGTCAGAATGAGCTCATTTTTGGACAGGAGGTACTTTATACCATATACTTTCATGTCCCAAAAGGCCAGAATTTTTCTCATAATTTAAGTGGCCGAAACAGCCTCTCTAAAATCATGGCAGAAGCTTTTTTGGTTTTTTGCAGCTTTGCACTCCTTTGCTAAAATCAGTCCACACAAAAATCTACAACACCTTTTCCAGTAATTCCACTTGGATTAGTTAGGTAACTCATAGATCTAACTCTAGGACTTGACCACATTCAAAAAATTCAAAATATAATAGGAGATATGGTTAATTGAATTTCATGTTACGCTTTTCACTAAAATCGATTTTCAACTCTTTGTGATTTCTAAGAAACTTTCATGTTTTCACATACTAACCAACATAACTCATCATAAAACTTACTAATACTTCATATACCCATGATTTTTATTAGTTCTATACTTTTATTATGACTTTCATCATAATCCACGTAAATGCATCATTTTAGTTGAAGAAATATTTGAGGGTTTAAGAAATGGGTTTTGTAATCGGGGTCAATACAAAATTCGATTTCACGCTCTAGGTAGGCTAGAAGTCTTCAAGAATACGCCAAGAAATTTATTAATGATAGAAATATCATTCAAACCATTACATTTCTCGTCAAGACTTGGATAAGACGTCACATTAATACCAACGTGACTTCTATCCCTTAACCCAGATAAGACTCACAAACGATACCTATCAACTTGCCATCTTCATTCACGACGTCGCCACGTAAAGTCCGCTTCGGCAAGCATTCCACACAAGGAAGTCAACAACGAAAGGATCGGGCTCTTTACTTATGGCTTGATATAATAAAAGTGATTAACTTTAGGGTTTGGTTACTTTGAATTCGTATAACAGGTTGGTTATGAATATAAAAGCTAACAACCTTACGAAAAGCCTCATGATTAGCTACCCAATTGATTCCTAAAAATCACATCAAAGGTAAGTATTTTCAAAAATATAAGATCGACAGGTAACGTGAAAGTGTTTATTTGAAACAACAAGATTAATAAACAGTGGAGGTAACGAAGGTTTCTCCCAACGAAGTTTCAATAGATAAATCAAAGTCTAATTTCTCCGGAGTCAAATTTAAACGTTGAACGCAAGCAAGAGAGATAAAAGAATGGGTAGAACCGGTATCTAATAAGGTATAGACTTCGCAAGAATTTATAATTAACTAACCCGCTAACTTCGTCGAGTCTTTCTTTTTAAGAAGTCATGAAAAACGCCTTCATGAAAACCACCGACTTTTGTTTTATCCAGATCCGCCTTTGGTGCCACCACCCCACTTGAACTTGACTTCACTTAACGACAAAATCGAGCTAAATGACCTCTCTTCTTGAAATTTCCACTTCTATTATCTTTTCCATGATTACCAACCAAGTGGTTACCATTCTTAGCATGATAATTTCCCCACGATGGTTATCATTGTTCGATAGCCGTTGCCACCAAAGATGATTATTATCGTGTTGTTGGTCGTTACCTTTTTGTTCGAAATTTGAATCAACACTCTCATGTGCTTCATTGCTTAACTCAAAGATTTTCAGATGCTATTCTCAAACACCGCCACAAAACAATGGTTAATTAACATATCACATATTATCCCTATACTCCTGACCGACCAATTAAATACCAAATAAATTTAGTAGGTCATACTATAAGGAATTCCCTGCCTCTCCCTCCTAGTTCTTTTCTCACATCTTATTCAGGATCATATCCCTAAGCTCGATACTCAACCGTGACGCCCCCAAAATTAGGTATACGCCACCCATCTTGGGTCGCCACTACATGGTACATAAATTCAAATACAACTTATTAACCTAACGTCGTAGGTATAATACGACATAAATCGTGAGTTTGAATACAAATATTATCTACTAGATATTATACAAACTCAAAAGGAGTCCTCATTACAACTATTATCACACTATTTCACGTAATAGTGAGGACTACTAATGCTATCCTCTCGACCATTACTCCGCTCCCCGACTGTCTCCAGCCTATGTTCTCATTTTCAAGAGAATAAAGGAAAGAAAGGGTGAGCTCAACTAGCCCAAAGAAGAAATATTATAACTAAGATAATGCGTAATAAATTATCATTAGCCTTCAACAAGGTGTTAAACCGATAAAATACAATAGACAACCAGCTTTAATCGCAATGAATAAGCAATCCATTAAAAGAGTCAAGTAGAGAATAAAGTCTACTATCTTTTAGGTTTTAAAAAGTTTTCATCAATTTTTATCACGAGACTCGAATTAATAAATAAACCACCACATCTAATCATCCCTCGCATTCACGGTGGCCAAGGATTTTCATCAAATTATCAATGGTCATGACTATACCGAATCACCCCTCGGTCATAATCATACCCAAAACTATCCATCATCGCATTACGGTGCCAATCGAGGACTTTTGTCACATCATTTATATCAAGTCATGATTATACCGAATGATCCCCTCGGTCATAATCATACTAAGTTCATCTATGCACGTAAGCCAAAGATAACATAATATAGCATGAGGATGATGACAATGACATAATAATTCAATAAAACAAGTTCAAGAATTATTTAATCCATGAATTATTAACGCCCAAATTGTCAATATGACATCGTTTGCAGAGTAAAATTCAAGAATGATCAAGAATATTTCCATGAAAAGATATCGGATGAAACGCAAATATCAAGGATATTCTACTAATTTCATGGAGTATAAGTCCAAGTTTTAACCAACCGGGTATAATAAAGAATGGAATAA
>CM035163.1:12613979-12844363 GCA_020205615.1 Panax quinquefolius
TTTATACCTTGGAAAGCGTCTTCACACTCGAAAAGTCCTTTGGAGCGTCTTGGCGTTCTTGGTCCCTTCAATGTGTCGAAGAAAGGAAGACATCTTCTGCGATTTGGCGACGAACCTCCTTAAAGCGCGATCCTACCGGTCGGGAATTTGAGCGTCCTTGAATGGTGAGAGTCTTCATGTCGAGGATGGCTGGATCTTCTCTGGATTGGCCTCGATGCCCTTTGGTGACGGATAACCCGAAACTTTCCGGCTGGTAGAAAGTACATTTGGTAGGGTTAAGCTATAGTTAGCGATAACGAATAGTTTGAAAGCACTCTCCGAATCGTCCAAATGCTTACGAATCTGCATACTCTTCACGATCATGTCATCTACATAAACCTCCATGTTCCTCCTGGCTTCTTTATCAAAGATGAAGTTCATCATCCTTTGGTAGTTGCTCCAAGCATTAATAAGGCCAAAAGTCATTTTTTGTATGCATACAATACGACGATTGTGTAATAAATATTGTCTTTGGAATGTCTTCTTTACACATGGATATTTGATGATAACACGAAAAAGCATCCATAAAACTTAATGTCGTACCGAAGTGGCATCGATGAAATTTGATCGATATGAGGCGGAGGATAAAGTCCTTGAGACGAGGCCTTATTAAGGTTAGTGTAGTCGATCTGAACATAGCCACTTTCCATTATGCTTACGCACCAATACTACATTTCTTATCCACTCGGGTAATCAATCTAAGTAGATGATGTCAATGACCCGACAATTTTGCAACCTCTTCATCGATGATCTTTTGACGCTCTGGAGCAAATATCACTTTCTTCTGACGAGCGGCTTCTTGAAGGATCTATCTCCGATTTATGCTCGTCGACAACCTTAAAATAACTCCGGGCATGTCTTGTGGTTCCCATGCAAAATATCGACATAGCATCGTAAGAGTTCCGTAAGATTAATCATGAGAGGGAGTTACGGTGAGACTGAACCAATCCTCATGTCTCTTGTCCAGAACTTTCAGAATGCCAACTCAATCTCTCCTCCGTCCCCAGTGAGGGATTACCGAGGGTTACGAAATACTTTCTCGGTGAAGGTTCGATCTCGGTGCCATCGTCTTTTCTGTTTACTAACCCCATTAGGATGAAATAACGACGTTTTTGATAACATCAGCGGGCAGTCTAAATCACCCATCACTTCACTTTCTCCAAGTGCGGCGTGGGGAATTTGATTTTGAAATGTGGGATGGAAATCACGACGAAGAGTACATCAATGTAGTCTTCCCAAAATGGCGTTAGTGGTAGAATCCACATACACAACATAAAATTCTGAGGTTTATCTCCACTGGCGAGGTAGTCTTAGAAGATAAGGGGAGTTCATAATGCTTCTTTACTTTGGCCGGGTTAGTTCTGCCGGGAAGCCGTATAGAGGAGCCTCTGTCCGACCTCCATTTTGTGCCCATCGAGATGCATCCTACGAAAAGCATGGGCATAAAAAGAATGTCCATAGAAGATCCATTATCTATCATCGTTCGTTTTCGTCCATCGAGCCTACTTGGCTACCGATGTGATCACCAATGCCCTTTCATGCGGTTCGATGGGCTCCAGAAGGATAATCCGCATCCGTAAATGATATAACGGTTCTGGAAAGGCACTGTCAATCTTGGGAGTAGCATCTATTACTTGACATGGCCAAATCAAGATAAGACCTCCTCTTAACCCCTACTAACTTCCAGCAGACCCACCGGTTATTACATCAACGACTTGCCTTGGCGGTGGTGTTGGAGCATTTTGAATAAAGCGGTACTTGAATCGTTTGAAACGATCGATTGACAATTTCTTGACCACAGACGGTCCTTCTCACCACATATTGAATCAATGGCGCGTTTTAATCTTGCTCTCTACAAAATCCTTTAAATTACAACACTTTCATTAGTGTCAATGACCCGGTGACTTGATGATAACCACAATATTTACTGAGGGTTACCGGTGTCCCGCTTTTGTAATTATCACGAGGTGGTTCAAAGAGAAAGGCGGTTTTGGATTCGATCCAAAATTATCGACCTCTACATATTCAATGGGTGTAAACCTTATTAACCTTGGGTAGAAAGCAAATGTCTGGCTGTTGCCTTGTACATCACGAGTTCTTATCTTCTTGAACTACCTTACGCCTCGATTGTACCCTCCCACTCTTTTCCGATCAACATCGGTCTTGGGAACCTCTACCTCCTTTAATTGGCTCAAAGAAGGATTCTTGAGACTATTCATAGCCTCTTCTACAACAATATAACCCTCTGCTTTGTCGAGGAAACCTGCTTTAGGCTTTTAGGATGGTGAAACATCAACTTCTTTACCAACTTCTCGATTTAACGGATCTAACCCATTACAGAACAACCCAATGACTTGAGATCATTAAGATCGGATACACCTTGACACTTCCCTAAACCTCTTTACATGTCGCTTTAAGACTCATTTTTGAAGCTAGCCAGAACACATCTTCAAAGAGCACATGTGAACTTTCCCTTCTTGATTGCTTCAAAGCGCATGGAACTTATCACAAAGTTCAGGTCCACGAGGAGATAGAATCCAGATGGTAAAGTCCCCATCCATTTGTCTGCGTCTTTTCTCAAAGTAGTGACAAAAGTGTGACACTTGGCGACATCGGTGAAATCGTAGTAATCCATTAGTCGGTTGAGCGCTTTGACTATAGGTCATAAGGATCTCGACCCATCATAGCTTTCCGTGCGAGGTAAATTTTGGTAACATCTTGCTTTCTCCTTGAGAATATCGAGGAAAAAGGGCCTTCTTACCGAAGTATCCTTCACTTGTTGGACCTCGGCCAATTGTTTTGGAGTTCTTTCACTCCGCACGGAAAATCAACACCTTCGGTTGTAATGAGATCTCCTTCTCTGGGCGACGTTAGGCTTTGGAATGGATCGACCTTTCCTGCCGATCTCACTTTGCCGCTTGCGGGACTTCTTGATTTACTAGGTCGTCTGATCTCATCCTCATGATGAGAACGGTTGTGACGATATTCTCCCTTCTGTTTACGGTACAATTTCTCTCGACCTTCTTTGTCTTTCATCGTCGCGATGAATTGATCCCACGACCGTCGATGCCTTCTTGAGGCCAAAGGCGTTACGCTTCTCGATCTCCTCCTCTTGTGAGAATGATCCCTGAACACATCGTAGAATGTTCCGCTCCTTACCCTTAGGCGGGTACCTCCTTATACTACTCAGTCGCCCGGAATGAATATGGCTAGATGCTTCGTCTCTCAACTCATTCACGAAGCATCTGATTGACTATATCTTCCCTTTGTTTTAACAGAACCTCCAAAGCCTTATCCGCTTACGTCGCCCATCCTCGCCAACTTGGTAGCTCGATCCTCTTGACCACTTGGTGATGAGTCACGGTCGTGACGAAATGCCGTTCTGATTGGGATCACGCCCTTGCTCGGCGTTGAAAACCAACTTCCGTCTGGCTCCACCATGGATCTTGGACAAAGTTCTTACAATTGTGCTTAGAAGCGCGTCTTCTCACGAGCACTTTTAGAAGGACCAGGCGATCCTTCTCTTGAAATCTGAGGCGATGATGAACTAACGACCATCGCTTTGCCGCCGGTGTACCATCTCTACTCCTCATCATCTTTCGAAGCAAATTTAAACAATTGTGATTGAAAAGCGGGCCCTCCTTCTACGCCAATGTTAGCGCCAAGATCTTTTGTCACGTCCCATCCGTAAAACGCGTCACGATCCTGCAGCGTAAACCTGATAAACACCACAAGCTTGATGGTTCCGTCGGGGATAGCTCGAGCGTGAGTCGATATATGAGTTCACAAGATTTATCTCAGCGGAGGCTATATCGCTTTAGTGTATTGAGATAAAGAGATAATAATAATAATTCTCCGTGTGTATGTGATTACGAATGAAGAAGTGTGAAGCGTACCTCTTGGTGAAGACTTCGCTTTAAGTTATACTCTCTTTGCACGAATTACTATACTTACCACTACTACTATTACACACCCTTTATCGATGGGTCTGCCGATTGCATGTAGTTTATCCACTTTGCCTTTGATAGCTATTCACTACTAGCCAATAGGTTATGATCCCATCCACATTAATGCATGGCGGGTTCTTTAGTCAACCGTCGTCCTTTTTCATCATTACAAGTCAAAGATGTAGATATTAAAATGTCGAAAGGATTGATCCACCGACCAGGCACGGTCTTATATGTTGAAATGAAAATAATATGAGGATTTGGGCTTAATGACTTTCATAGTTCGATAATAAAGGCCCGATAGAATAATAATAAAAAGAATAAGCCAATACACTCGGCCCAAAAGAGATAAAATATCGTCACTTAATTCAACGGTAATTAATAAAAGAATGTATGTTAAAATGTTGTTTGTGAGACCCCGATTTTATCAATAAAGATTTAAATTTTGTCAAAATAATTTTTATATTATGGTGTGAATTTGAGATAATATTATAGTTGTGGGTAGTATTTATAAATTTTGCAAAAGTATCACAGTGGTTATATTATATTCGATTGGTCTGGGAATATTCGGTTTAGCGAGGGAATATTAAGTCTGGCAGCTCAATCATTGGTGGACCCCCTAATGAAATTATTGTGGGATTGAGAAAGCGACAAAAATATTTTATTGAAATAACTGGCGGAAGTTTCTGGGTTAATCTTGTTGAACTACTTTCGGTAGTAAAAGACGATGATGTCGTGTGGTTGCGTAGTAAGCATACGGTATTGATTATTGATCTTTATGTGAGAAGTCACCGGTTTGATTCCATTATTATCGATTAATAATATGAATTATTATATGCGATAATGGCGTTTTGTTTTATTAAGTATTATTAACGTAATAAAAGAAACATCTTTTTATATAAAATAGAATACTTTATTAAAGTTATTACATAAATAGAATATATTATATTTTATTATGCATAGTGTTGCGTAGTGTTTTGCGTAGTATTGCATAGTGTTTGCATAGTAAAATGTTTTTATATAAATAGAATATATTATATTATATTTTATTTAAAAGATTTTTCTTTAAATATGGACCATCGATTAAAGTAAATCAATACAGATAGATTCATGGATTAATTCTTATGCATTCCATTTTCCTATAAATAGAAGCTCATTCCTTACATTATTTTCTTTACAATTCATTGAAACTAGAGAGAATTATAGAGAGAAGCTATAGAGAAAAATTATAGAAAGAAGAAGAGTATTCTCTTCTTCACTTTACTTACATATTAGGTTCTTTTTCACGGTAAGGGTGTTATTCTTTCTTCTTGAAGAGAACTTCATTATTCCATTCATTATTATTACATTGGAATAATGCTGTAAAAAGTGGCATACCTATCATAACTTTGTATCACGCTGGCATACCTATACTTGGTGAAATCCTTATGTTATTCCATTGCTTATTATTACATTGGAATAACTTTGTATGTCATGATTTACCTATACTTGGTGACATTCTTCTATTATTACATTTGGAACATCACATGCATGTGTTTTACAGGACTGGTTCCATTTTTATTATTCTGTTGGAACATCACATGCATGTGTTTTACAGGACACGGTTAAAATCTTTATCGTTACATTGGAATATCTGTCATGTGTGTTTTACAGGATGCAGTTCCATCTTTATTATTACATTTGGAACATCCTGCCGTAATTGTGAATTTCACACGACTTCGGTTAAGTTATTATTATTATGTTGGAATAACTCATCATAAAATCTGCGTATGTGGTGATTTCTTTTGTTATTCCATTCTTTATTATACCCAGGTTGGTTAAAACTTTGACTTCATATTCCATGAAATTAGTAGAATATCCTTGATATTTGCGTTTCATCCGATATCTTTTCACGGAAATATTCTTGATCATTCTTGAATTTTACTCTCACGGAAGCAATATTATGTTGACAATTTGGACATTAATAATTCATGAATTAAATAATTCTTGAACTTGTTTTATTGAATTATTATGTCATTGTCATCATCCTCATGTTATATTATGTTATCTTTGGCTTTACGTGCGTAGATGAACTTAGTATGATTATGACCGAGGATCGTCGGTATAATCATGACTTGATATAAATGATGTGACAAAAGTCCTCGATGGCTTTGTAATGCGATGATGGATAGTTTTGGGTATGATTATGACCGGGGTGATTCGGTATAGTCGTGACCATTGATAACTTGATGAAAATCCTTGGCCAGTAGTAGTGCGAGGATGATTAGATGTGGTGGTTTATTTATTAAAATTGAGTCTCGGCGATAAAAAATTGATGAAAACCTTTTAAAACCTAAAAGATAGTAGACTTTATTCTCTACTTGACTCTTTTAATGGATTGCGTATTCATTGCTGATTAAAACGGTTTATCATTGTATTTTATCGGTTTAACATCTTGTTGAAGGCTAATGATAATTTATTACGCATTATCTTAGTCATAATATTTCTTCTTGGGCTAGTTGAGCTCACCCTTTTCTTTCACTTTATTCTCTTGAGGAAATGAGAACATAGGTGAGACAGTCGAGGAGCGGAGTAATGGTCGAGGATAGCATTAGTAGTCCACACTATTACGTGAAATAGTGTGATAATAGTTGTAATGAGGACTCCTTTTGAGTTTGTATAATATCTAGTAGACAATATTTGTATTCAAACTCGCGGTTTATGTCGTATTGTACCCACGGCGATTAGGTTAATAAGTTGTATTTGAATTTATGTACCATGTAAGTGGCGACCCAAGATGGGTGGCGTATACCTAATTTTAGAAGGCGTCACATTGTTAATTAAAATTCATTGATAGAATTTTACAATGTCTAAAATTACTATCCTTTGCGAAGCATATTAGATGCTAAATTAACGGGCCAAGAATTAAGCGGTTGGTTAAGGAATTTGAGAATAGTTCTCGTATTTGAAAAACTATCTTATGTCCTTATCGCTTTATCCTGCAATAGTTGCGAGACAATGCCTTTGAGGAAGAGATTGCTACTTTTAGAAAGTGGCGAGATGATGCATGATTAGCTCAATGCATCATGCTCGCATCCATGAGTAACGAGCTTGTTGTCGATGAAACTATGGATCTCCTACTATATTCCCCGCACATCAAGTAGTTGATGGTGAGGAAAGTAGGGCCGATAGATATCGAGATATCTAAGGAGCTCTTCCGATCTAGAATGGCCAATGGCACTATAGTATAGACAAAAAGGTTCTTAACATAATCAATTTGATTAATCAATTAGAATGACGGGTTTTATCATGGATGGAGAGTTGAGCGAAGATTTGATCTTGCACTCACTCTCGGACTCCTTTCACATTGTTGTGAATTTTTCATATGAACAAGCTAGATATCGGCCTCATGGAGATTTGCTTAACATATTGAAAAATATTGAGAGTCACTTTCGAACCAAGAAAGATCGAGTCTTCTTTGGTAGGGGCCAAAAGGATCTTGAAAAGAAGAGCGATTCAAAGAAGGTAAGCGAGAAAGGCGTAAACAAAGGATAATAAGAACAAAACCGACATGGATAGCAAAGGAGTTTGCTTCACTTGTAATAAGCTTTGGACAAAAGAAAAGAAAGCGTGAAAGCTCTTGCAAAGGCTTACCAAAGAAGCTTAGTGAAGTTTGATTTACAAAAATGAAAATTCTTCGTGATTTAAAATAATTTTCTTTAAGTCGAGGTTCTACTTGGGTATTGGATCTGAAACTTTGGTTATCATAAATATAGATTTATGAAGGGACCAAAGCAGTAAAAAGCTAAACAAATATAAGTAATCTATGTGTGGAAATGAAAGCGAGGTTCTGCGTTAGCCATAAAACTTATAGTTTAGCATTGCTACTGAAGCAAATCTATTAAGTCGATAAGTTATTATTGTATTCCAATTCTTGTTAGAAATATTATTTCTATTTTGTTGTTGAACAATAAAATTTTGGTATTATAATTAAGAACAATTGTTGTTTCATTTATAATAATAATGTTTTGTATAGAATCTGGAATATTACTTAATAAATTTTGTATACTTGACTTACGTGAAAATAATTTTGCATATTGAACAAATTAGTATAAGAAAAGGAGATAATCATTCGAAAGAGTTGAATGTGTGTATTTCTTTGAAATACAAGTGTGAATTATTTGAAAGGTTCAAAAGAATTCAAAAGTGAATAGTTAAAATACAATTCAATCCTTCTACCATCCAATGTCCCAATTAAATATAAGACGTGGAATTCTTTGTCAAGTCTTATTTTATTTAATTATATGTATTTCGATCCTTAAATGCACACTCCGAATAATGCGGAGTTAAAACTCCTTTCTAATTTCATTACGCCTTGCGAGGACTCTTGAGTTGTCATTTATCGAATCACATAGGACATTTCTCATCTTTTATTAGAAGTGGTAGATTCTTTATTGATCATACATCATCTCCGTATACGACTTATTATACCCAAGCATACCCTTTGATATACCTAAGGGTCTTAAGGAATAAGTCAAAGTATAACTCATCATACACAAGAGATCTTATGATGATCTTAAGTCCAAGGATCACTTGTCTTACTATCACTACAGAAATTCCTATTGACGACAGCAAATAAAACTCCATTAGGTATTCCTTAATGAGCCACGTTCGGTGAACTTATTCTCTAATATTCACTACATACTTGCTTTAGTGTCTCAACCACAAATGATTATGAGATCAATCATCCTCATCCAATGAGCCAAGCAGCGTATGTACCAATCTATCCCATTCACTAATCCCCAATTTAGTAATCGATGATTGGGAACTATTTTAGTTTTAAGCTTTACAAAATTTAGATCTCATTAGAATGATCATCATCATTATTCTAAAAGTATTGCTTAAAACTATGGGTTTATCACATATTATAAAACAACATCATGTAGATAATTAAAAGCCTTTAATAAATTAATACTTTTATTAATAAATGAATAAGATTGTTACAAAGTATATGCTTTATCATCAAACATGATTTGAAACATGTGCATACTACTTTCAATTTTGATTAAAGATTTTGATTAAAATAAAATAGTTTATTTTATTCAAAATTGGATAAATTAAAATAAAATAGTTTTATTTTGATTTAAATTTGGATTAAAATAAAGGAGTTTATTTTGATTCAAAAATAGATTTTATCTTAACTAAATTTGCCCGTTAAATGATATCGATATATATATATATTGAATGTTTATTATTAATGAGAGATGAATGTTATTTATTGATGCGTATGGTGATGTGTATGATAATAAATGGGATTGATTATGGACTATTGACCATATGATTGGATTTTATTTTAGTTGGATGCATAAATGTATGAGTTTTTATTAAATGGGGTCTGCGTACCTCGTCTTCTCTAATTTTCTTAATATAAATTATATCTCCTCAGATGTACTTCCCACTTGATTTGGCGATCAAGGTTTTCTATTTATTTTAAATAGTTTTGTAATAGGAATAGTTAGAATTAATTTTGAAGAATTAGAGATCAAGGAAGCAAAGGAGAAAGGGCGCTTGAAGACCCGTTTGTAATGGAGCAGGGTTTAAATGTAATAGTTATATTTAAATATTATTTCTTGCACCCATAGGGTTTGACCTTTTAGTTCACTTGGTGGCTCTAGTGAACCAAACTAGAATAAAAGTCCATAATCAATCCGGTGAAATATAGTATTCATATGTGCATGCTTTTACTATATATATATATATTTTATATATTATGCAAACATCTTGCATGTTCATTAATATAATAGCGTATTTTATATATATATATAAATGCATGCGCTAAAACAGATGAGACATTTAATAACAAACCCCTCGATTTTTAATATTAAGTCTAAGCGTTGAAGATATTTGGAATATCGAGCGTAAGCCTTCTAGCATGATAAAATTAATAGAGTATTAAATATTTAATATGAGTTTGTTGTGTCACCACAAAGCAAGTATTAAGTATTTAAGATGTTAATTTATCACATTTGATGCTTATAAAGAAAATTGAACAATATTGTTTTGTTGTGTCACCACAAGGATGATATTTTTTTTTTGAATATATGGAGTGCTAGGTTGGACTTAACTTGGATAATTTTGATTCGGATGTGCCACCACTTGATCAAAATAATCTAAGAGGCAAAAAAAGGAGTTACGTAGTTGATGTAATTGACAAAAGTTGTCTACTATTTATTTATATATAGTTTGTTGTGTCACCACAAGGCTATATACATTTGAAATGAGATCCTTATTCTCACTAGCAAATCTTTAATTAGATTTTCTTAGAACTATATAAGTGAGGTAATATAGTTTGAAGAAAATAGTGGGAGATACCAATTTAAAACAAGACCTAAATTATTTTGGTAATTAATAAAAGAATGTATGTTAAAATGTTATTAATTACAAATTCATTTACTGAAATTTTACAATGTCTAAAATTACTATCATCTTTGCGAAGCATATTAGATGCTAAATTAACGAATAAAATTAAGCGGATTGGTTAAGGAATTTGAGAATAGTTCTCATAGGTGAAAAGCTATCTTATGTCATTAATCGCTTATCCTGCGCAATAGTTGCGAGACAATGCCTCTGAGGAATAGATTGCTACTTTTAGAAAGTGGCAAAATGATGCCTGATTAACTCGATGCATCATGCTTTCGTATCCATGAGTAACAAGCTTGATGTCGACTGAAACTATGGATACTTCTACTATACTCCTGCACGCGTCAGTAGTTGATGGTGAGGAAAGTAGGGCGATAGATGTCGAGATATCTAAGGAGCTCTTCCGATCTAGAATGGCCAATGGCACTATAAATGCAGACAAAAGTTCTTAACATAATCAATTTGATTTATCAATTAGGACAATTGGTTTTGTCATGGATGGAGAGTTGAGCGAAGATTTGATCTTGCACTCACTCCGGACTCCTTTCACAATTGTTGTGAATTTTTCATATAAACAAGCTAGATATCGACCGTTGATTTGCTTAACATGTTGAAAAATGATGAGAGTCACTTTCAACCAAGAAAAGACCATGTCTTCTTGGTAGGGGCCAAAGGATCTTACGAAAAGAAGAGCGATTCAAAGAAGGTATATAGAAAGGCATAAACAAAGGATAATAAGAACAAAAGCGTCACGGATAGCAAAGGAGTTTGCTTCCAATTGCAATAAGCTTTGGACAACTTTGAAAGAAATCTGCGAGAAGCGTCTTGCGAAGGCTAACGAAAGAAGCTTAGTGAAGTTTTGATTACAAATACAAATTTGCTCATGATTTAAAATAATTTTTCTTTAAGTCGAGGTTCTACTTGGGTATTGGATCTGAGCTTTGGTTATCATAAATATAGATTTATGAAGGGACCAAGCAGATAGAAAGTTAAACAAAGATAAGTAATCTATGTGTGGAAAATGAAGCAAAGGTTCTTGCATTAGCTATAGAAACTTATAGTTTAGCAATACTACTGAGGCAAATCTATTAAGTCGATAAGTTGTTATTGTATTCCGATTCTTTGTTAAAAATATTATTTCCATTTTATTATTGGAATGATGAAATCTTTGGTATTATAATTAAGAACAATTGTTGTTCTATTTATAATAATAATGTTTTGTATAAATTTGGAATATTACTTAATAAATTTTGTATACTTGACTTACGTGAAAATAATTTTGCATATTGAACAAAAATTAGTATGAGAAAAGAGATGATCATTCAAAGAGTTGAATGTGTGTATTTGCTAAAATACAAGTGTGAATTATTTGAAAGGTTCAAAAGAATTGAAAGTGAAACAAATTGGCAAAGTATTAAGATTCTTTGATTAGATCGAGGAATAAATACTTGTGCGATAAGTTTCTAGATCATCTCAAATGGTTTTCTCATAATGTACACATCGTCTACATGATAAGCCGATTGATGTATCTGAATGAAAATCGTACCTTGTTGGACATAGTGCGGTCCATAATGATTTTACCGACATTCCAATATCCTTACGGGATAATGTCCTAGAAATGGTGCATATCTACGAAATGGTAACCTCAAAATCCGATTGAAGACTCCATAAAAGTTATGGATGGGGAGGATTCTAATCTTAAGTATGTTAAGATAAGGGTTGTCGAACTTATGTGAAAAGGTTTGAAGGATAAGCTTGGGACAAAATTTGACATATCTGATTTGTGGGACATCTAAAAGTAAGTTTAGGGCATATGTTCTATAATCCTACATGCAAAAGGTGTTTATTGCGAAACACGCCGCCTTACTTAAGATAAAGGTGTTTATCATTGAAGGGGCTAGTGGGAGGATAATAGATCTTGAAGAGTTCAAGAACCACAAAACACTATAAGTCAAATAAGAGGAACACAATAGATAGACTGTTGTACCTGGCGGCAATGAATCGTAAATCTAGAATAGTACGAAAGATACCTGGGAGGTATGGATTCATCATAGATGATGATGATGAGGTACACATCATAAAAGATGATGATCGAGTTACATTCGATGAGGTAAGACTTCTGAGTGTATGAAAAGGGTCGATGAGGCGTCGTGAAATTTCTAGTATTATATGTTGATATCTCTACGGATGAGGAATAACATACCAATCTACTGATCGGTAAAGATAAAGTTATCTAAACATTCCTCCATGAATGATTTGGAAGAGTATCTTAGTTGGGGATATAAATCAATATAGATAGATTTAAGAGGATGCTCGACTTAACCCGAGCGTATATTTCATTTGATGCTAAAGTCGTTTAGCATGGCAAACTCAAGAGATGTCTCATGTTGATGAGCCGTGGGTGTATCTCTTAATAGTCCCCACGGACTCACGAAAGAGAGGTCGGCGTGAGTAACAATCATGTATGCAATGAAATGTCTGAGACACGATGTTGATCGGTCGTATTGCGGAGAAGTTCACTATGAGTCGGTGAAAACATCTTAAAGTGCTTAACAGAGCACTAAGGATGTGATCATATTCATGGTGGGTCTAAATTAAAACTAGAGGCTTAACGAGACTCAAGTTTTTCGAGACGGACCAAGGCAACGTAAAAATCCACTTTAAGGTAAAGCGTTATCTTGAGCGATTAGTGCGATGAATTGGAAAGGTTCCAAGCAATGAAAGAGTTCTTTGGTTTAGTGATAAAGACAAAGTATATAGCTATAAATGAAGGCTGCAAGTTGATTGTTTGGATTAAAAGTTCATTCTGAGAACTAGGAATAGTTCTAAGTCTCATCTTGGATCTAAACATGTGTTGTGGCACTTTCATTTGATTATTAGAATCATTGAAGATGGGAAATCACTATAGAGATAGTGGACTCTCATGAACAACATTACATATCCATTAATTAAAGCTTATCCAACAATGGGGATAATCGTCACTTATAGAAGAAGAAGTATGAGTTACCATGACGATTGGCTTTTAGTGCAAGTGGGAGATTGAAAGTAGTATGCACACAAGTCGATCATGTTTGATGATAAAGCATATACTTTGTAACAATCTTATTCATTTATTAATAAAAAGTATTAGTTTATTAAAGGCTTTTAATTATCTACATGATCTTTGTTTTATAATATGTGATAAACCCATAGTTTTAAGCAATGCTTTTTGAATAATGATGATGATCATTCTTGTAAGACCAAAATTTTTTAAATAAAAGGAATTTCCTTTATTTATTATTTTGAAATAATGTAAAGGTGGATTTGATTAATGTGGTTAGTTATGGGTAAAATCATAAATATTTCAAAATAAGCGAGTGGTTATAAAATATTCATTGTTGTTGGGGAATATTCGTTTGGTGTAAGTGGAATATTAAATCTTGTCGGGGATAATTAAATGCTACAGTAGCAACCATGTGGGGCCCATGTGAAAGCGATTGGATGAGAAAGCGACAAATATATATAAGTTGGTTAAAAATAACGGCGTAGTTATTCTGAGTTAAGGCATTGGAATACCTTGTTGGTTAAAATACGATGTCTGGCGTGGTTCTTGCGATGGCACGGTATTACGCAGATGTTGTTGAATTATTGATCCTTACGTAAGATGGCCTTTACTCAATAATTTTCACGGTGAATTCTTGCTCGATATTTTATTTTATTGATTCAATAATTGCTTTGCGTTGATATTTTATATTATTGTTGTTCAATAATTGTCACGCACAATATTCCCATTATCGGATCAATAATTCATATTATTTGAATAATATTATTAGATAACATTATTAGCGATGTCTAGAAAGTTACATACAGGAGAGGTTTGGTCACCTAATTGCGGCGCCCGATGGAGAGATCCTTATTGGAAAGCCCCCTCTTTCTGAGGAGCGGCTGGTTATCATAATTGTGATTACAATATTATTTGTGAATAATTAATTATTGATTCATATTATAAGCCCCCAAAATTAGATATCGTCACCCATCTTGGGTAGCCACTTACATGGTACATAAATTCAAATCTGACTTACTAACCTAAGCGTAAATATACAATCACGACATAAGCTGTGAGTTTGAATACAAATATTATCTACTAGATATTATACAAACTCAAAAGGAGTCCTCATTACAACTATTATCACACTATTTCACCCGGAATAGTGAGGACTACTAATCTTATCCTCCGGACCATTACTCCGTTCCCAGGCTAAGTCCCCTATGTTCTCATTTCACGAAGAGAACGGTGAAAGAAAGGTGAGCTCAACTAGCCCGATGAAAATATTATAACTAAGATAATGCGAGAATAAATTATCATTAGCCTTCAACGTGTTAAGCGATAAAATACAATAGACAACCCGGTTTAAGCTGCGGCCGGAATAAGCGATCCATTAAAAGAGTCAAGTAGAGAATAAAATCTACTATCTTTTAGGTTTTAAAAGTTTTCATCAATTTTATCATTTGAGACTCGACAATAAATAAACCACCACATCTAATCATCCACGTACCACGGTCGAGGATTTTCATCAAATTATCAATGGTCAAATGGACTATCTTAGAATCACCCACAGTCATAATCATACCAAAACTATCCATCAACGCATTACAGGCCCTTTGAGGACTTTTGTCACATCATTTATATCAAGTCGTGATTATACCGAATGATCCACGGTCATAATCATACTAAGTTCATCTATGCACGTAAGCGAAAAGATAACATAATATAGCATGAGGATGATGATGTGATGACATAATAATTCAATAAAACAAGTTCAAGAATTATTTAATCCATGAATTATTAACGTCCAAATTGTCGACATGATCTTTGTTTAAGTGAGAGTAAAATTCAAGAATGATCGGAAAGAATATTTCCATGAAAGATCTTTGGATGAAACGCAAATATCGAGGATATTCTACTAATTTCATGGAGTATAGAAGTCAAGTTTTAACCAATTTGGGTATAATAAAGAATGGAATAACAAAAGAAATCACCATGTAAATGCGGTGCTTGCATGAGGCAGGTTATTCAACGAGAATAATAATAACGGAACCAGTCGGTGTGAAATTCACAAGCGGGATGTTCAACAGAATAATAAAGATGGAACCGGATCCGGTGTAAAACACGATAGGATATTCCAACGAGAATGATAAAAAGACGGAACCGGTCCGGTGTAAAACACATGAGCATGAGATGTTCCAACGCAGAATAATAATAAAAGCGGAACCGGTCCGGTGTAAAACACACGAGCAGGATGTTCAATGAATAATAGAAGAATGTCACCAAGTATAGGGTAAACCAGCGTATCTGAGTTATTCCAATGAATAAATAAGAATGGAATAACATAAGGATTTCACCAAGTATAGGGTATCTGGCATATCTGAGGTTATGTATAGGGTATACCACTTTTACGAAGTTATTCAACGAATAATAATGAATGGAATAACGAAGTTCTCTTCAAGAAGAAAGAATAACACCCTTCTAGTAAAAGAACCTGAATATAGAAGTAGTGAAGTAGCGAGAATACTCTTCTTCTTTACATAATTTTCTCTCTATAAACTTCTCTATAATTTCTCTCTACAGAGTTTCAATGAATTAAAAGAAAATAATGAAGGAATGAGCTTATTTATAGAAAAATGGAATGCATAATAACTAATCCATGACGGTCCAGATTGATTTACTTTAATCGGCGGTCCATATTTAAAGAAAAAATCTTTTAAATAAAATATAATATATTCTATTTATATAAAAATATTTTACTATGCAAATCTTACTATATGAACACTTATCAAAACCTTTATGCAACACTATCGTAATAAAATATAATATATTCTATTTATAGAATAACTTTAATAAAGTATTCTATTTTATATAAAAGATGTTTACATTTTATTACGTTAATAATCTGAATAAAACAAAACGTCATTATCATTATAATAATTCATATTATTAATCGTGATAATGGAATCAAACCTGAGTGACTTCTCATGTAAGCATCGATAATCAATCTGGTGTCTTCTTGTGCAACCACATGTATTCTTTGTACTTTTACTCTAGAGTAGTTCAACGATATCAACGGTAAAACTTCCGCCGTTATTTTAATAAAATATTTTTGTTGTTTTCTCGATCAAATGATAATTACATTGTGGGGTTCACTGATGATTGAGTAGTTATCACGAATATTCCCCCTGCTAAACCAAGAATATTCCCGACCAATCGAATATAATATAACCACTTGCATACTTTACAAAATTTATAAATACTACCCACAACTATAATATTATCTCAAATTCACACCATAATATAAAAAAATTATTTTGACAAAATTTAAATCTTTATTGATAAAATCTGGGTCTCACAATCTCCCTCCTTATGGAATTTAAGCCCTCGAAATTAGAATTACGATACACAGTATGATAAAGAAGTGAGGATACCTTGAATACCTTTATCGTTTAAAAATATTAAATTCATCTTTGAAATCTGCGAAAGCTATTCATTAATCAATTCATCTTTGCCTTCTGAAAGCTAAAGATATACAATTGTAAAACCAATAATGCTAAGACGCAGCGACTTAATAGTATCACGACCACAAATTATCCATTGCACTTTGGCGCAAGGATATTCGTGTTTTCAATCTGATTATGATTATCTAGAACGATCCACTCGGTCATAATCATACCAAGTCCATCTATGCACTTACGTAAGCCACGAGATGACTTTGAACGCATCCATGAATTAATATTTCATTCTTTGAGACTCGGCTAAATAATTAATCCACATCATCGAATCATCCACACTTTCTGACGAGGATATATTCATTAGTATCACGACCACAAATTATCCATACTACTGACGAAGATAATTGTGTTTTTCAATTACTGGTTATGATTATCTTAGAACAATCCACAGTCATAATCATACCAAGTCCATCTATCATATGCCACAAATAAAAGCCACGATGACTTTGAACACATCCATGAATTAATATTTCATTCTTTGAGACTTAGCTCAATAATTAATCCACATCATCGAATCATCCACCACTACGGCCAAGGATATTCATTAGTATCACGACCACAAATTATCCATGCACTACGGCCAAAGATAATTGTGTTTTCAATTACTGATTATGATTATCTTAAAAACGATCCACAGGTCATAATCATACCAAGTCCATCTATCTTTCTGTAAGCCATGATGACTTTCAACATAATATAAAACGTGAGGATAATGATATAAAGAATCAATCAAATGAGATAAAGGATAAATATTAAACATTTATAATATAATTTATCCGAGATTCAAGAATATCCCATGTTATCAATCATTTAATAATCTCATAATCTAATAACATTAATATTATAACAATATTTTAATCACTTCTTAAATTTATAAACAATTTATCTTAATTGTTTACACTTTACCATATAATGCATTTAATCATTCAAAATGTCATACTCATAAGATATCATCACCAATTATCAAATCTCTCAAAAAATATGCATATACTCTATATAGGATTCTCTGTGCCATAAAATCCTATTTTTTCAACTTTGTTACTTCACATAACATATTTAACTCATATGTTACGTAACTAAACTATTTTCATGAAAATACCAAATCAGCCCCAAAAATATTTCTTTTCTGAGATTTAGCATAATATAGTCCCATAATGAAAATATATTTTTCTCGAATTTTTAAAATTCATTTACTATTTTTAAAAATCAATTTCCACTTAATTCCTTAAGAAATTAGCTACCTCAAGTTTAACTCAAAAATTCCCAAATCTTGGCAGGACCTTACACATGTTAACGTGAGCTTCCAGTTTAAATTTCATGGTCATCGGAGTTATAGAACTCCTAGGTTATAGCGTTTTTAATCGGAAAAACCTAAATATTGAAATAGTCATAACTTGCTCATTTTAAGTTAGAATGAGCTCATTTTTGGACAGGAGGTACTTTATACCATATACTTTCATGTCCCAAAAGGCCAGAATTTTCTCATAATTTAAGTGGCCAAAACAGCCTCTCTAAAATCATGGCGGGCAAGCTTTTTCGGTTTTTACAGCTTTGCACTCCTTTGCTAAAATCAGTCCACACAAAAATCTACAACACCTTTTCCAGTAATTCCACTTGGATTAGTTAGGTAACTCATAGATCTAACTCTAGGACTTGACCACATTCAAAAATTCAAAATATAATAGGAGATATGGTTAATTGAATTTCATATTTACGCTTTTCACTAAAATCGATTTTCAACTCTTTGTGATTTCTAAGAAACTTTCATGTTTTCACATACTAACCAACATAACTCATCATAAAACTTACTAATACTTCATATACCCATGATTTTTATTAGTTCTATACTTTTATTATGACTTTCATCATAATCCACGTAAAGCATCATTTTAGTTGAAGAAATATTTGAGGGTTTAAGAAATGGGTTTTATCTTTGGGTCAATACAAAATTCGATTTCACGCTCTAGGGTAGGCTAGGAAGTCTTCAAGAATACGCCAAGAAATTTATTAATGATAGAAATATCATTCAAAACTTTATTACTCTCGTCCAAGACTTGGATAGTACGTCACATTAATACCAACTGTGACTTCATCCCTTAACTGAGATAACACCTCACAATGATACCTATCAACTTGCCATCTTCGATCATGGCGTCGCTCTGAAAAAGTCGGCTTGGTGCATTCCACACAAGGAAGTCAACAACGAAAGGATCGGGCTCTTTACTTGTAAGGCTTGATATAACGATGATTAACTTTAGGGTTTGGTTACTTTGAATTAAGTATAACGGGTTGGTTATGAATATAAAAGCTAACAACCTTACGAAAAAGCCTCATGATTAGCTACCCAATTGATTCCTAAAAATCACATCAAAGGTAAGTATTTTCAAAATATAAGATCGACGAATTAGCGTGAAAGTGTTTATTTGAAACAACAAGATTAATAAGCGATTGGAGTAACGAAGGTTTCTCCCAACGAAGTTTCAATAGATAAATCAAAGTCTAATTTCTCGGTCAAATTTAAACGTTGAGCATAAAGCAGAGAGATAAAAGAATGGGTAGAACAGGTATTATCTAATAAGGTATAGACTTGCAAAATTTATAATTAACTAACTTGCTAACTAACCGTTCGAGTCACTTTCTTTTTGAGAAGTCATGAAAACGCTCTTCATGAAACCACAGACTTTGTTTTATCCAGTATCCGCCTTTGGTGCCACCATCCCAACTGGACTTGACTTCACTATCGACAAAAATCGAGCTAAATGACCTTCTCTTCTTGAAATTTCCACTTCTATTATCTTTTCCATGATTACCACCAAAGTGGTTACCATTCTTAGCATGATAATTTCCCCGATGGTTATCATTGTTACGATAGCGAATTGCCACCCGATATGATTATTATCGTGTTGTTGGTGAATTACCTTTTGTTTGAAATTGAATCAACACTCTCATGTGCTTCATTGCTTAACTCGGCATTTTCGGATGCTATTCTCAAACAACGTCACAAAACAATGGTTAATTAACATATCACATATTATCCTATATACTACGTGAGCCAATTAAATACCAAATAAATTTAGGTAGGTCATACTAGCGAAGAATTCCCGTCTCTCCCCTCCTAGTTCTTTTCTCACATCTTATTCGGGGATCATATCCTAAGCTCGATACCAACCGTGGCGCCCCCCAAAATTGGGTATCGTCACCCCATCTTGGGTCGCCACTTACATGGTACATAAATTCAAATACAACTTACTAACCTAAGCGTAGGTATGCAATCGACATAAAGCGTGAGTTTGAATACAAATATTATCTACTAGATATTATACAAACTCAAAAGGAGTCCTCATTACAACTATTATCACACTATTTCACGAGAATAGTGAGGGACTACTAATGCTATCCTCTGGACCATTACTCCGTTCCCGACTTCGTCCCGGCTATGTTCTCATTTCACAGAAGAAACGGTGAAAGAAAGGTGAGCTCAACTAGCCCGATGAAATATTATAACTAAGATAATGCGAGAATAAATTATCATTAGCCTTCAACAATGTTAAGCGATAAAATACAATAGACAACCCAGGTTTAAGCTGCGGTGAATAAGC
This sequence comes from Panax quinquefolius, assembly GCA_020205615.1. Taxonomy (NCBI): domain Eukaryota; kingdom Viridiplantae; phylum Streptophyta; class Magnoliopsida; order Apiales; family Araliaceae; genus Panax; species Panax quinquefolius. Next base: position 12,634,507 of record CM035163.1, read on the forward strand.
GATCCATTAAAAGAGTCAAGTAGAGAATAAAGTCTACTATCTTTTAGGTTTAAAAAGTTTTCATCAATTTTATCATTTGAGACTCGACAACAATAAATAAACCACCACATCTAATCATCCACAGCGTACCACGTCGAGGATTTTCATCAAATTATCAATGGTCAATGACTATCTTAGAATCACCCCAGGTCATAATCATACCAAAAACTATCCATCAACTGCATTACAGAATAGCTTTGAGGACTTTTGTCACATCATTTATATCAAGTCGTGATTATACCAAATGATCCTGGTCATAATCATACTAAGTTCATCTATGCGTAAGCGAAAGATAACATAATATAGCATGAGGATGATGACAATGACATAATAATTCAATAAAACAAGTTCAAGAATTATTTAATCCATGAATTATTAACGTCCAAATTGTCGACGACAATCTTTGTTTAGTAGAGTAAAATTCAAGAATGATCGGAAGAATATTTCCATGAAAAGATCTTTGGATGAAACGCAAATATCGAGGATATTCTACTAATTTCATGGAGTATAGAAGTCCAAGTTTTAACCAATTGGGTATAATAAAGAATGGAATAACAAAAGAAATCACCATGCATGCGGTGCTTAGCATAGACGAGTTATTCAGCAGAATAATAATAACGGAACGGTCGGGTGAAATTCACACCAAGCGGGATGTTCAACCAGAATAATAAAGATGGAACCGTCCGGTTGTAAAACACACACGAGATAGGATATTCAACGAGAATGATAAAGAGCGGAACCGGTCCTGTAAAACACTGCGAGACGAGGATGTTCAATGAGAATAATAAAAAAAGCGGAACCCGAATCAAATTGTAAAACACCTGACGGGATGTTCAATGAGAATAATAGAAGAATGTCACCAAGTATAGGGTAAATCACAGCGTATCTGAGTTATTCAATGAAATAAATAAGAATGGAATAACATAAGGATTTCACCAAGTATAGGGTTGTCTGCGTATCTGAGTTATGTATAGGGTATGCCACTTTTACGGAGTTATTCAAATGAATAATAATGAATGGAATAACGAAGTTCTCTTCGAAAGAAAGAATAACACCACTACTAGTAAAAGAAGCTGAATATAGAAGTAGTGAAGTAGCGAGAATATACTCTTCTTCTTTCTATAATTTTCTCTCTATAACTTCTCTCATAATTTCTCTCTCTGAGTTTCAATGAATTAAATAAGAAAATAATGAAGGAATGAGCTTATTTATAGAAAAATGGAATGCATAGTAACTAATCCATGAGCGGTCCAGATTGATTTACTTTAATCGGCGGTCCATATTTAAAGAAAATCTTTTAAATAAAATATAATATATTCTATTTATATAAAAATATTTTACTATGCAAATACTATGCAACACTATGCAAAACACTATGCAAAATCTTTATGCTACCTTATGCATAATAAAATATAATATATTACATTTATAGAATAACTTTAATAAAGTATTCTATTTTATATAAAAGATGTTTACATTTTATTACGTTAATAATACGAATAAAACAAAAGCGTCATTATCATTATAATAATTCATATTATTAATCGTGATAATGGAATCAAACCGAGTGACTTCTCACATAGGCATCAATAATCAATCTGGTGTGCTCTTCTTATGCAACCACATGTATTCTTTGTACTTTTACTACTGAGGTAGTTCAACGATATCAGCGGTAAAACTTCCGCCGTTATTTTAATAAAATATTTTTGTTGTTTTCTCGATCAAATGATAATTACATTGTGGGGTTCACCAATGATTGAGTAGTTATCTGAATATTCCTCTTTAAACCGAATATTCCCGAGCCAATCGAATATAATATAACCACTTGCATACTTTACAAAATTTATAAATACTACCCACAACTATAATATTATCTCAAATTCACACCATAATATAAAAAAAATTATTTTGACAAAATTTAAATCTTTATTGATAAAATCTGGGGTCTCACACATATGATAAGGAAATATTTATTTTATATGAATATAAATGATGGATTTATTTATGTGGTTATTAATGAAGGAATTAATGCTGAGATGTTTTATTTTGATTGGAGGAATTAAAAGATCAAATCGGTGTTATTACAGTTTTATTGTTGTGATAATAAAGTTGTAGTTGTTTACATACCATGTATTTGGCGACTCGAGAATGGGTTGGATGGAATGGACCTATTTTGGGGTCGTCACGATTGGTATCGAGCTTAGGGGATATGATCTCTGGCGGAGATCGGGGAATAGAACTAGGAGGGAGGCGAGTAAATCCTTATTTAGTGTGTCTACCAAAGCTTATTTGTTAGTTGGTCAAGTATATAGGGATATTATGTGATATATTGATTTCCTTAATTAACCCTTATTTTTTATGACGATATTTGAGAATGTCGTTGAGAATATTAATAGTGGAGTAAATGAGGCCGTGGAGATGCTGTCTCTCACAACGCGAGGAGAGCGTCTGACAGGTGGCAATGTTCCTCCCATGAAACAACACCAAAGCGAGATGATGAGCGAGGGGATGTTTAGAAGTTTTTTGCGGTTCATGCAAAATCGAGACGAGGAGACTCGTGTTCAAAATCTGAGGAGGAAATGATAGCAATTCACGGGTGGTCACGATGACGATTCAAAGTTGGGACCACGAGAATTTAAGGAAAGCCGGATCCGATCATGCCGGAAACATGGGTCAAACAAATTACCAAGATATTCGATGTCTTGGGATGCGGAGGAGAACGAAGGTTCCATTCGCCACCTTTATGTTAAAGTGGCGGCAGATTCTTTGGTGGGAATCATGAGGCGTACCCATCCAAACCGCACTCGGCGTATCATAGGAGGCGTTTGAGAAGCAGTTCAATGACAAGTACTTCCACGAAAGTATTCGTCGTATGAAGGAAGTGGAGTTTATTAGACTAGAGTAGAATAACATGGCGGTGTCCCGATGCGGCGAAAGTTAGCGGAGTTATCCGAGTTGCACCTCATTTGGTGGAGAATGAGGAACGTATGGCGGGATGTTTCTTAGAGGTTTGAAACCCGGCGTACGTCGATATCTCATTTCTCGTAAATTTTCTCTCTATTCGGATGTTGTCAATAGGGCTCGATTGTTAGGCGAGATAACGAGTCACGTTCAACCGAGGGACCATAACCGAGGATCATCTGAAGATATGCGGTCCATCGAATAACGATAACCAAAGGAGAAGAAGAATCTTGACAAAAGCGGTAACCACTCTGGTGGTAATCGTGGCCATGAAAATAGAAGAAGCGAGTCGGGAGGAGATTTTAAAAGAGGAGATTCAACAACGACCATTTGAAGACGCGTCGGCGCCCGATGTGACTAGTTTTAAGGGAGGAGAGCGACCACCGGTCGTATATGTTACAAATCTTGGGAAGAGGGACATATCATTGAGCGCGCCTAGCAGTTCAAGGTATGCTATAATTGTGGAAAGGAAGGACATATCGCTCGAGATTGTACGATGAATGAAACCTAGTTCAATGAGGGACGGTGACTCAAAAGATCATCCCGAAAAAGTCAAAGTCAACGATTAGGGAAGGCGTTTGTTGTGATCGGTCAAAATCGAGGAACGAACGAAGTTAGCGCAGGTTAGTTAATTATAAATTCTTAAGTATATACCTTACTAGATATTGGTTCTACCCATTCTTTTATCTCTCTTACTTGCGCTCAACGTTTGAACTTGACTACGGAGAAATTAAACTTTGACCTATCTGTGGAGACTCCATTAGGAAAAACTTTCATTACATCCGTTGTTTAAAAATCTTGCTTGATTCAAGTTGGCACTATCACATTACCTGTTAACCTTATTTCTATAGAGATATTTTCTTTTGATGTGATTTTAAGGTTAACTACTCATCATGCCAAATTGATTGCTTTTGTAAGGTTGTTAGTTTTCATATTCTAAAGCAACTTTGTTATTGAATTCAAGCAATCAAACCATTGTAGTCAAACATTTTCATATCAAGTCATGAAGTCATTCGTTTATTACGGATGTCAAATTTTCTTAGTCCATGTTATGGATTTGAATAAAGACACGTCAGATTTGAATAATATTCCTGTTGTTATTGATTTTTCCTGACGTATTTCCTGAAGAATTTCTTGGTTTACTCCCAAAGACCGATATTAAATTTTGTATCGACTTTGAACCCGGTACAAAACTCATTTCTAAAATCTCATATCGAATGGCTCCTATTGAACTTCAGGAGTTAAAAATTCAACTATAAATTTGGTACTGAGCCTTTATCTTGTGACTTCCTTTGTGGAATTCACTAAGCAGAACTCTCTGTGGGGGCGTCATATTAGATGCGATAATAAAGCGATAGGTGTCATTGTGACGTCTTTATCCAAGATTGGGATATGAGTCACGATTGAGAGCAACCTAAGTCGATGTCGAAATCGTAGCTTTCTGAAGCTTAGTTGGTTATTATCGGAGATTCGTTGAAGGATATTCTCGAATCGCTATTCCATTAACGATATTGACTCGTAGAGATACAAAATTCGAATGGAGCAAGGAATGTGGGAAGAGCTTGAAGAACTCGAGAGAGACTCATTTCAAAGACATGTTACGACCATACCATCCCTGGAAAAGTATGAGCGTGGTAGGCGACGTGTTGAGTAGAAGATCATTATCTGAAATGCACGAGTGCGATATTGTCAAAGACTAATTTAGTATAATTTACAAATAATAGAGATGGAGATGAAAACTCTAGGTACCCACGTGATAATATCACGAGTATAATCGACTTTAATCGATAAAGTTAAAGTTAAAAGCTACTCTGGGCCGGAAATGATGCGTATGAAGAAGAAAGTCTGAAGGAGCTATTAGGGCGAGAATTGATGAAGAAGGAATACTTGAGTCCACTCTAGACTTTGTGTTCCTAACGACTCGATTTGAAGTCTGAAGATTATGATGAAGGCACACAATACGCCATTTGCAATCCATCCCGGAAGTACTAAAATGTATCGTGATCTTGACATACATTTTGGTGGAACAATATGAAGAGAGAGATTGCAAAGTTTATCTCGATGTGTTTAACTTGCTAACGTGTAAAGGCGGAGAGCATCTTGTACCTAAGGGTCCCGTTGCAACCACTTGAGATTAGGAATGGAAGTGGGAACACATTACCATGGATTTCGATTCTGGGTCTTCTGCGGTTTCTCAAGGCATCAATCTTTATTTGGGTTATTAGATTAACCAAGTCTGCTCATTTCTTCTTACCGAAATCTGGAGACTTATTCCCTTGAGCGTCTTGCTAGTATATACGTAAATGAGATCGTGAGGTTGCATGGCATACCTGTATCCATAGTTTCGGATCGTGACCCAAGATTCACTTCATTATTTTGGGTTAGTTTGTAGAAAGCTATGGGCACGAATTTATGATTCAGTTTGGCATACCATCCTCAAACGGATGGGCAATCGAAAAAGACTACTCAAACTCTTGAAGATATATTAAAACTCGTGTCCTAGATTTCAAAGGAAGTTGGGATAAGTACTTGCCATTGGTGGAATTCTCATACAACAATAGTTATTAAACAAATATAGGCATGGTTCCATTTGAAGCATTATATGGACGAAAATGTCGTTCTCTCGATATGTTGGGATGAGGTGGGTGAAGCAACATTGTTGGGACCCGGTTAAATACGTATGACTCTGAGAAAGATCCAAATGATTCGACAAACGTATACAAACGGCACAAGATCGACAAAAGAGTTATGCGGATCTTCATCGAAAGGACGTGGAATTTAATGTAGGGATCATGTATTGTTGCGAGTTGCTCCATGGAAGGAGTTACAAGATTTGGGAAGAGAGAAAGCTCGATCCACGATTTATTGGTCCATTTCAAATTCTTGACCAAGTAGGAAATGTAGCTTATAGACTTGCATTACTTCCAAGTATGTCTACGTGTTCATAATGTGTTTCACATATCATGCTTACTTAAATATGTGAAAGACCCGAACCACGTTATTGAGTTAGAACCAGGACGAGATAGCAGAAGACTTAACGTATGAGGAGGTACTGTCAAGATTTTGGATAAGAAGGAGCATGTCCTACGCCAAGAAAGGTTATACCACAAGTTAAAGTTTTGTGGAGGAATCATGCTTTATAGAGGAAATGACTTGGGAATTGGAAACGGAAATGAAAGCGAGGTATCCTCACCTTTTGAAACACTGTGTCGTCGTCGATTTAGAGGACGAAATTTCATAAGGAGGGAGGTTGTAAGACCGAAATTTTTAAATAAAAGGAATTTCCTTTATTTATTATTTTGAAATAGTAAGGGTGGATTTGATTAATGTGGTTAGTTATGGGTAAAATCATAAATATTTCAAAATAAGCAGTGGGTTATAAAATATTCATTGTTGTCGGGGAATATTCGTTTGGTGAATATGGAATATTAAATGCTTTGTCGGGGAATATTAAATGCGCCAAAGTGGCATGTATGTGTGAGCCCATGTGAAGCGATTGGATGAGGAAAGCGACAAATATATATAAGTTGGTTAAAAATAATCAGGCGTAGTTATTCTGCCGTTAAAATTTGTTGGAATACCCTATGGTTAAAATACGATGTCTGGCGTGGTTGCCGATGGCAGACACCGGTATTACGCATGTTGTTGAATTATTGATCCTTACGTAAAGATGGCACTACTCGATAATTTTCACAGTGAATTCTTGTTCAATATTTTATTTTATTAATTGAATAATTCTTTGCGTTGATATTTTATATTATTGTTGTTCAATAATTGTCACCGCACAAATTTCCCATTATCGGATCAATAATTCATATTATTTGAATAATATTATTAGATAACATTATTGGCAATGTCTAGAAAGTTACATCTAAGGAGAGGTTTGGTCACTTAATTGCGGCGCAAGATGGAGAGATCCTTATTGGAAAGCCCCCTCTTTCCTGGGAACGGCCTGGTTGTCATAATTGTGATTCTGTAATATTATTTGTGAATAATTAATTATTGATTCATATGATAAGGAAATATTTATTTTATATGAATATAAATGATGGATTTATTTATGTGGTTATTAATGAAGGAATTAATGCTGAGATGTTTTATTTTGATTGGAGGAATTAAAAGATCAAATCGGTGTTATTACAGTTTTATTGTTGTGATAATAAAGTTGTAGTTGTTTCTGTACCATGTATTTGGCGACTCAGAATGGGTTGGATAGAATGGACCTATTTTGGGGTCGTCACAATTCTAATGAGATCTAAATTCTTAGAAAGCTTAAAACTAAAATAGTTCCCAATCATTGGATTACTAAATTGGGGATTAGTGAATCCGGATAGATTGGTACATACGTTGCTTGCTCATTGGATGAGGATGATTGATCTCATGATCATTTGTGTGGAGACACTAAAGCAAGTATGTAGGTGCGTATTAGAGAATAAGTTCATTTGAATTGGCTCGCTAAGGAATACCTAATGGAGTTTTATTTGCTGTCGATAGAAATTCTGTAGTGATAGTAAGATGTGAGTGATCCTTGGACTTGAGATCATCATAGTATCTTGTGTATGATGAGTTATACTTTGACTTATTCCTTAAGACCCTTAGGGTATATCAAAGGGTATCTTGGGTATAATAAGTTATACATAGAGATAATGTATGATCAATAAAGAATCTACCACTTCTAATAAAGAAGAGAAATGTCTATGTGATTCGATAAATGACAACCCATGAGTCCTTGGCTAAGCGAGAATGAAATTAGAAAGGAGTTTCTAATCTGCATTATTTGGTGTTGTGCATTTAAGGATCGAAATACATATAATTAAATAAAATAAGACTTGTGATAATTCCATGTCTTATATTTAATTGGGACATTGGATGGTGGAAGGATTGAATTATCGACGGTAACTATTTACTCAAAGGTTCTTTAATGATTAATGTTGAAATCTATATTATCTGGAAAGTCGTTGATCGCTAGGGAGGCTTATCCTATTGTAGAATAAATATTATTTATTTAAATAAATTAATTATTTAATTTATTTATTTAAATAAGATTAAATTGTTCTAATTGATTTATTCACAACCCATTTAATATGGAGAACCTAAAGGGTCACACCATAAAAGGAAGAATAATTATTTAAGAAGTTAATGGCATAATCGTAATAATATGTTATGTATATTTAATTTAATCTATGGTGATAGAATAAATTTAATAGCTTAATATTTATTATTTAATATTTTAGAAATATTAAATATAAATTAATAAGAGGAGTCTTATTAATATTATTACAATTATTATTATTTTAATTTCTAAAAGAGTTTAGGAATTAATTTAATATAAGTACTCTCATTTATTCCTAATTGGATTAGGAAGGGAAATTAGTTAAAGGAGTTTAATTAATTATCCCTAATAAGATTAGGGAGCTTAATTAATTAAAAGAATTTAATTGATTAAATAAAACCCAATTCCTTAATTGTTAAGGTGGGTTGCCCACATCTATAAATAAGAGGAGTCTTATTATGGGTAAGGGGATTGTTGACTTTTTCAACATACGACATAATTCCAATTTGTTGGAAAGTACGCCCTTTTTCTATAGAGATAGAAAAAACTAGGGTTTGAGCCAATACCCCTTCTTCTTGAATTTTCTTCTTCCTTGGTGGATCACCTCTGAGAGGCCAAACATTTGGGTGGCTAACGTTGATCAAAGGAAGGAACCAAACCCGGTGGATTCAAGATTGAGCGAAAGGATTTGGAGGTGAACTTGTACACGAGGAAGCTTCGATCTTGAGGGTATGATTTATTCTTTATCTTTTCGTTTAATTAATAATTGTGCATAAAGGGTGATTCGGGTATATGGTTTGTAAAAAAATTTAAACTCTGATTTTACACGCTTCCGCTTAATTTTTGCAATTTGATTGTGTTCAAGAATATTACAAACCTAACAAAAATAAACTCCTTTATTTTAATTAATTATGGAATCCAATTCCATGTAAAAAAAAATAACTCCTTTTTTAAAGGAAACACGGATTCTCTTTCCTATTCACAAATAAATTCCTTTATTTTGAATAATATGAAATCTTATTTCATATCTAAATAAACTCCTTTATTTAAGGAAAAGACCGATTCTTTTCCTATTCACAAATAAACCTTTTTATTTTGAATAATATGAAATCTAATTTCATATCAAAATAAACTCCTTTATTTAAGGAAAAATAGAATTCAATTTCAACTCCAATTAGTTATCATGGAATCCAATTCCAACTCTAATTAGTTAGCATGAAATTTAATTTTAAAATTAAAATAAACTCTTTTATTTTAATATTAAAATAAACCTTTTATTTTAAGATTAAAATAAAAAAATTTATTTAATTATAAAATTATTACTTATATATATATATATATATATATATATATATATATATATATTATGGAATTCTATTGCTACGGTTTAGCGAACTTCATGAATGGATAGCTATATATATATATATATATTATATTGATTACTTAAGCGGTTTTCAATAATAAATAATACCTTATTAATAATACATGATGCTAAACCGTAATTCGCTAAGTACCTTATTAATAATATATGATGCTAAACCGTAAATTTTACTAAATACCTTATTAATAATATATATATATATATATATATATATATATATATATATACCTGCTACAAAACCATAAGCTGCTAAACCGTGAAGCATCCACGCGGATAAAAAAAAACAGGCTTTTGAAAAAAAAAATATCACCCACGGATTAGAAAAAAAAAATGTTTTCCGAAAACTTTTTCGTCAAATTTTTTTTTTCATAAAATAATAATTTTATACAACAAATTATGCCCAATTAAATTGTTCTAAACACATATCAATATACATATCAAATTAAAATAATTAATAATATGCATAAAGGTTTGGCTCTGATGCCATTGTTAGGTTAGGTTTGTAATATTCAAGAACTTGATCAAATTGCAAAAATAATGCGGAAGCGTGTAAAATCGAGTTTAAAATTTTTACAAACCATATACGGATCACCCTTTACGCACAATTATTAATTAAACGAAAAAAGATGAATAAGAAACATACCCTTGAAGATCAAAGCTTCTCGGTGCAAGTTCACCTCCAAATCCTTTCGCGTTCAATCTTGAATCCACCGGTTTGGTTCCTTCCTTTGATCAACGTTAACCACCCAAATGTTTGGCCTCTGAGGTGATCCACCAAGGAAGAAGAAGGATTTAAGAAGATGGGTGTTTGGCTAAACCCTAGTTTTTTATCTCTATAGAAAAAGAGCGTACTCTCCAACCATTGGAAATATTACGTATCTTTGATATCTGATATAAGACTCCTCTTATAAAGATATCGGTAACCTTATTTAATAAAATAAGGTATTATTTAATTAAACTCTTTTAATTAAATGGGCTCCCTAATCTTATTAGGGATAATTAATTAAACTCCTTTAACTAATTTTTCCTCCCCAATCCTATTAGGAATAAATGAAATACGTATATTAAATTAATTTTAAACTCTTTTAGAAATTAAAATAATAATAATAGTTGTAATAATATTAATAAGACTCATCTTATTAATTTATATTTAATATTTCTAAAATATTAAATAATAAATATTAAGCTATTTAATTTATTCTATCACCATAGATTAAATTAAATATACATAACATATTATTACGATTATGCCATTAACTTCTTAAATAATTATTCTTCCTTTTATGGTGTGACCCTTTAGGTTCTCCATATTAAACCTAGGTTGTGAATAAATCAATTAGAACAATTCTAGTCTTATTTAAATAAATAAATTAAACTAATAATTTATTTAAATAAATAATATTTATTCTACTGATAGGGATAAGCCTCCTAGCGATCAACGACTTTCCGGATAATATAGATTTCAACATTAATCATAAAAGAACCTTTGAGTAAATAGTTACTGATGCAATTCAATCCTTCCACCATACAATGTCCCAATTAAATATAAGACATGGAATTAGTGTCAAGTCTTATTTTATTTAATTATATGTATTTCGATCCTTAAATGCACAACACCAAATAATGCAAATTAGAAACTCCTTTCTAATTTCATTCTCGCCTTAAACCAAGGACTACCCAGGTTGTCATTTATCGAATCACATAGGACATTTCTCTTCTTTTAATAAGTGGTAGATTCTTTATTGATCATACATTATCTCTATATACAACTTATTATACCCAAGCATACCCTTTGATATACCCTAAGGGTCTTAAGGAATAAGTCAAAAGTATAACTCATCATACACAAGATAATCTTATGATGATCTCAAGTCCAAGATCACTTGTACTACTATCACTACTGAGAATTCCTATTGACAGCAAGTAAAACTCCATTAGGTATTCCTTAGCGAGCCACGTTCGATGAACTTATTCTCTAATAAAGTACCTACATACTTGCTTTAGTGTCTCCACACAAATGATCATGAGATCAATCATCCTCATCCAATGAGCAAAGAACGATGTACTACAATCTATCCGGATTCACTAATCCCCAATTTAGTAATCCAACGATTGGGAACTATTTTAGTTTTAAGCTTTCTAAGAATTTAGATCTCATTAGAATGATCATCATCATTATTCTAAAAGCATTGCTTAAAACTATGGGTTTATCACATATTATAAAAACAAAGATCATGTAGATAATTAAAAGCCTTTAATAAATTAATACCTTTTTATTAATAAATGAATAAGATTGTTACAAAGTATATGCTTTATCATCAAACATGATTGGCTTGTGTGCATACTACTTTCGTGACACACTAGCGAAGGATTTACTCATCTCTCCCCTCCTAGTTCTATTCCCCGAGATCTCATGGAGACCATATCCCTAAAGCTTTGATACCAACTGTGGCGCCCCAAAATATAAAGCATACAACACCCATGCTTTGAGTCGCCAAATACATGGTACGAAAGCAAACTACAACTTTAATAATACAATTATCGTGCAAAATCGACAACACATCTTGTGAGTTTAAATACAAATATCGCCTTACAGGCAATATCCATACTCAAATAAGTCCTCATTACAATTATTCAAACACTATTTTATAAAAATAGTGAGGGCTCGCTAAAACATCTTTCTAGAACCATCACTCCATTTCCCGACTAGATCCTGTTATGTTCTCACCTCCACGAGAAAAAAAAATGGAACAAAAAGGAAAAAGGTGAGCTCAACTAGCCCAAAGAAAGAATATTATAACTAAGATAATATACAACAAATTATCATTAGTCTTCAACAGGAGAAATCGATAAAACATAATAGATAAAAGTTTTAGATCAAAGCAGTAATGGAAACAACAATCCATTAGAAGAGTCAGTAGAGAATGAGTTCTACTATCTTCTAAGATTTAAAAGTCCATCATCAATATTTTATCCTGTAACATCAATCAATATACATCTTTAATCAAATATTCATCTTTGCACTTCTGTGCCAAAGATATTCATTTATATCACCACGATTGGGTCATGTTCATCTCAACACGTGTTCATCTTTGCACTACGGGCCAAAGATATTCATCAGTTAATTGTTCATCTTTGCACTACAGGCCAAAGATATTCAGTAACATCATCATTTAAGACTGGGGATGATGAAAAATATTTTAAAGGAACGAATCCAGTGAAACAAAATAACAAATATTAGAGATTCGTATAATAGTTTATCCAATATCAATAATACTTCATAATAACCAATTGTGAAGCAGAATTCAAAAATAAAGTTCAAAACATGGATACAATCAAAGATAGTAACCATAATAGACATCTTGGACAAAAAAGAAAATTTTCATTTTTCGGTGAATAGTATAGATATCGTGAATAAGTAACCCAGAACACAAAAGGTAGAAATTCCAATAAAATCCATACCAATATTTCTAGGTATAATGATATTGAAAGAATAACATCATTACGAAAAAAAATAACATCCCTTACCTCAAAAGAAAGCAATGCTTGAGAATGAAAGGTCGGAAGTGATCTTTGAATGAAACTTATCTTGAACAGAACTCTCAAAATATCTAAATACTCAAAAAATACGCTCGATAATATAGAGAGAGAAAGAGAGAAAGCTTATATTTCTGGTGTGATTTATTAATTCTAACTTAGCCCTCTATTTATAGAAAAATGTTAAGACGCAAGCGGCGACTTGACTTTCTTTGCACGATGGCTTTACTATTACTATTGCCACCCACCACATTTGAAATAAAATTCAGCACATTTCTTCACCAACCACAAGTGGGGCCCACTCAATTCTAGAATTTTCCATCAAAATCATTTAGAAACCTAATTTTTGAATCAGTCACCTCTTAAAATTCATAACAAATCATACGTTCATTTTTAACGGTTCAAAATTTGTGGACATATACTCAACTTATATATGTATAACATATTCAAACATCACAACGATCCAACGGTCAAATTAAAAATTATAACTCACGCAATATATCGTAAAAATACTGATTTGATTTTTAATACCTCCATTCCGACAAAAATACTGATAAAACACCTCAACATTAATTTCTTCAATTATAACCACATAAAATAAATAAATCCATCATTTATATCCCCATCAAATAAATATTTCCTTATCAATAATTAATTATTCACAAATAATATTACAGAATCCCAATAATGACAACCAAACAGTTCTTAAGAAAGAAGGGGCTTTCCAATAAGAATTTTACCTTACTAGCGCACAATTAGGTGACCAAACCTCTCCTTAGACAGAACTTTCTAAATATTGCCAATAATGTTATCTAATAATATTATCCAAATAATATGAATTATTGATATGATAATGAGAAATACTGTGCAGTGACAATTATTGAAACAACAATAATATTAAATATCAACGTAGGAATTATTGAATCAATAAAATAAAATATTAAACAGTAATTATTGTAACAATTATTGAGTAGTGCCTTCTTACGTAAGGATCAATAATTCAAAAATCTTTATGCGTCTGGTATCTTCTTTATGCGACCACGCGTATTACTATATTTTAACCATCGGGTATTCAACAATGTTAATTAGATACTTGATTACTGCCGTTATTTATAAAAACTCAAACTTGTCATTTTCTTCATCCGACGCTTATTCCGTTATGGGGCCCACAATGGTTATGGCCATCAAATTTAATATTCCCGACAACAAGAATATTCCACGACCAAACGAATATTCGCCGACAACAATGAATATTTTATAACCACTTGCTTATTTTGCAAAATTTGCATATTTCACCCATAATTAAAACATTATATCAAATTAACACCTTATTAATTTAGAATAATGAATAGAGGAAAATTCAATTTTATTTATAATAAGTTGGGGTCTTACATCATATGTGATTCGATAAATGACAACCCAAGAATCATTGGCCAAGGTGGAGTGAAATTAGAAAGTAGTTTCTAATTTGCATTTATTCATAATTGTGCATTTGGGAATCGAAATACATATAATTAAATAAAATAAAACTTGACAGTAATTCCATGTCTTATATTTAATTGGGACATTGTATAGTGGAAGAATTGAATTGTACGGTAACTATTTACTCTAAGATTCTTTTATGTTGAAATCTATATTATCTGGAAAGTCGTTAATAACTAAATAGACTTATACTTATTGTAGAATAAATATTATTTATTTAAATAAATTAATAGTTTAATTTATTTATTTAAATGAGATTAAAATTGTTCTAATTGATTTATTCACAACCTAGGTTTAATATGAAGAACCTAAAGGGTCACACCATAAAAGGAAGAATAATTATTTAAAAGTTAATGGTATAATCGTAATAATATGTTAAGTATATTTAATTTAATCTATAGTGATAGAGTAAATTAAATAGCTTAATATTTATTATTTAATATTTTAAAATATTAAATATAAATTAATAAGAGGGTCATATTAATATTATTATTATTATTATTATTATTATTATTATTATTATTATTATTATTATTATTATTTTAATTTCTAAAGGAGTTTAGAAATTAATTTAATATTAAATACTCTCATTTATTCCTAATAGGTTTAATTAATTATCCCTAATGAGATTAGGGAGCCTAATATCATATATCATATATACGTAATTTTAATAGTTCGGGAGTACGCCTTTTCTATACAGATAGAAAACTAAGATTTGAGTCAAAACACCTTTCTTCTTGATTATTGTTTTTGCTTGGTGGATCACCTCTAGAGGCCAAACGCTTGGGTGGCTGACGTTAATCAAAGGAAGGAATCAAACCCGCGTAGTCAAGGAAAACACGAAGGATTAAGAGTTGAAGTTATACTTGAGGAAGCTCGAATCTTCAAGGATATGATTATGATTCTCATACTCTTTTTAGATTGATAATAAAGCACAAGAACGATCTTGGTTTATGATTTGTAAGAAAAAAATTTTAAATCCGTTTTTTACTTCGCTCCGCTTCGTTTATGTGATTTGATTGCATATTCATGTTTCTAGCAAACCTAACAATATAACTCCCCCCTCACCTTGGAATCTCCGGGGGTTATTTGTTTTCGTATCCCTTTCTTTTTTTTATGTATTTTCTTTTCTCATTTGTTTTTATCTTGCTTTTGCTTTATCAACAAAGTGAGGCAAAAAAAGGTGATAGTAATTCTCTTTGTAAACTAATTAAAAATAAAAAGCTAAAAAAATAATAAGTTCACTATAGTTCTATCTTATCAAGATTATTAAATATATCTTCTTTTATTTTTTTTGTTTTTGTTGTTGGAATTCCTTCTTTCAAGCTAATTAATCTCATGAACCACAATATAAGATTTTAAATATATAATACTATAATTTATAATTTATCTATAAAAGTAGTTAATTAGTTGACTAAAAACTTTAAAATATGATTAATAGTCTCATAGTTCGAGAAAATTAATATATATATATATATATATATATATATATATGTATGTATTTAAAGCCATTAGACTCACAAGTCAAAGATTGACAAGGGTTGAAATAAGATGTTGTGAAATACTATAATTGGGCAAAATTAATTTGAAAGAAGCACTCCAAGCATCAATAAATATTTTATTTTACTGATGTATTTTGACCCCCTCTAAAAATATTCTAGTTCCGCCACTGAGTATAGTGTCATCAAAAAATGACCATCATAATGTATAATTGAAATGAAGAACTTGTTATATGTTTGCAACTTGTCAATTAATCTCTCCAGAATACAAGAGCACCTTTTTCTTTTTCTTTTTTAACATTCTTATATCAATTTGCCATTACATTTTGGATGCAATAAGTATTTTAATTTAGAGATCTGATGCATTGTCCTCTAGGTTATATATTTGTAAAAAATTCGGTAATTCAACTGTTGTGAAGAGTTTACTAGAAGATAAATATAATAATGATAAAATATCAAGACAAAGAGACCTTATAGGACGCACATTATGCAAAACTAGGATATTTATTGTTCATAGTAAGAAAGAAGGCAATTGACGTATTTCTACCCTTGAGTTTAATCACAATCATCAACTAATGACACATACCAAGGTAGATTTGATTGAGACACACAGAAATATTACTTCGATGACAAGACAATTAATTAGTTGACACTTTAAATAAGTCTGGTATTGGACCTAGTAGGATGATGAACGCTTTGAGCACAATGAGTGGAGGGATGCAAAACATTGGATTTTGTGATAAGGATATTTAAAATGTAGTTAGAAATTTAAGGCGTGATTCAGAAGATGAAAATGATGCACAAGTTGCAGTCAATTACTTAAAAAAACTTGAATTCGGAAGTGCGAGTAAAAAAAAATTTCGAGTCAAACCAAGTGATAACAATTGCATAGCGTGCATTTTGTAGGTAAACGTCCGGTCAATATTAATATATCAACGTTTCGGGGACGTTGTGACATTTGACACAATGTATAGGGCAAATATGTATGATATGCCATTTGTTCTATTTATCGGGGTCAACCACTATTATTGTTCTATTTTGTTTGGCTTTGCATTGTTAAGAGATTAGACAAAGAAAACTTTCTTTTGGGTGTTAGAGACGTGGATCGAAACCATGGACTACACAAGACACCTTAGCATATTAGCAATAAATTTTCTGAGAAATTGCATCATCTATATTCTGAACACCATCATTTAAAGATGATTTTAACAATTGTGTTTATAATTTATTGTCCATCAGCGAGTTTGAGGAGCATTGAGAAATCATCAAGAGGGATTATGAATTGCATAACAATGAGTGTCTCAGAAGTTTGTATATATGATGTGAAGGAGAAACGAATAGGTGCATATACAAAGAGATTTTTTTGTTGCGGGAATGACAACTACAAGAAAAAGTGAAGACATGAACTATTTTTTGATGAATATGTAAATGCGTCAAAACTTAAAAGATTATTGAGAAATAATTAATTAGAGAGACAAAAACTAGTTACATAACAAAACATCAGAAATGGAGTCCGGTGTGTGGATCATTATTGGAAATACATGCACCGAAAGTGTTCTTTTGGAGATGTTCAAACATTTTCAACATCAACTTGTGTGAGTGTCGTTGATTCACCACTTGTTCATTATTTGTTTGTTTGACTATTTAAAATAAGAAACAACTCCTCAAAATCTTACCAATTTGAAAATAAGATAGGAACCAGCATAGCGAATAAAGTAACTCTCTCCTATAGATGACACATCACTTAAAAATACAAGTTTATGCCATCACAATTTTTTTGTTTCCATAGAAAATCCATTCATCACCTCCTTCCCTTGTCCTATATAACAAGAATCACAACACTTGCACAAAATAAAAATACATGCAATAATACCTCCAACCCAAAATGAAGAATCACCTTTCTCTGCAATGGCTAATCATCCCCCTCATTTTCATCTCCGCCTTCCACAATTTCCAAGCACAACCCATATCAGAAAAACTCAGCCTTAATGAATTCTTTAACTCGGGTTTTCGTTGGATTGTTAGTCAGCAACAATCTCAAAACACCCACCTAAGTTTAACAGTTCCTCTGGTGCTAGCAGGATTTCTATGCTTCATAGCTGCCTCGATATCTAGTGCTGGTGGAATTGGTGGTGGTGGATTGTTCATACCAATACTGATTATAGTTGCCGGCTTGGACCTTAAAACAGTCTCAAGCTTTTCGGCTTTTATGGTCACAGGAGGCTCATTTGCCAATGTTTTGTACAATATGTTAATTGCAAGCTCAAAATGTGATGGTAAGAGGACATTAATTGACTATGATATTGCACTCTTATCAGAGCCATGTATGTTACTAGGAGTAAGTATTGGAGTGATCTGCAATCTCATGCTACCGGAGTGGCTTATTATTATTTTATTTGCTGTTTTTCTTGCTTGGTCTAGCTTTAGGACATGTACAGCTGGGGTAATGTACTGGAATTTTGAATCAGAAGAGGTGAGGAGAAAAGGGTGTGGGAATTTGGAAAGTGGTGAGAATTGTAATGGAAATGAAGGGATTGTCAAGAGCATCACCGTGCCTCTTTTGGATAGAGAGAGGAAGAGTAAAATGGGGATTCCATGGATGAAATTGGGGATCTTGATCATGATCTGGTTTTCATTCTTGGTTGTGTATCTTTTTCGTGGGAATCGATATGGACAGGTATGCCTACTTTTCTTCCTTCCCTTTTGCTGCTGCCTTGACATTTCAAGTTCCATAACCTTATGATATGGTGACATTGGTATATATATTTGACTGCTCAAATTGTATATGCAAATGCAGAGTGTGATTCCTATAAAGCCTTGTGGAGTGGGATATTGGATTCTATCATCAATTCAAATTCCTCTTGCCATAGTGTTTACTATTTGGATACTGTACAGAAGAGATAATCCCAACCAGCAGGTGCTTCAATATCTGTACTACTATTACATTAAAAACTTATTTGCCTTTTTTTTTTTCTCTCACTCAAGGAAGAACTTGAAAATTCTTCTTGAAGGAATTAGGTGCCAAAACTACATGTGAATCATCAAAGAAGCTCACTTTCCCAATAATAGCCATACTAGCAGGGGCTTTGGGTGGAGTTTTTGGAATTGGAGGTGGAATGCTTATCAGCCCACTTCTTCTTCAAGTTGGAATATCACCTCAAGTAAGTTATTTTTCACTAGATAAATCAAACCAAATCATTCTCTCTTACAGTTCTCCCGCTGTCGCTTGTTCGGTGCAGGTAACAGCAGCAACTTGTTCATTCATGGTATTCTTCTCATCTACAATGTCAGCAGTTCAGTACTTGCTTTTAGGCATGGAGAACACATTCAGCGCCCTCATATTCGCTATCATTTGCTTTGTCGCTTCACTTATTGTATTGATGGTAGTACAGAAAGTCATTCGGAAACATGGGAGGGCCTCCCTCATTGTGTTCTCAGTGGGTACAGTGATGGTTCTAAGCACAGTGCTTATGACCAGCTTTGGAGCTCTTGATATCTGGAGGGACTATACAAGTGGAAGATACATGGGGTTCAATCTGCCTTGTTAAAGAAAAAAAAACGTAAAATGGTTCTCTTTTGTATGTTTATGGAGTAACATGATCCATGTTTTTTGTATTCTGTAGCAATGTTTTTGTGAGAAAGAGAACGGGAGTTTTGTTAGTTTTTAAGTAATGCAGAAGACTGGTTTTATGAAAGGTTGCACATTTTCTGCCATGTCAATTGACACCAGCAATGGAGTAAGTGCACTATGCCTGAGCAAGAAGACACCGTAAGAGGCGAAATATGGATTCCTGAGTTCTCAGGCAGTTGGCCATTATCTGCTGATATGCAGAAGGTTGAATATATAGCCTATGAAATTATTCATTGCTTTGGCAATACTAGTTTACTGACAAGTTATACCTTGATATACAAATGGACTCGTTACAGACTAGTTATCAATCCAATCAACAACTAGGATTTCATTTATGAACACACAAAGTAGATTGCCCAAAAATAGTTGAGCAAACCAATTGCAAGGGAATATAATCAATGCTTTCTTTAGGTGGTCAGAAGTAAAAATGAATAGTGAACTGTAATATGAAAACAAATAAAGAACAGTAACTCCCAATGGTATCATTATCCACCAAATTCTATTTCAACGTTCAAAATGAATGTAAACAAGATAATTACCTAAAAAATAATGTCAACAAGAAAAGAACCGAGATTAAAAAAATCAACAAGATGGTTAACAGGAACTGAAATTAGTACTTCCTCCCGCGCATGCGTTGTAGGTCCACCAGAAAGACTACCAAATTAAGCAACTGGGGAATGGAATACATGATCCTGCGTTGTGTCTACTGTAGCAGGGGGTGTGAACTGCCACATAGGAACTCCAGGATATCCCATGAACGGCACCATCTTGCCACCAAAAACTTGGCCAGGCCCTGCAAATGGAGCAGGAACTGCAGAAGGCAAGAAGCCTGATTGAGTGTGCACGGTTTTCATTTGGTGTTCAAGTTTCTCTTTCTCTGCTTTCAGCTTCTGCTTCTCGTCACGAAGTTCATTCTTCTCAGCCTAAAAAAATAAATTCAACTCAGCCCAAAACCTGAATAAGAAGTACATGCGCTTACTATTTTCAGAAAAATCATCTTCATCCCAATTACTTAAGTGAGAAGAAGGTCGCTGATTCAAATTTGCATAACTAGGCCAAAGCTTACATATTCGTAATATAATATAATATAATACGATGAAAAAATGTATAACAACAAAACACACCTTCAACTCATTAATCTTATCCTGCAAAACTTCATGTGACTCCTTCAGTTTCTTGGCTTCATCCCTCAATTGATTCACCATCCGGACAGCATCACTCAGTATAACAGCCTTGTCCATTTTGGGTGGCCTTCCAGGCTCCAGAATAGAACTTAATTCTTGGAACCTAGAAACAATATCAAAGTCATGTTAAGACAGAGTGCATGCACAAAGGAAAATGCGTGCATGTGCAGAATGACCACAATCAAGAAGAAGAAGAGAGAGACAGGGAGCTTACCTATCATTTAACCTACCTCTCCTCATTTTCTCTCTACACGCTTTGGAGTCAGATGCACTGCATGATCCAGACTTGATCCTGTAAGGCAATTGTATAGAAATTGAAGGAAATGAATAAACAGGAGCTGAAGCAGGATCAAGTAAAATAACAATTATCTAATGGTTAGACAACATTGGTCTACGACATTCACTAAAAATTCCAAAGCTAATGCTAAAAGCAATAATTCTCTATCAAAACTAAGTACTTAAGAGGATAGTGAAGATGCATTACTTTACTTCAAAAGCCTCTAGATATGACTAACTATGCTACATTTTGTTTACAGGTTTATAACAAAGGACTGGACTGTTAGTTCCATTTAAAAATAATTAGTCCAATTTAAAAAAAATAATCTCCCATACAAGGGACTAATAGAGGGGAGGAGGGTCCCCATATCAGGGTCCCACTTAATCCAATGCTTCAAATAAACATGCCCTGAGCCCTGAGGGGCTAATATGAAGAAATAGATGCATACCTCTTTCTGGAGCCATACTCCTTGATGCCATCTGAGGTTACAAATGGGTCGACAAATTCTGCACTGAAAATAACAATAAAAGCATGAGAATGCTAATGATATACACAGTACTATATTGTGCCCAAAACTGTAACAAGGTTTCTATTAAATGATTAATTATACATACAATTTTATTTTTATTTATTTATTTGAGCTTTTGGGGGTTTTACTTTCTTATAAACCAAACCACAATAATTCACAGGATGAAGGTGAGCAAAATGTCACCACTGAGTAATACATATATGTTTTGAACCAATGAAAATACATATATAAATCAGTGACTTTTTATTAAAAAAGAATCGATTTTTCAGTTAAAATGGCAAAGAAATACAACAAAAACCAAAAAATTAAAAAGATCGGAGAAACTGAAAAACCTTGGACCAGTTGAAGCAGGGAAAGCATTGGTAGGCCACTGAAAACCGGGTTCGAGGGGAGGGAGATCGCCGCCAGGGACGGGAATATCGTCGTGCAAGCCATAATCGAACACCCAATTCGAATTATTCTCCGGAGAAACCATCCTTCCCGGTGGTTTTAGTGCCGGAGGAAAATGAAGAATTTGGGAGGTGAGGAAATGTTGGAATATTATATTATTGAATGGAAAAGGTGGAAGGAATATTATATTATTGGTGGTGTGTCGTTTCAGGCTTTTGAGAGTAAAAATTTCAAGCCACAAAATACTACTAGTAACTACTAATAATAAATAAATAATGGGTTTTAACTAGAAACTCATAAAACTCAAGCAGGTATGTCATGTGGCTTCATCAGTAAATTAGTGTGTGTCAAAATTAATATCAATTTATTCAACAGACTTTGATAAAGAGGGTGGACAAAAGGACTTGAACTAACAAAATTGAAGGTTTTTTTTTAAATCAATCTTATTAACCAATACACCAATTCTTGGTGTTGTTTAATCTAGAGTTATTCCAATTTTATTCATCTCAAAACATAACCTCCTATTAATGTTAATAGTGATTCTCATTTTTTTTTTAATTTTTCAAACATTGAAAGATATAGCAGAGTTTGACTAAAAGTTTGTTTTGAATTTTTGATTAAATATTTATTTAACAATGCGAATATCACGTTTTTAATGTTCATACACACACATATATCTTATGAATTATTTGTATGTATATTTTTTATATGATAGTAATATTATTTATATTTATTATCTCTTTAAAAATTAAAATGCATGAATGTAAGATGGAGGTGTCGGGTGATGGAGTCACACATTTACTTGGATGGTGTCTATAATTAAGAACCAAGTTATCATTGCACAAAGGAGACTCCAAGTTTCTTAAGAAAGAAATATTTGCTTGCTTAAATTAGAATACTAATACACAAAAAGACTGGAAAACACAAGCCACAGCTTACTTGTACATACATATATATATATATATATATATATATATATATATATATATACACATATGTATATATTGATTGTGTTACAGATTTAGCCATATAGTTGTTGTAACTATGATTAAATAAGCTAGGCCACCACAGATATGGGAGTGGAGTGAGGGAGACCCGCTATCCATTTCTTTATCTCATCTGGATTGGCACCTACTAGCTTCTTGTCAACCAGCTGACCTCCTCCTTTCATCATCAAAAATGTCGGCATTGCCTTTATCTCATATTTGGCTGCTACCTCCTAGATTTCCATTTAGTAGTAAACAGTAACTAATTAATATCTCAAACTGTCAATATTTTCATAAATTAATTTCAAAAGAGTACCAGCCAGACAAATCCTACTAAATCAATTATATAAACTTTTTTTAGTTACTCCATATATATATATATATATATATATATATATATATATATATATATATATATATAAACGAAATTCCTACTTTCTTTGTAATTTCTATATAAAAATTGATAGGATTTTCTTCTAGGGGGGTGAAAGGATTCAAAAATAAGATGAAATTACCTTGACTTCATCCACATCAACTGTGAGAAACAATACATTTTGGTGAGTTGAGGCTAATTCTTCAATATATGGATTCATCATCACTGATGGCATGCACCATGCGGCTGTAAAGTGTGCCACAATCTACAACTCACAACCCAAAAAAATAAAAATAAAAATATTGTGTTAACAGAAGACTATATAGACGTACATAGAAGAGAATATCATCCACAAAATCATCCTATCCTATTTCCTGTTTATGATTAACCGGAATGAACATGGGGTTTTGGTTAAATAAATGTATAGTCGTGTCAATATTTAGGGTTTATTGAACTGGGGTGGGGTGGGGATGGAAGGAGAAATGGAAAAGTGAAATGAAATGAAAGCTAAAACGTTCTTGCTGGAGCTCAATTAACCATTTATAACAGATCTTTTGAAGTTGAGGTGAGGGGAAGTAACTATATATACTTACAGGACAGCCTTGTATAGTAGCAGCTTGAGTCACATAGAAATCCCATGAATCTTTTGAATCCACCTTCACAACTTTTGATTTGTTTTGATGATCTTCTCCTTCTCCTTCCATTTCCATTTCCATTTCCATCTCCTTCTCCTCCTTCTACTTGTTCTTGGCCTATCTCTTCTTAATTATGGAATAAATTCTTGATGGTTCTTGTTAGTTATAGATCATCTATCTGTTAAAAAAACACAACAAATTTACGCTGTTCTCTTAATTATGGAATATTCCCTACTGTCTCTAGATGGTTCTTGCTTTTGTATTTTAACTATAATAAACAATGGACAAAATATTCAAGATGATGATCAGGACTTGGATCCTCTTTTTCGCCAGACTCATTTCGATTTATATTATAATCCAAATTCCCAACCATTTTCTTTTTGTATTTTAGTACTATGAATGGACAAAATATTCTAGATCATCAGGATCACTGCCTCTTTTTCGATAATTTACTTTTCTAAGCTATCGTATCACTCCTTTCCATTTTTTTCATCCCCCAAATAAAAAAAGTCAATATGTCAATTAGGATTAAATATAAGTTATGAGGATCTAAATATAAAATTTACCCTGAGATTTCTATCTTCTCTAAAATATATATTTATATATATATGCAAATTATATTTCTTTTTCTTTACTTGGAAAAACTTTATCATTCTATCTTCTCTTATGTACAATAAAAATCATATTTTGTCTCTCTTTTCTTTATTAATTGGAAAAACTTTATCACCCTAAATTTTTATATATATTTTTTTACCTAATAAATACTATGCAAGTCAAAAATCAACCCTCAAAGTTCAAAATCTAACACTTCGCTTTTCTATCTAAAAATGAAGTGTTGATGTAAGTGGAAATTAAATTAGGCAGACAGAGTTAAGGTACTATCAAAAGGAAATGGGATCTACAAACAACTGCAAGAAATTGCTGTAACATTTCAACTTTTACTATAAAACCTTCTCATCACAAAGTTATGTCAAATAAACAGCCAAATAGATAGAAGAGCATTCCCAAAAATGGGCTACTCTTATAGCTGTAAGAATGCATGTGAACTGAACTGGAAACCTACAGAAAAAATACAGGCTACAGAACTGAATACATGATACAAGTAAACATGTTAGAAACCTTTTCACTCTTCACAAATAAAAGTTACTTCAAATCAAATTATAGTCGTAGCATGACGCAACGGTCCAATATCTTCTACAACTTCATCCATAACTCAATCGAGATGAATCTAAAGGCCGCACAGTTTGTCGTCGAGGAATCCCAATCTCACACGAATTCACTCTAGCAGCAAACCGGAGTGAGCACAAAGATTCGCTGGTAGATGAGGAATCGGGAGAAATATTGACAAACATCAAAGTTTTAGAGTCACCACCAAGGCAAGGCTGCATGACAATCAAACAAAATTAAAACATTTTCAACAAATGCATATTCTCACTTAATGATTATGTCTAATCTGAACAAACCCCCATTGGGAAGTGCATAAATACTGTATAGACATTTATATATAGGTTTCTGTTCCATTATTATCATCCAAATCTGAGTGATTAGTACTGAATATGATTTGAGACAATATACAAGTCAACTGATTCATCACTATAAATTAGTAGATGATAAAGCAAGCATACACCCCCAAAAGAACAAGAGGAGCAAGGCATCACTCATTGAACTGAACTATGGGTAACTCATCACTTACAATTCACTTATGTTGCATTTGGATTAAAGGAATGGAATAGAGGACGGAATGGAATGATTTTAAGGTATTTAAAGTGTATGTTTGGTTGTTGATGGCGGTGGGTTGCAAAATTATAACATATATTCATTCCATTGGAATGGATTTTATTCCACCTTCTCCACATGGAATAAAAAAACAAAAGGATGGAATGAATTTTCATTCCATTGGAATGATTTATTCTCCAAAATGATCAAATACACTATTTTTATTTCATTCCTTCCTCTATTCCATCTCTCAGTCCAAACGTAGCATTAGCACCTACAAGTTCAAAGTGCCTACTTACCTGGAGAAGATATGTCAACTTTGAATTCCTAAATGGAACATGGTCTTCTTTCTTTGCCAAGGCAAAAATAACATCACTCAAGCAAGATAAACTCTTGTTAATGGCCTGTTTATTACAGTAACCAGATTAGAACAATAACTTTGATTGTATGCAATTAAAACATGGTAAAAGAATGAGGGGCATTAAAAAAGTTAAGATATACTTGGGTTTCCTTAAGCCGGTCCCCTGTTGCTCCACTCCTTGCAAGTCGTTCGCTACCAGCTAAATCGATGAGATTTAACACACCCTGAACTTGTTGCTCAGTACTCTGGTTAATGAAGAATTGTCAACAATACGCAAGTATTTGTGAGTCCAAAAAGAATATGGAAGAATCAGACTCATGATAGTATACCTCGTTTATTCCATATATTCTCAAGGTGAAAACAAAGTGACTTCTTGATGATTGTTCATTCATATCAGTCCTGCCAACAGACCTGGGGGGAAAATGAAACGTTTAGTACAAAATAGATTCACATTTAAGATACTAAACTTCCAGTGAAGCTTCACTAAGAATATATATATATATAATGAAGATTATGGACATATTACAAACCTATACTTCAGAACATTAAAAGAAAGAGGTTTCATACCAAACAAGCAATCGCTTCATTAGAATTCTGTCCAAATTAATCTAATGCTTCCGCCTTCATATAATTTCAACCAGCAGCACACTGCTCACACACGCAATGCGTATGTATGTGTGTGCATGTGCTTCATGGAGTCATTACAAGAATTATTTAGAGAAAGGAGTATACATGGAATTTTTTTATTTTATTTTTTGACAGAGTACATGGAAGTTAATTATGGAGAGCGGGATTGGAAGTGGACATGAGTGGATGCAAGTTAAAATCTGACTTGTAATATGAAGAGGCATTACCATGTAGTCCTTACTTATTTTTGTTACTCCGTCTGTCCCAGAATAAAAGTCCTTATTACACCCTCCGTCCCAAGACAAAAGTCCTAGTGGACTTTTCACGCATATTAAGAAGAGGAATGAAATATTTTCTAACTTTTCAATTCAAAATATTTTTAGCACATAACTAATTATACTTATTGAATATGGAGAGAGAATTTGAATAAGAAAAATATGAGATAATTTAATACTAAGGGTATAATAAGAAAAATTGTGTAAAAGTTTGATTATTAAAGGAAAATAGACATTTAACTTGAGACTACTTTTATCCTAGAATGGAGGGAGTACTATTTTAGGTAGTCTCAAGTTAAATGTCTATTTACCTTAAATAATTTGCCTATACTACCCTTATTCAGTGTTCTAAAAATCCCCGCCTAGGCGCTAGGCCCCCCTTTGGGCTTTGGCACCTCGTACTAGGCCCCCAGACGCCTCCACTAGGCCCCAATGACAAAAAATCCCTCCGAAAAATTTAGGTGGAGTCTGAATTTATTTTAATAACTACCCAAAATAGATCTTAATATATTTATTTTTCTAATAATTTACCATATTCATAATATATGTTTTAGCATATCAAATCACAACAAAAAGTAAACAATATCAAGTCAAAATGGATAATTTTATTATAGTTGTAATTTTTTGAACTTGTACCAACTTCTAATTATATAAATGATGATACATTTGTAATATTTAGTTTAATTCAATATAATTCTTAAATTTATGTTTAGTTTCTTAAGTTTTAATATTGTATTAAATTCTTGAAATTTTAAATTTTATTATTTAATAAGAATCTTGTTTATGAATAAAACTAATACGTTAAAACTATGTTTGAACTTGAACAATTACATGTTTGTGTTTGAACTTTGACATTAGCAATATAGATATGTATTTGAACTTTAAGTAAAGGCCTTTATTATCTTTATTATAGATCATTTTGCTTTATATTATTGTTTTGTTTGGATAAATGTAAGATAAAATATTAAAATTGACTTAAAATAAAAAATCCCGCCTAGGCCCTTTAAACTATCCGCCTAGCTCCTTTTAGAACATTGCCCTTATTATTAATTGTTATATTCATATTCTCTATGCATAATTGTGTAGCATCACTAGTCATGTACAGAAAACTATGCAATTAAATGAAAATTTAAATATGGTTAATTGTCATTTTATCCTCTTTCTTAATATGCGCAAAAAGTTAACTAAAACTTTATCCTGGGACAAAGGGAGTATTAAATTAGTCATTTACATAATTACATGGATAATATTGGTACTTCAATCTTTTGGTGTCTGAACTATCCCCTTAAAAGTCAAAGAAACTTCCCTTTCTAATATAGTACATTTACCAGAGTGAAACCCCACTAAAATACATGTGCAAAGAGCAAGTCAAATTGGAATATAACAATGCATGCATGATCAGTTATAGGGTAAACCAGAAACAAACACCCAAGCACCCACACGCACTGAGATGAAATATTGACATTGAAGACTTCTTAACAGATAGAATACTACATCGCATTTACCTGCATTGTGCAGCCTGCTGAAGAAGGGAGGAGACCTCGTTTATGCTACAGACATCAACAATGGTGAGATCAGAAACATATGTGTTTCCATTTACATCATGCCTGATTGCATACTGCTTCCCTACACCACCATTTTCTGAACGTGTAATGTCTAAGGTGCTTGATCGCACAGATAGCAAATCACGGATAGTTTCATTGTAAATCTCTAACATAGAGGCCTACATTATTAATCACGTTGATTATTGATACAGCAAGATTAGTCGCACATATTTGAAAAATAATGAAAAAGAGAATTTAGAAAATTACCTGCATTTTGTATCTCCAACCCTGGGCTGAAAGAGACTGACTAGTTTGAAATATCTGTTCTAGTGAACGCGGTATCAGACCCTTCTGCTGAGGGGCTTCTGGCCTACCCATCATGGTATATGTTTTACCCGAACCTGTCTGACCATAGGCAAATATGCACACCTAGCAATACAAAGAAGTACAAAACATAGTGATGATATAAGGCGCTAATGGCTGATCAGATCCTTTTTTATCATAGACGAAAACCAGATCTAATATGTGTGACAGTGAAGCAAGATATACGAAATTGTTTTAACTGCATGATATAGCACCGTTCAACACATTTAACTAACAATCACCTTGTAGCCATCAAGGGCACTCTGGACCAGCTGTGATATTTCCACAAAAACATCCTGCTGAGAGGCCTCATGTGAAAACACCTTATCAAATGTGAAAGGATATTTCTGCCCTATTGAAAAAAGTGTAAATTTTTTTAACTTATAATATGATAAATATTACGCACAACTATACAATTGTAAGTACCAAGAAGACAATGATATTTATAAAGCACAATTGAAGTCGGAATTTATTTCTTTTAGAGGAAAATTTATCATGTGCAATGCAAATAACTTTTAGAAAAGGTAAAAGCAAATGAATTTCAAACCAATCCAACAATACCTCTATAGTAAATATGCACACATACAATCAAAAGAATTAATAACTATCAAGTGGCAAAATTGCTTCATGGACTTTTAAAACATAGAAAAAGTAACGGAAAGGAACAATAGATTGGGCTAAATATAGCAGATCTGTAGAACATGTTGCAAAAATTACGGCACTAACAAAATCTTATCATGGTGCTTTGGACCAACTCGACCAGGAAATTTTAGAATCACAACTTTTACATCAATACAAAATCTCATATACACACACGCGCACAACAAAAGTACCAAAATTTATAGAAAGCAATAGAAACTATGTTCTATTGTGGTTTTCATATTCTCAAATTTAGAATAAGAGGCATGCATGCCCGTATGCTAACTATTCAACCCAAAAGATAACTGACATATATTGTTTAAGATAATAAATTATAATTAAAAACAGGAACTAATACCACTTTGTATCAAATCGATGCCTCGACCAAGTGATTCTCCTGAGGTAGGAAAAGAGACAACTACTTCTGTTCCAAGACCATCATCAGGCAACAAAGGCCTAACTCTGCAGAATACACGAATATTCCCTTTAAGTTCCTGCAGTAGAAAATAATTAGTACCATTAAAGAATCATGGTCCAACAAACAGTGAGACAAAATAAAATTTACCAATATTGTATTGTGAAGCTTCTTCCGCAATTTCTCTCCCTCAATAATTTGATGTTCTGTATCCCCAAGCCGCTCTTGTAATTCACACACAACTCGCTTTTGCTCTTCAAATTCTGTCCTTATTTCTGAGGTGGATAAATCAGCCATCTAAAGAAGAAGCAAATAATCAACGTCGAGAGCACACTAAGTATAGAATTTTACAACAAGAACGAAAACCCAAAACAGAAAGAAGTGACTTTCGACAACCTTCAGTTTCTCATTTGCTGCAGCAAGCTGATGCTGCAATATACGAATTTGTTCTATTTGAGAAGAACATCTATCCTGCAAAGGAAACCAAATATGTCATATGTCACCAACACTAGTACAACAAGTAAGGTGGTGTTTGTTTGTGTCTGAATACCTCTTAATTCTTAATTTATCCGCATCTGATTCGGTCAGAGGTAAATCTTGTTTGGTAAAAAAAAAAATTGCCTCTTAATCGTTTAGACAAAAACTCAAATCTTAACTATTAAGAGTTGTCCCTTAATAGTTTATTTAAAAGTTATGGATAAAAATAGCCTCAATAAATATTGTATTCCTTCAATTTCAAATTTTAAGATCACTCAAATAAAAATTTTAAATAACTTAGAGGGTAAAAATGGTAAAATAGTATCATTCAAATGTTTTACACTTTTTAGTTATCAAATAGTTTTTTAGATTCAGTTGTTATTTCATTCAGATGATCTTTATTATCCATCCAGATCTTAATTACTCAGTTTTATCAAACACCACCTAAATTAAGTTTAAAAAATGGAAAATAATGCAACTAACCTCTAAAGCATTTGACTTCATAGTCAAATTATCTAGCTCTGCCACTGATTTTCCAGTACTTTCTTTATACTTGACAAGATCAGCACTTAAAGCCTGCACTTGTGATAACTGCCGATCACGATCATCCCTTACTTGTTGCAATTCTGCTCTAAGTATCCCAGTTTCATTTACCAGTGTTTCTCTTTGCTTCACAGCCTCATCTTGAAGAGCCTGTTGAAACAATAAAAAATCATAAAGTTCAGATACTACCCAAAATTATATTTGACAGTACAAACATCCATAATCAGGATGCTCTGACAAATGAAAAAATGATCATCTGTCTGACGTATTAAAAACTTAATAGGCCAGTGATAACAATTAAACATAACTCTGACTTGAAGCGAATTCGGTGTCAACATAGAAAATGCTAAAAATTTAAAGTTACTTGATCGAGACTTGCATCTCATTCCTATTATTATGCAGGAAAGATAAAAGTGTAAAAGTTTTGCATGCCTTGTTAACAGAAGATATCTATACCACCTAATGTATGGTATCTAGAATTTAAAAGTTTTGGTCCCAATAGAATGAAATTCTAACGTTCCTATTAATAGACAATTATCTCTCACAAAATGACCAACGAAGAATTTTGATGATCAAATATCTAGAAGTCTGGAACTGGAATAAACATCACTGATCTTTATTTTTATGATGTAAATAGCAAAAAGGTAATCAACAAAAGGCCTACCTTGGAGGAAGTTAGTTGCTCCTGCAACAATTTATAGTGGCCCCTTAAAGTGCTGAGGTTCTCCACTATAGCAGCTTTTTCTTTTTCTACACGTTTAACTGACTCATTAGCTGTTGCAACATCTGTCTGAAGTTGTCTGTTGTAATGCTGCAGGCTTTTGTTGTACTCTTGCAACCGCTTGTGATCAGCGTTAACTGATGTAAACTACAAGTTTCAGAAAATCAAGGCAGTATACTGAATGAAAATTCTGAAGTTTGAGGCAGACTATGAGAAGATAAATGGCCTTTGGTATCACTAATTTACTGTACCTTCTGATTGACATCTAATTTCTCCTGCTCAATCTTCTGAAGTTCTTCAGTTAGAGATGCTTGCAACTTTTCTACCGCATCCCTCGCTTCCATTTCCCTTTTGTGACAGTCAATTGCATCCTAATTGCATTAAAAAAGTTATTAAATGGAAAAAATGAAACAACATGCATAAGATAGAAAAGATAATATGAATAGCAATCTCACCAATTTCATCAATTCTTCTTTTCTCAATTTCTCTTGTAACTCAGCATTATTCATATTCAACTCAGCAATAATTTTATTGAATTCCTCCTCCTTGTTCTTCATTGCCATCTCTAAAAACATAAAAAACCAACTTACATCAAATGCTCATTTCTCCATTCTACTGGATTTCAGTAACTTGAGGTAAAATACTAACCGGTTTCTGTTGACCTTTTCTCAGCAGACTCTAACGAACTCCTTAGCTTTTCCAGTTCTTGAATGTTGCCTTCTTCAACATTTTGAAACCACTTTACACATAGCTTTAGCCTTTTTATGTGTTCACTTAGTAGTTCCATTTTCCCCTATATAATCAAATAACTAAATCAAATGTTAACATCCTGTCCAGACACACAAGATAACTCATTTTTATTTATTTTTTGTTAGGTAATAAACAACAAAACAAGCTAACTCAATACTGCAATAATCCAGCGAAATTCCCCAAAAAGGGCAATTCAAATAAAGACAATAGCTGTCATACATCAATGCTTAATTGTTAGGGCCCCAAGTAAAACTTACAGGAAAACAACACTTATGAGTTTACAGTGCCTAGTGAACTTCTCAGCCCAATTGGAAAATATATGAAAGCAATGAAGCGGACCTTTAAGTCAAATCTCTTCCCTTTAATCTTCTCATTCAGCAATGCCTCGACCTCGTCCTTCGAGAATTCAACACTTCCACACTCGGAGCCCTCAGTTCCACCCAAATCACCAGTACCACCCACAACCCCATCCTGGCGATTATTCACCACAGCAAAGGCTTGTCGCCCTCGACTAGCAGTAGTAGATCCCATCATCCGTCCACTTGCAATCTTCCTACGCTTATCTAAAGGCACATCATCATGGCTGCTAAGTTTCTACAGATAAAGAGCAAAAACACCTAAATTAGTAAATTAAAAAAATGAAGAACCTTGCAGCTCATTCATAAGTTTATACACATATATAAACGTATATCATCAAGTCTAGTTTTACTCCAATTACCCAAAGGGATTACAAAATTCAAAACTTGAAAGGACTTTAAAGCCTACAGGCTACAGATATGTGTATACAATATACATACACAGAAATATAAATACATTTACAACCAATCGAACAAAAAAAATAGTAACAAAAAGGAAGAACTCTTGAGAAATCATCAACACTATTAAGGTCCTGACAAAAAATAACCTTGCAACTCACACGCATGTTTAAACAAAATATATGAAAATTTATTCACATGGAAGCATCTAACTTTTCATAAATCCAATCAAATAACAGATTACTAAACCTATAACACATACATTTGAAGGGCTGCGAGGTGGCGGCTTGTTTTGATTTCGTGAAGTCATTTGTTCGCCGAGAAAAAACGTGGCCGGAGTCAGTAGTCGGAGATGGAGTTTTCTGAAGCCGCCGATTGCATTCAAAAGAAGTCGAATTTCAGACTTATTGGTAGATTAAGTAGTGTAGGATAATTTGGAGCCTGGGAATGTTCGGGGAGAGCGTAGAGAGAGCCCTAAAATGAAATTTGAATTGTTTTGAATTGAGATCTGGCGCTACTCGCTGAAAATTCCTGCTGGGCCTTTCGGACGGGTTATGTCAGGTCAACCCGTATGTTTGTTAATTAAAAAAATGGAAAAACTTGTATTTCTTTGTTTAGAAAAAGAATTTGTATTTCTTTTTGTGTTAAATTTATAGAGAGAAAAAAACATGATATTCTCAAAAAGAATCATCAGAATTTTATTATCTTGTCAAAATTCCTAAACTAAACAATTCAGAATTCTAGAAACAAACATAAAATAAAATATATTCATATAATTTATAAATTTAATAAATGAAACTCTTTTTTTGTAATGGATGGAGTTACATTTACCTAAAAAATTGACTAGGGGAAGTGAAATTAAATAATAAAATTTTGGTGGTAGTAATATTATAAAATGTGTAGGATCGGTACATATGTTAAGTCATTTATGCAATGGTATGAGGCCTTCCAAAATCTTCAAATTTTAATAATTTATATATGTTAAATCCCATTAAAAAAACTATAAAAAAAAGACTAAAATTTATTCTTCTTTTTTTCCAAGACCCACTGACCACCGTCTTCGGTCTTTCTCTCCCAATTTAAGATTTGGCTTGAGACCGGCACTCAAAATGTGAACACTACTTGACTTGAAAATATAAGTAGAATATTTTATATAAGAAAATATAAAATGTTCACATAGAGATATGAAAAATAGAGTCTTACTATGAATTAAGATAAATTTATATTGAATTAGTGCGAAACTTGTGAATACATGCATACCATTGGTAGGAATTACAATCTTTCTAAAAAAATTATCACTAATATTTATTCACAATAAAAAAAAAAACCGATCTAAACATTCACAATATACATTGTTAACGCCAAGATCTTCTGCCACGTCCCAATCACGTAAGACGCCCTGATCCTGCACAGTAAACACGATAAACACCATAAGCTTGACGGCGGTTCCGGTCGGGATAAATTCGAGCGCGAGAGTCAAGATAAGCGTGTTCACAAGGTTAACAAAATGGAGGATGTAATGCCTAGTGTATTGAGAGAGAAATAATAATAATTCTTGAGTGTATATCTGATTATTAATTCATCAAAATGTGTGTACATACCTCTTCGTGATGACTTCCTTGCTAAGCTATACTCTCTTTTCCTGGATTACAGTGCCACCCACTATTACCTGACACACCCCCTTGATCTGATGGGTTCTACCGACTGCATGTAGTTTATCCACTGCTTTTGGTCACTGTTTCCACCGCCGGCCGGTTATAATCCCATCCACATTAATGCATGGCAGGTTCTCTAGTCAACCGTCATGCTTTTTCATCATTGCAAGTCAAAATAATAGATATTAAAATGTCCAAAGTGTGAGACCCCAGATTTTATCAATAAAGATTTAAATTTTGTCAAAATAATTTTTTATATTATGGTGTGAATTTGAGATAATATTATAGTTGTGGGTAGTATTTATAAATTTTGCAAAGTATCACAGTGGTTATATTATATTCGATTGGTTGGGGAATATTCGGTTTAGCGGGGAATATTCGCATAACTACTCAATCATTGGTGGACCCCATAATGTAATTATTGTTTGGATTGAGAAAGCGACAAAAATATTTTATTGAAATAACGGCGGAAGTTTTACCGCTGATCTTTGTTGAACTACTCGGTAGTAAAAGTACAAGAATGATGTCGTGTGGGTTGCGTAAGTAGCACACGATATTGATTATTGATGCTTATGTGAGAAGTCACTCGGTTTGATTCCATTATTGTCGATTAATAATATGAATTATTATAATGATAATGACGTTTTATTTTATTCGTATTATTAACGTAATAAAATGTAAACATCTTTTTATATAAAATAGAATACTTTAGTAAAGTTATTCATAAATAGAATATATTATATTTATTATGCATAGTGTTGCATAGTGTTTTGCATAGTGTTTTGCATAGTATTGCATAGTGTTTGCATAGTAAAATGTTTTTATATAAATAGAATATATTATATTTTATTTAAAAGATTTTTCTTTAAATATGGACCGTCGATAAAAGTAAATCAATCTGGACCGCTCATGAATTAGTTACTATGTATTCCATTTTCCTATAAATAAAGCTCATTCCTTCATTATTTTCTTACGAATTCATTGAAACTCTAGAGAGAGAATTATAGAGAGAAGCTATAGAGAGAAAATTATAGAAAGAAGAAGAGTATTCTAACTACTTCACTACTTATATTAGGTTCTTTTTACGGTAAGGGTGTTATTCTTTCTTCTTGAAGAGAACTTACATTATTCCATTCATTATTATTCATTTGGAATAACTTTGTAAAAAGTGGCATACCTATACATAACTTTGTGTCTACGCGGCATACCCTATACTTGGTGAAATCCTTATGTTATTCCATTGCTTATTATTCATTGGAATAACTTTTGTCACGCGGATTTACCCTATACTTGGTGACATTCTTCTATTATTACTGTTGGAACATCACATGCATGTGTGTTTACACCGACTGGTTCCGTTTTTATTATTCTGTTGGAACATCCTGTCAGTGTGTTTTACACCGGACCTGGTTCCGTCTTTATCATTCTGTTGGAATATCCTATCAGTGTGTTTTACACCGGATCTGGTTCCATCTTTATTATTCTGTTGGAACATCCTGTCGGTGTGAATTTCACCTGACTTGGTTCCGTTATTATTATTACATTGAATAACTCTGCCATGCAATCACCGCATACATGGTGATTTCTTTTGTTATTCCATTCTTTATTATACCTAGTTGGTTAAAACTTTGACTTCTATACTCCATGAAATTAGTAGAATATCCTTGATATTTGTGTTTCATCCAAAGATCTTTTCATGGAAATATTCTTACGATCATTCTTGAATTTTACTCTCTGAAAGCGATGATCGTGTTGACAATTTGGGCGTTAATAATTCATGGATTAAATAATTCTTGAACTTGTTTTATTGAATTACTATGTCATTGTCATCATCCTCGTGTTATATTATGTTATCTTTGGCTTACGTGCATAGATGAACTTAGTATGATTATGACCGAGGATCATTCGGTATAATCACGACTTGATATAAATGATGTGACAAAAGTCCTCGATGGCTGTAATGCACGATGATGGATAGTTTTGGTATGATTATGACCGGGGGTGATTCGGTATAGTCATGACCATTGATAATTTGATGAAAATCCTTGGCCGTGGTGCAGGGATGATTAGATGTGGTGGTTTATTTATTAAGTTTGAGTCTCGTGATAAAATTGATGAAAACCTTTTAAAACCTAAAAGATAGTAGACTTTATTCTCTCTTGACTCTTTTAATGGATTGCTTATTCCACTGCGAGCTTAAGCGGTTGTCTATTCGATCGGTTTAACAACATTGAAGGCTAATGATAATTTATTCTCGCATTATCTTAGTCATAATATTTCTTCTTGGGCTAGTTGAGCTCACCTTTTCTTTCACCTTTCTCTTGGAAATGAGAACATAGGCGGGACGAGTCGGGGAACGAAGTAATGGTCCAGAGGATAGCATTAGTAGTCCTCACTATTACGTGAAATAGTGTGATAATAGTTGTAATGAGGACTCCTTTTGAGTTTGTATAATATCTAGTAGACAATATTTGTATTCAAACTCACAATTTATGTCGTATATAGTACACCTACGCTTATGTTAGTAAGTTGTATTTGAATTTATGTACCATGTAAGTGGCGACCCAAGATGGGTGGCGTATACCTAATTTTTTGGGGGCGTCACGGTTGGTATCATCAGCTTAGGGATATGATCCTCGGCTAAGATGCTGAGATAAGAACTAGGAGGGAGGCGGGAATTCCTTCGCTAGTATGACCTACCTAAGTTTATTTGTTATTTAATTGGTGGTCGAGTATAGGGATAATATTTGATATATTAATTAACCCTTTTGCTTCATAATTCCTTTCGGGTAATAAGAGTGTAGCTAGTTGAAGCGGGGTAACAAAGTGGAATAGAATCGGTGGTCATCATTTAGTAGTTATATTTGGTGAATCAACTAGGGTGAGGCGAACCCAATGTTGGAAGAGTGTTTTGCCACTATCATACAAGATGTCTAATGACATACAACCTCGTGTCATCATAAGACAGGGTTGTGCTCATCCACTTGCTGAGTATATTTACGAACACTACCTATATGATCTTGGTGTTTGTTTGAAGTATAATTCTCAATTTGAGACAGTGGAGATAATGATAAATCAAGAGAAGACTCACCATTGGGAAAAATATGATAGTAATCTTCTCATTTTTCTTTGGGGTCTATTGGGTAAACCAAGAATAATTCTGTGGCCATATGATATCTATCATAACCTAGAAGCATGGCCTCCCATGTACGAAGGTTTCCTTGAGCACTTCCCAAAGATTCTAATTTCTAAAACAGTTTTTGACTATACATTTATGTAAGGTGTCATTGTAACGTGCTATCCAAAGTTGGGATGAAAGTCACAGTTGGTATTAATGTGACGTCTTATCCAAATCTTGACGAGAGTATGATTTTTGAATGATATTTATATCATTAATAAATGTCTTGACGTATTCTTGAAGATTTCCTAGCCTACCCTAGAGCGTGAAATCGAATTTTGTATTGACCCCAGTACAAAAACCCATTTCTTAAACCCTCAAATATTTCTTCAACTAAAAGGATCTGTTTACAAGGATTATGATGAAAGTCATAATAAAAGCATTTGACTAATGAAAATTATGGGTATATGGAGTATTAGTAAGTGTTATGATGAGTTATGTTGGTTATTATGTGAAAACATGAAAGTTTCTTAGAAATCACAAAAGTTGAAAATCGATTTTGGTGAAAAAGCGTAACATGAAATTCAATTGACCATATCTCCTATTATATTTTGAATTTTTGAGTGTGGTCAAGTCCTAGAGTTAGATCTATGAGTTACCTAACTAATCCAAGTGGAATTACTGGAAAAGGTGTTGTAGATTTTGTGTGGACTGATTTTTTAGCAAAGGAGGCCAAAGCTGTAAATTTCGAAAATGCTACTTGCCCAGAAACTTTAAGGGGCTGTCTCGGCCACTTAAATTATGAGAAAAATTCTGGCCTTTTGGGACATGAAAGTGTATGGTATAAAGTACCTCCTGTCCAAAAATGAGCTCATTCTCGACTTAAAATGAGCAAGTTATGACTATTTCAATATTTAGGTTTTTCCATTTAAAACGCTATAACCAAGTTCTATAACTCAGATGACCATGAAATTTAAACTGGAGGCTCACGTTAACATGTGTAAGGTCCTGCCAAGATTTGGGAATTTTGGAGTTAAACTTGAGGTAGCTAATTTCTTAAGGAATTAATTAGAAATTGATTTTTGAAAAATAGTAAATGAATTTTAAAATTCCGAAAAATATATTTTCATTATGAGACTATATTATGCTAAATCCCAGAAAAGAAATATTTTTGGGACTGATTTGGTATTTTTCATGAAAATAGTTTAATTACTGAACATATGAGTTAAATATGTTATGTGAAGTAACAAAGTTGAAAATATGATTTTATGGCTAGAGAATCCTATATAGAGTATATGCATATTTTTTGATGAGGATTTGATAATTGGTGATGATATTTTATGAGTATGGCATTTTGAATGATTAAATGCATTATATGGTAAAAGCGTAAACAATTAAGATAAATTGTTTATAAATTTAAGAAGTGATTAAAATATTGTTATAATATTAATGATATTAGATTATGAGATTATTAAGTGATTGAAAACATGGGGATATTCTTGAATCCTGGATAAATTATATTATAAATGTTTAATATTTATCCTTTATCTCATTTGATTGATTCTTTATATCATTATCCTCATGTTTATATTATGTTGAAAGTCATCTCAAATTCGTAGTTTTATGTAGTGCGTAGATGGACTTGGTATGATTATGACCACGGATTATTCGGTATAATCATAACCGTAATTGAAAACACAATTATCTTTGGTAGTAGTGCATGGATAATTTGTGGTCGTGATATTAATGAATACACAATTATCTTTGGTAGTAGTAGTGCATGGATAATTTGTGGTCGTGATATTAATGAATACACAATTATCTTTGGTAGTAGTGCATGGATAATTTGTGGTCGTGATATCTAATGAATACACAATTATCTTTGGTAGTAGTGCATGGATAATTTGTGGTCGTGATATTAATGAATACACAATTATCTTTGGTAGTAGTGCATGGATAATTTGTGGTCGTGATACTTAATGAATACACAATTATCTTTGGTAGTAGTGCATGGATAATTTGTGGTCGTGATATTAATGAATACACAATTATCTTTGGTAGTAGTGCATGGATAATTTGTGGTCGTGATACTAATGAATACACAATTATCTTTGGTAGTAGTGCATGGATAATTTGTGGTCGTGATACTTAATGAATACACAATTATCTTTGGTAGTAGTGCATGGATAATTTGTGGTCGTGATACTAATGAATACACAATTATCTTTGGTAGTAGTGCATGGATAATTAAGTGGTCGTGATCTTAATGAATATCCTTGGCACGTAGTGCGGGGATGATTCGATGATATGGATTAATTATTGAAATGAGTCTCAAAGAATGAAATATTAATTCGTGGATGTGGTAAAAGTCATCTTTGGTCAGTAGTGCATTGATAGACTTGGTATGATTATGACCACGGATTATTCGGTATAATCATGATCAGTAATTGAAAACACGAATATCCTTAGCAAGATGGTGCATGGATAATTCATGGTTGTGATACTATTAAGTCGAGTCTCGATATTATTGGTTTTACAGTTATATATCTTTGGCTGTGTAGTGCAAAGATGAATTGTTAATAAATATCTTTGGCACAGTAGTGCAAAGATGAATTGTTAATGAATATCTTTGGTAGGATTGCAAAGATGAATTTAATGTTTTCAACGATAAAGGTATTCAAGGTATCCTCACCTCTTTATCATACCAGTGTATCGTACTTCTAATTTCGAGCGAAATTCCATAAGGAGGGAGATTGTGAGACCCCAGATTTTATCAATAAAGATTTAAATTTTGTCAAAATAATTTTTTATATTATGGTGTGAATTTGAGATAATATTATAGTTGTGGGTAGTATTTATAAATTTTGCAAAGTATGCAAGTGGTTATATTATATTCGATTGGTCGGGAATATTCATTTAGCGGGGAATATTCGTATAACTACTCAATCATTGGTGGACCCTAGCGTAATTATTATCATCGGATTGAAAAACGACAAAAATATTTTATTGAAATAACGGCGGAAGTTTTACCGTTGATACTGTTGAACTACTCGGTAGTAAAAGTACAGTAATACGTGTGGTTGCATAGTAGCACACGGTATTGATTATTGATGCTTATGTGAGAAGTCACTCAGTTTGATTCCATTATTGTCGATTAATAATATGAATTATTATAATGCGATAATGACGTTTTATTTTATTCGTATTATTAACGTAATAAAATGCGAAACATCTTTTATATAAAATAGAATACTTTAGTAAAGTTATTCTATAAATAGAATATATTATATTTATTATGCATAGTGTTGCGTAGTGTTTTGCATAGTGTTTTTGCATAGTATTGCATAGTGTTTGCATAGTAAAAATGTTTTTATATAAATAGAATATATTATATTTTATTTAAAAGATTTTTCTTTAAATATGGACCGTCAGATTAAAAGTAAATCAATCTGGACCGTTCATGAATTAGTTACTATGTATTCCATTTTCCTATAAATAGAAGCTCATTCCTTCATTATTTTCTTACGAATTCATTGAAACTCTAGAGAGAGAAATTATAGAGAGAAGTTATAGAGAAAATTATAGAAAGAAGAAGAGTATTCTGCTACTTCACTACTTCTATATTCAGTTCTTTTTACGGTGAGGTGTTATTCTTTCTTCTTGAAGAGAACTTCTGTTATTCCATTCATTATTTTTCTGTGGGAATAACCTGTAAAAGTGGCATACCCTATACATAACCTGTATACGCGGCATACCCTATACTTGGTGAAATCCTTATGTTATTCCATTGCTTATTATTACATTGGAATAACTTTGTACTCTGTGGTTTACCTATACTTGGTGACATTCTTCTATTATTACATTGGAACATCCTCGTCATGCATGTTTTTTACAGGACTGGTTCCGCTTTTTATTATTCTTTGAACATCCTCGTGCATGTGTTTTACACCGACTGGTTCCGCCTTTATCATTCATTGGAATATCCTATCGTGTGTTTTACACCGGATCCGGTTCCATCTTTATTATTCATTTGAACATCCTGTCGGTTAATGAATTTCACGACGACACGTTCCGTTATTATTATTCTGTTGGAATAACTTTGTCTGTCAAGTACTGCATACATGGTGATTTCTTTTGTTATTCCATTCTTTATTATACCTAGTTGGTTAAAACTTTGACTTATACTCCATGAAATTAGTAGAATATCCTTGATATTTGTGTTTCATCCAAATATCTTTTCATGGAAATATTCTTCTCGATCATTCTTGAATTTTACTCTACTGAAACAAGATCATGTTGACAATTTGGACGTTAATAATTCATGGATTAAATAATTCTTGAACTTGTTTTATTGAATTACTATGTCATTGTCATCATCCTCGTGTTATATTATGTTATCTTTGCTTACGCAAGATAGATGAACTTAGTATGATTATGACCGAGGATCATTCGGTATAATCACGACTTGATATAAATGATGTGACAAAAGTCCTCGATGGCTTTTGTAATGCGATGATGGATAGTTTTTGGTATGATTATGACCGGGGGTGATTCGGTATATAGTCATGACCATTGATAATTTGATGAAAATCCTCGGCCGTGGTACGTGGATGATTAGATGTGGTGGTTTATTTATTAAGTCGAGTCTCAAATGATAAAAATTGATGAAAACCTTTTAAAACCTAAAAGATAGTAGACTTTATTCTCTACTTGACTCTTTTAATGGATTGCTTATTCATTGCAGCAGCTTAAACTGGTTTGTCTATCGATCGGTTTAACATCTTTGTTGAAGGCTAATGATAATTTATTCGCATTATCTTAGTCATAATATTTCTTCTTGGGCTAGTTGAGCTCACCCTTTCTTTCAATTATTCTCTTCTGTGAAATGAGAACATAGGTTGGGACGAGTCGGGGAACGCAAGTAATGGTCCGAGAGGATAGCATTAGTAGTCCTCACTATTCTCGTGAAATAAAGTGATAATAGTTGTAATGAGGACTCCTTTTGAGTTTGTATAATATCTAGTAGACAATATTTGTATTCAAACTCATAATTTATGTCGATAAGTACACGGCGCTTATGTTAGTAAGTTGTATTTGAATTTATGTACCATGTAAGTGGCGACCCAAGATGGGTGACGATACCTAATTTTTGGGGCGTCCACACAAAGGATCGACCCAATCGGACCGAATCTTGGTCTTATAAGTCAAAATGGAAAT
This sequence comes from Panax quinquefolius, assembly GCA_020205615.1. Lineage (NCBI taxonomy): Eukaryota > Viridiplantae > Streptophyta > Magnoliopsida > Apiales > Araliaceae > Panax > Panax quinquefolius. Next base: position 12,677,640 of record CM035163.1, read on the forward strand.
AATAGGATAACCGGGCTCAAAAACTTTCATGGTTCAATAATAAAGGCCCAATAGATTAATTAAAGGAGTAAGCCCAATCTACCCTACCAATGAGAGAAAATATCATGACCCAACATTGCCCCCTAGTTTTTTGTTGAACAGAATGTTTAATAGAAAACTATAAATAGTCCATGATATTTTACTGAAAATCCATAATAAGAAGTAATTGAAATGTACCCTTATTATTACTCACAAAATGAGATGAAAGGAGATTAAAGGCCCAAATCGGAAAGGCCTATCTATTAAATATCCGGACCCGAGACCGACGCTTCCCATTCAAATTCCAAATTATTACTAACATTTAATGTACCACCTTGAACACCGTAAAAATCACAAGATAAAAGGATAACTTTATCAAATTTGACAGCTTTTACTGCTCATTTGAAATTCGAGCGCCTTCCAAACTTTCTCGATCTTTCTCTCGCAAATCGTCACAAATGGCTTCCCACAACTCGAACAAAGTTCCCAATCTGTAACACCGATCACAAAGGTTCCACCAAACCCCAACCCTCATGAAGGAACCACTGGCGTGAACCCCAAACCGAAAACTCCAAAACCTCCTCTCAATACTACAGAGTACGGATCGCTTCTCGACGCCAACACTCCTTCTATCGTGGATCGAGGTGAACTAAAGAGGTTCGATCTCTGCCCATATTCCGATACCCACGCGATCGTGGTACCCAGTCCGGTGAAAAGATGTACTTAACGGCTACCAAGGTTGGACGGCCGTCCCTGTGACCTTACTGGAGAAGGGGGTTCGTTTTTCCCTACACATATTTATAGTGACCCTACTGGGATTCCTGGGTGTGGGGTTCTCACAGTTGGTGCCAAACTCCTACATTCACATTCTGGCCTTCGTGGCCTTCTGCCATGAGTTGGGCGTTGAGCCCTCCCTTGACTTCTTCTTCACTGTCTATAAAATAGTACAATCCAGGGAGAAGGGTTCAAGGCCCTTAGCAAGCATTCTCCGAAGTTTGGAGAAAAGTTCGAGAGACGTTCACTGGTGAACACTCCTTCGAGCAATAGGGGATGGCACGAGAAGTGGTTCTACGTCAAAGGTCCCGAGATTTCTTCTTTCACCGAATCAAGGCAATCGATTTAAAAGATCTCTGCTGACTTCAGAGACATTTCTGAAGAACGGGAAGTGGAAATGATGGAACTTTTTGACAAATTCCCTAAGGAAGAGTGGAAATATGGACTCCTCTCAAGCGAAATATGGTTATATAACCATAAGTGTAAGTACTAGTTTATTTCATATATATAAATTTTTGAAAATATTTTATGATGTGTAATTTAACATAGGATTGCTTGATTTATGCAAAGATATCTCGATCGCATCGAGCTCCTTAGAAATAAAGGAGTTCAAAGATTTTTGTCTCGGAAGTCTTCTAAGTCGCTGAGAATATACCAATGTAAGCTTACTCCCGGGCCGAATCAATTTTTAAATTCATACTGGATGAATTTCGAATGAAGAAGCAGAGGCCAAGAGGTTCTTGTACGAAAGAGACCCTTCATCCTCGCCAAGAGAGAGAGAGCCACCGAAAACCTAGTCACCCCTCTTGTCACCCCTTCCGAATCCACACCGTAAATAGAGCCAACCCCGGACCTATTCCTCGACAAGCGGTTTACTTGATCGTCTGATCGAAGAAATGTACTTTGGACAAAAAATTTAAAACAAAAATAACCCCTAATCGCCGAAGAACTCAGGGGTGCCTCGGTCTTGGTCGTCCCACCCTTCGTGCCCCTCAGAAATACACAGATTGATGAAGACGCGGTGACCAGACGAAGGATTCCAACGCTATCCGGAAGAGGAAACGCATCTCGATAGCCATCCGAGTTCTCGCTTCGCCTCAACACCTAAAGGACCCACCCCAAATAAATCTCCTACAATTGAAAACATACACGCGCACTCTACCCTCCTCAATGCAACCCAACTCTCACTCCCCGAAAGGCCAAGACTTTCCCCGATCGACCGGTCCCTCGGTCGTCGGGTTACCATCTCTGGTCGTGGGATCTCCGACCTTGTGGCCCGAGTTTCAATGCCAATTTCCCTTCGACCTCTTCTGAGCTTTCGTCGAACAACTTGACGACCACCTTGGTTCATGATCACACGATTTAAATCGCTTCAATGAAGGGATGAGCTATTTTAGCTAAGGTAAATAACAATCTCTTTTCCTCTATATCTCTATTCTCCTTTGAATATTTGGACGTTTGACTTGAATATTTTGAAAATATGCAGTTATCGTCGTTTCTCTTGACGACGATTAACGTCCGAGACACATAAATGGAGAGGCCAAGGAAGATTTCATGAGACAAGAGATAAACATGTTGAAATCAACCTTGGATCGAGAGAGAGCCGGTCGTGAAGATGCTTTTCATACCATCAACGGTCTTCAAACAGAATTAGATCGGGCTAGGATGGATTTGAAGACATCTGATGACGAGTTAAGGACCACGAGGGATGGGTTGGTCATGGTCCAAAAGCCACCAACAAGCTTTCGATCGACATGAATCTTTGGTTTGGTTGAAGAAAACCTACTCACGAAGGCAAAAATGAGGAGTTTTCTTCAGCCAACCGAAACTTGGTTATACAACTTGGTGAGGCTGAGACGAAGGCTCAAGACGAAGCACGAAGGCATAAGGCCAAACGTCACAAGCTTCGCCACAAAATAAAGGATCTTGAAGGATTCGGGGCCTCTCCACCGACGAGATCCGGAGCAAATTCAGTGTAGACTACAGTGAATTTAATCGAACTTAATGCCAAAATCATAAAGGTATACTCGGAGAATGCGAAGATCACGGGAGCGAGGAAAAGAGAAGCTATTGGCTACTTGGTTGAACCCGGCATTACTCAACTTCGATGATGAAGGTGGGGCCTGAATGTTCGTCCTGTTTTTATTTTATGTAAAAAATTTAACTACTTTAAAGTTTACGTAATTATGGAATTTGGTTTATTATTAATATGAATGAATGAATCTTTAACTGTCTTGATCACGACTTCGCTTTGATTAATTTCTTGTCAATAATTCAAGATTAATAAACTAATCCCACTAGTGAATCGGATATGGCACATAACAAGCTTAATTTATGAAATAAAGTAAAGTGAATTTTTCTGACGAGATTTAACTTAATCGAATTAAATGAACTCAACTCAACATTTAAACAAAATAAAGTAATATATGCTCATCGATACCAAGTATGAGATCGGTCCATGTGTGAGGAGGTGAACTTAGTCGATCCTCCTTGCACCATCGAAATCTTCTTTACCTCTCGGGGTAGAACAAATATATAAGGGCCAAGATACAAGGATCAAGATATAAGGATCAATAGTGACCATCGACTTACCACCGATAAGATCAATATAGGATCATAAGGACCTTGGGCTACCATCGAATGGCCAAAGAAGTCCTACCATACCTCCTTACACCATAGTGACCTTAGGACAAATAGGACCGGGATCAATAGTGACCATCGACTTACCACCACGATAAGATCAATATAGACCATAAGGACCTTGGGCTACCATCGAATGGCCAAAGAAGTCCTACCATACCTCCTTACACCATAGTGACCTTAGGACAAATGGGACCAGGATCAATAAAGACCATCGACTTACCACCGATAAGATCAATATAGGGATCATAAGGACCTTGGGCTACCATCGAATGGCCAAAGTCCTACCATACCTCCTTACACCATAGTGACCTTAGACAAATGGGACCAGGGATCAATAGTGACCATCGACTTACCACCGATAAGATCAATATAGAATCATAAGGACCTTGGGCTACCATCGAATGGCCAAAGAAGTCCTACCATACCTCCTTACACCATAGTGACCTTAGGACAAATGGGACCAGATCAATTATGAAAAAGTGACTTCTTATTAATAATGAACAATCGTGTATGCATTTCCTAGAAATTGACTTAATCTTTATTGAAAATATTTCCAAGCTCCTGCCAAAGATGCCAAGTATTCTTGATCTCTAACCATCTAGTGCCTTTAATCGATAAGTACACTGCTTTGGTACTTGATTATTTCATACTGAGCCTTCCCAGGTTCGATTAGCTTTCCCGTGTTTTGAGGCGTAGAGGCTTTGGCTTTCAAGGATCGAAGTCTCCTACTTCAATCTATGAAGTTTGACCCCTTTGTTGTAATGTTTAGCCACCCTTCACGATAAGCGACCAATTTGAGCAAAGCTTCCTCTCGACCTCTTCTAGCGGTCCAAGTTAGCTTTCATCCTTCATCGTTGTAGATTTCTTTGAATTGACTTACCCAAGACTTGGAGATCCGATTTCGACCGGGACTAAGGCATCGCATTACCATAGGCCAATCGAAGGGTGAATCCTGTGGTAGTCCTCGGTGTAGTTCGGTAGATGCCCACAAAGACGCCGTGAATTCTTCCCGCCATCTCCCTTTAGCTTCATCTAGTCAAGGCTGATTCCGCTTCAACGTATCCCGTTGGTCACCTCGACTTGCCCATTCGACTGTGGATGAGCCACGAAGTCTTCTTCGTGTTGAATCCCCGATCATTTAAAATCCTTCAAATTTTGAACCCATTTAACCGGCGTCCCGTTGTCCGATATCAACACCTTAGGGATCCCGCGAAACACCACAGACTCCTTTTATAAACTTTAGGCACTCTGTTCCGTTATTGGCCAAAGTGGTTTTGCCTCCACCCACTTAGTCATATAATCAATAAAGAACTATGATGGTGACCGACCTTTAGCTTTAGGTAATTGTCCCAATATATCCACCCCAGACAAATGAAGGGTATAGGAGATAAAATCGAGTATAGCTCTTTCCGTGGTCGATGTGGGATCGGACTATTGAGTGACATTTTCACATTTCTTGGCGTATTCTCGTAGCTTCTTTGAAAATTGTAGGCCAATAGTATCCTTGTCAAGTACTTTATGAGCCAAAGACTTGGCGTACCATATGATCACCTCAAATACCTTCGTGAACCTCCCGAAGAGCATACTCACTTCGAAACCAAACATTTCAACAATGGTGAGGAAAATGCCAATCGATAGAGATCCCCATCAATAAGACTAAAATTGGCACTCTTGTACTTAATCTTCTTTGCCAAAGATCTCGATCCGGAAGGAAGGACGCCATCTGCCAAATACTTGATGTAGGGGTCATCCAATGACTAGATCGCCGATACACATCACCGCTTTCGTCTTTGAACACTTGGTCAACCGCAAAACTTCCAAATATACCGATCCGTGGAAAACATCTGCATCTGTAGTAGCCCACTTGACAATGCATCTAATAAAATTGTCATTACGTTCTATGCTCTCAAACTCATACTGGCGAAATATTGAAGTTGGTCTCTTAATTCCGCCAGATATTTGATCATCCGGGTCCCACGAGCTTCATAATCTCCCGACAACTGTTTAACGACCAATTGAGAATCACTATAAATAATCAACTGTTGGACCTCGAGACTCTTTTGCCAATCGGACGCTTTCTTAATACCGCTTCAGACTTCAACCTTCATTGTTCGTTGCTTTAAACTCCGAACTCGATGGCTCGCTGACCTTGAATCCTTCGGACTTATTAAAATAATTCTGCTCCACTAATAAATATCGTAGAGATCCATCTGACATCTGACGTCCAAGCCTTCTCGACCTGCCGAAGAATGGCAATTGCCCGATCGACGATTTATCTAAACTTTCAGCAACTCAAGATCTGCTTTGAATGAACATTCCACCATAAAATCGGCCGTGGCTTGGCCTTTGATGGCGCTTCGGGGATGATACTCGATAAAAATTGGGATAACTCCATAGTCCACGCCGCTAGTCCGCTCGAGACCTCTGGCTTGCCCATCACCTTCTTCAATGGTCGATCCGTAAACGCGACCAGAGTCGACCTTGAAAATATTGCCAAGCTTTCTCGGCAATTATTAAAGCAAAGGCAAATTTCTCAATATTCGGATCTGGGTTTCAACATCTCGTAGGGCGTGGGTGGCGACATAATAGGCCGGATCTTGCTTCCCATCGATCTCCCCGAACCAACACCGCTCCAATCGCCAATGAACTTGCTGCGATGTACAAATATAAGGTCTCTGCTTTGTGGGCTTTACCAATAAAGGAGCAGAAGACAGATATGTCTTTATGCCTTGGAAGGCGTCTTCACACTCCGAAGTCCACCGGAACGTTTTCGCATTCTTCGGTCCCTTCAATGTGTCAAAGAAAGGAAGGCATCTCTCCGTAGATTTGGCGACAAACCTCCTCAAAGCCGCAATCCTACCAGTCAGACGCTGGACGTCCTTGAATGACTGAGGAGTCTTCATATCAAGAATGGCCTGGATCTTCTCCGGATTGGCCTCGATGCCCCTCTGACTGACCAAATAACCCAGAAACTTTCATGCACCGAGGCCGAAAGTACATTTGGCCGGATTGAGTCTCAATTGACGATAACGAACAGTCTGAAAGCATTCCTCCAGGTCGTCCAAATGCTTCTGAATCTGCATACTCTTCACGATCATGTCATCTACATAAACCTCCATATTCTCTCCAATTTTATCAAAGATGAAGTTCATCATTCTTTGGTAGGTAGCTCCAAGATTTATGAGGCCAAAAGTCATCTTTTGTAAAGATACACCGAATCGTGTAATGAACGCCGCTTTGGAATGTCTTTTTGCATATAGATATTTGATGATAACCTCAAAAAGCATCCATAAAACTTAATGTAACGATACCCAAGTGGCATCGATGAAATTTGATCGATATGGGGCAGAGGATAAAGTCCTTCTGACAAGCTTAATTGAGATCGGTGTAGTCGATGCAAACCCGCCATTTTCCATTCTCTTTTGCACCAACACCACATTTGCTATCCATTCGGGTAATCAATTTAAGTAGATGAAGTCGCCAGCCTAGCGGTTTAAGAACCTCTTCATCGATGATCTTCGCCGCCTCTGGAGCAAATATCCGCTTCTTCGACGAACCGCTTCTTCAAGGATCTATCTCCAATTTATGCTCAAGAACCTTTCGGCTAACTCCCTGCAGATGTCTTGTGGCTCCCATGCAAAAATATCCGCATAGCGCAGTAGAAGAGTTCCATAAGGTTCGTCCAAGAGGTTCTCGCAGACCCAACCAATCCTCACTGCTCTTGTCTCGGCTTCACGACCAACTCAATCTCCTCCGTCCCTCCAAAGTGAGGGATCACCAACGGCTCGAAATGCTTCTCGGTGAAGGGTTCGATCTCAATTGCCATCATCTTTTTCTCGCTTTCGACCCCATTCCGGATGAAATAACAGCATTCCGATAACATCGTCGGGCCAGGTCTAAGTCACCCACCACCTCTCCTACTCCATGCGCCGTGGGGAATTTGATTTTGAAATGTGGGATGGAGGTCACAGCTTGGAGAGCTATCAACATAGGTCTTCCCAGTATGGCATTGTAAGCCGAATCCACATACACAACATAGAATTTGCACGTTATCTCTACCTGCTGAGGGGCCGTGCCGAAGATAACTGGGATTTCAATAGTGCCTGCAACCCTGACTGGGTCGTTGCCGAAACCGTATAGAGGAGCCTCCTGCCCGACCTCCATTTTGTGCCCATCAAGATGCATCCTCTGATAAGCATGGGCATACAGAATGTCCACCGAAGATCCATTATCTATCATCATGCGTTTCACATCCACCGAGCCCACTTGTGCTGTGATCACCAATGCCCCTTCATGCCGTTCGATGGGCTCCGAAGGATAATCCGCATCCGTAAATGATATGACGGTTCCTGGAAAAGGTCTGTCAATCTTCAGGGTAGCATCTGTCACTGACATGACCGAATCAAGATAAGCCCTTCTCTTCTTCCCTACGAACTTCTCTACAGACCCATCAGTTATTACATCAACGACTTGCCTTGGCGGTGGTACTGGAGCATTTTGGATGGGTGGTGCTTGAACCGTCTGAATGGTACGATTTATAATCTGCTGATCCTGGCGGTCCTTCTCAGCCACATACTGAATCAGCAAGCCGCTTCTAATCTTCTTCTCCACGAAATCCTTTAAATTGCAACACTCATTAGTGTAATAACGCCAAAGAAGACTTGATGATAACCACAATATTTACGAGGGTTGCCATGTCCCGTCCTGTAACTATCACGAGGTGGCTCAAAGAAAGGCTGGTTTCTGATCTGATCCAAAATTACCGACCTCTCTGTGTTCAATTGGGTGTAGACCTTATTAACCTTCTAAGGCGTAAACAGTGCCGATCGCGCCACGCCGCCATTTGTTATCAGATTTCTTCGAACTACCTTCTGACCTTTGGTTGTACCCCCCTACTCTTCTCTGATCAACTTCACTCTTGGGAACCTCTATCTCCTTTAATTGGCCCAGAGAAGGATTTTTCAGACTATTCATAGCCTCTTCTACGACAATATAGCCTTCGCGCTTGTCAAAGGCTTCGCCAGCTTTTCTGGATGGTGAAACATCAACTTCTTCACCAATTTCTCCGACTTAACCAGATCTAGCCCATTCTGGAACAAACCAACAGCTTGGAGATCATTAAGGTCGGATACCTGACCAACCGCTTCCCTAAACCTCTTTACATATTGGCCTAAAGATTCATTGGTGAACTGTTTGATCAGGCTAAAGAGCTCAGAAGCTTTCCCTTCTTCTATTGTTTCCAAAACACGTATGGAACTTATCACAAAGCTCGGTCCAAGAGGAAATCGAATCCGATGGTAAATTCCCCATCCATCGCCTTCAAGGCGTTTTTTCAAATACGTGACAAAAGTGTGACACTTGGTAGCATCAAATTGAAGTCATAATAATCCATCACCCTATCGAACGCTCGACTATGGTCATAAGGATCTCCGGACCCATCATAGCTTCTCCATACGAGGCAACTTTTTGGTGATATCCGCCTTTCTCTTGAGAATATCGGAGGAAAAGGGGACGCCTTCTTTCCAGAGTGTCTTTCACCGTTGGACCTCGTTAACTGCTTTTTGAGTTCTTTCAACTCCTTTACGTAAAATCAACACCTTCGGGTTGCGATGAGATCTCCTTCTCTGAGCGACGTTCGCTCGCTTTTTGAGTGGATCGACCTTTTCCCCGCCGATCCCACCGCCTCCCTCAGGGACTTCTTGATCTACTAGGATGTATAATTTCATCCTCATGATGAGAATGGTTGTGTCGGTACTCTTCTCTTCGGGTTTCTGGCACGATTTCTCTCGACCTACTTCTTCGTCTATCATCGTCGCGATGCAGTGAACCAACGACCATCAGTGCCTTCTTCGAGGCCAAGGGTGTTCTGCTCTTCGATCTCCTCCTACTGCGAGAACGATCCCTAGATGTGACGCCCCCAAAATTAGGTATACATCACCCATCTTGGGTCGCCACTTACATGGTACAGAAATTTAAATACAACTTATTAACATAGTCGCTGTATACAATATGACATAAATCGTGAGTTTAAATACAAATATCGCTCTACTAGATATTATACAAACTCAAACAAAAGTCCTCATTACAATTATTATCACACTATTTCACGTATCATAGTGAGGACTACTAATGCTATCTTCGTGACCATCACTGCTTCCCAGACTCGTCCCAAATATATTCTCATTTCAAGAGAACAAAGTGAAAGAAAGGGTGAGCTCAACTAGCCCAAGAAAGAAATATTATGACTAAGATAATGCGAAATAAATTATCAATAGTCTTCAACAATGTTAAACCGATAAAATACAATGTATAACCCAGCTTTAATGCAGTGAATATACGCAATCCATTAAAAGAGTCAAGTAGAAAATAAAATCTACTATCTTTTATGATTTTAAAAGGTTTTTCATCATCATATATAAATTAGACTCACTTTAATAAATAATCCACATCATCGAATCACCCCGCACTACTACCCAAGGATATTCTTAAGTATCACGATCACAATTATTCCCGCACTACTGCCAAGAATAGTCAGGTATTCATTAATGGTCATGATCATGCCAACAATCGTCCATCAATGCACTACTACCAATCGAGGATTTTTAATCACATCATTTGTAACATTACTACCATGATTACGCCGAATAATCCTCGGTCATAATCATACCAAGTCCATCCATGCTCTACGTGCCAAAGCCATGTATTTACTTTTAAAAAAATATAAACACGAGGATGATGAAAATGATATAAGAATTCAATAAAACAAGTTCAAGAATTATTTTATCCAGAATTATTAACGCCCAAATTGTCAACATGATATCGCTTTGTAGAGTAAAATTCAAGAATGATCGTAAGAATATTTTCGTGAAAAGATATCGATGAAACGCAAATATCAAGGATATTCTACTAATTTCATGGAGTATAGAAGTCAAAGTTTTAACCAACCGGGTATAATAAAGAATGGAATAACAAAAGAAATCACCATACATGCGGTGATTGTGATGTATAAAAGTTATTCCAATGTAATAATAATAACGGAACCAGTCGTGTGAAATTCACAATCGACAGATGTTCCAATGTAATAATAAAGATGGAACCAGATCCGGTGTAAAACACACGATAGATATTCCAATGTAATGATAAAGATTTTAACCAGTCCGTGTAAAACACACGCATGTGATGTTCCAATGTAATAATAATAAAAAGATTTTAACCAGTCCGTAAAACACACGCATGTGATGTTCCAACAGTATAATAGAAGAATGTCACCAAGTATAGGGTAAACCATAGATACAAAAGTTATTCCAATGTAATAATAAGCAATGGAATAACATAAGGATTTCACCAAGTATAGGGTACGCCATGTATACTGAGGTTATGTATAGGGTATGCCACTTTTTACAAAGTTATTCCAATGTAATAATAGTGAATGGAATAATGTAAGTTCTCTTCAAGAAGAAAGAATAACACCCTTACCGTAAAAGAACCGAATATGGAAGTAGTGAAGTAGCGAGAATACTCTTCTTCTTTCTATAACTTTCTCTATAGCTTTCTATATAATTTCTCTCAGTAGTTTCAATGAATTCGTAAGAAAATAATGAAGGAATGAGCTTCTATTTATAGGAAAATGGAATGCATAAGAATTAATCCATGAACTATCAAGATTGATTTACTTTAATCTGACGGTCCATATTTAAAGAAAAATCTTTTAAATAAAATATAATATATTCTATTTATATAAAAACATTTTACTATGCAAACACTATGCAATACTATGCAAAACACTACGCAAAAAACGATATAATAAAATATAATATATTCTATTTATAGAATAACTTTAATAAAGTATTCTATTTTATATAAAAGATGTTTCAATAAAACAAAACGTCATTATCGCTATAATAATTCATATTATTAATCGACAATAATGGAATCTAACCGAAATGACTTCTCACATAAGATCAATAATCAATACCGCAAGTGCTACTATGCAACCACACGACATCGCATTTTTTACTACCGAGTAGTTCAACAAGAACTACTAGAAAACTTCCGCCGTTATTTCAATAAAATATTTTTGTCTTTTCTCAATCCGACAATAATTCTGCTGTGGGGTCCACCAATGATTGAGTAGTTGTACGAATATTCCTCTCTAAACCCGAATATTCTCCCACCAATCGAATATAATATAACCACTGCATACTTTGCAAAATTTATAAATATTACCCACAACTATAACATTATATCAAATTATTCCATAATATTCAAAAATAATATTTATAGAAAATTCATCTTTATTTATTAAAAGTCATCTTACAACCTCCCTTTCTTATGAAATTTCGCCCTCAAATTAGTGGTACGTACTGTATGTCAAGAGGTAAGGATACCTTGATTTCATTTCGATTCTAACTCCCAAGTCATTTCCTCAACATCGTGGTTTCTCCACAAAACTTTGACTTGAGGTATAACCTCGAGCGTAGAATATGTTCCTTCTTATCCAAAATTTGAACAGAACCTCTTCATACGCCAAATCTTCCGCTATTTCGTCCTGGTCTAACTCAATAATATGGTTCGGGTCTTTCACATATTTACGTAATATGGATATGTGAAAACGTTATGAACACGAGACATATTTGGCGCAGAAAGCAAGTCTATAGCCACGCTTCTACTCGATCGAGGATTAAAAATGGACCGATGAATCGAGGATTAAGTTTTCCTCTCTTTCCAAATCTTGTAACTCCTTTCCACGGAGCAACTTTTAACAACACACGATCTCCTATATCAAATTCCACGCCCTTTCGATGAAGATCAAGATAACTCTTTTGTCGATTTTGTGAGGTTTTTATACGTTGTCGGATCGTTTGAATCTTTTCCGTAGTCATACGTACCAACTCCGGCCCCAACAACGCTGCTTCACCCACCTCATCCCAAAGATACCGGAGAATCGACACTTTCTTCCGCATAACGCTTCGAATGGAGCCATGCCAATACTTGCTTGATAACTGTTGTTGTAGGAAAACTCCACCAATGGTAAGAACTTGTCCCAACTCCTTGAAATCAAGAACACGTAGTCTTAATAGATCTTCAAGAGTTTGAATAGTCCTCTCCATCGTCCGTCCGTCTTCGAGGATGATATGCCGAAGCTAAATCGTAAGTCTGTGCTCATAGCTTTTTGCAAACTAACCCAAAATCGTGAAGTGAATCTTGGGTCTCGATCGAAACTATGGATACCGCAGATACCATGCGCCTCTTACAATCTCGCTTTATGTACATACGAGCAAGACGCTCAAGTGTATAAGTTTCTCGATCGGTAAGAAATGAGCGACTTGGTCAATCTATCAACAATGACCCAAATCGCATCAATGCCTTGAGAAACCTTAGGAAGACCGTAGAACGAAATCCATGGTAATGTGCTCCCACTTCCATTCCGGAATTTCAAGTGGTTGCAATGGACCTTTTGGTACTTGATGCTCCGCTTTAACTCGCTGACAAGTTAGACACCTCGAGATAAACAAATATTTATCTCTCTCTCATATTGCTTCCACCAAAATGTATGACGAATATCATGATACATTTTGGTACTCCCAGTGATGGATTGCAAATGGTGTGTTGTCAGGCGCCTCCATCATGATATTATACTTTAAATCGTGGTCGTTAGAACACAAAGTCCGGAGTTGACTCAAGTATTCCTTCTTCATCGATTCTTGCTTCCTAAGATAGCACCTCTCTTGCACTTTCTTTCTCATACGCATCGCCTCCAGTGTCCGTAGAAATTGAAGCAGCTTTAACTTTATCGATTAAAGTCTGCCTTCTACTCAGATATTCGCTTATCATCACATGCGCCTCTGAGTCTTTAACTCTATCTCCATCCTTTGCAAGTCACACAAAATGGGCCTTTGGTTGACAATAACGCACTCAGACTTGTATACGATCTTCTACTCAATGCATCGCCTACCACGCTCGCTTTTCCAAGATGGTATTGGATGGTATGATCATAATCTTTCAATCAGCCTCAAGCCAACGTCGTTGTCGCATGTTGAGTTCCTTTTGAGTGAAGAAATATTTGAGGCTTTTATGATCCGTAAAGATCTCCACTTTCTCCCCATACAAGTAATGCCTCCAAATTTTAAGTGCAAAGATAATACCGCTAACTCCGGATCATGAGTAGGATAATTCCTCTCATATTCTTTGAGTTTGTCGTGAGGCATAGGCTATAACTTTTCCATGTTGCATAAGAACACATCCCAACCCTTTGCTCAAGCATCATCAGAGATGACAAATCCTCCGAGCCGATGGTATTGTCGAACAGTCTTTGAAATAAGTCTCTTCGAGTTCTTGAAAACTCTTCTCACATTCTTCGCTCCAACCGAACTTTGTATCTTTTCGAGTCACCGAAATCAAATGGAGTAGCGATTCGAGAAAATCCTTCCACGAATCTCCGATAATAACCAAATTTAAACCGAGAAAGCTACGTGATTTTGGTCATCGATTTAGGTTGTTCCCGGCTTTGAATAGCTTCTATTTTCATTGGTCAACAGATATTCCATGACTTGATACCACGTGCCCAAGGAATGCTACTTCTTCAAGCGAACTCGCATTTCTTCAACTTGGCATAAAGCTTATATTCACGGTTTTGGAGGGTCACCTCAAGTGTTGCTCATGATCTTCACGACTTTTGGAATAAATAAGGATGTCATCAATAAAGACGACCACAAAGTGATCTAAATATTCCTTGAATACTTTGGTTCATCATATCCATGAAGGCGGCGGAGCATTAGTCAATCCAAAGGACATGACTAGGAATTCATAATGCCCGCATCGAGTTCTCGGCGCCGTCTTTGAATGTCACGGTTCTAATCTTCAATTGGTGATATCCTAACGAAGATCAATCTTTGAAAAGAATTTGGCTCCTTGCAAATCGGGTCAAACAGTCATCAATACGCGGCAATGGATACCTATTTTTGATGGTGACATGATTCAACTCCCGATAATCAATACAAAGTCGCATACTTCCATCTTTCTTCTTCACGAATAGTAATGGAGCACCCCAAGGAGAAGTACTAGGACTTAATAAAGCCAATGTCTAACAATTCCTGCAGTTGGGTCTTTAACTCCTCGAAGTTCAATAGAGCCATTCGATATGGGGCTTTGGAAATAGGTTTTGTCTGGGTTCAAGGTCGATACAAAATTCAATTTCACGCCTGGGGTAGGCCAGAAGTTCTTCGGGAATACGTCAGAAATTTATTAACAATAGAAATATCGCTCAAAACCGACGTATTTTTGTTTAAATCGTGACATGAGCTAAGAAAGCTTGACATCCATTTTTCAATAAACGAATAGCTTTATGGCTTGAGATGACCGTGATTGATTTTAATGGTTTGGTCGTTTGATTAATAATATGTTGATTAGAATATGAAAGCTAACAACCTTACGAAAACAATTAATTTTTGCATGATAAGTAGTTAACCAATCAATCCTTGAATCACGTCAAATGCAAGTATTTTTAATGAAATAAGATCGACAGTAATGTGAGGGTACCGATTTGAACCAAACAAGACTTATAAACAAAGGATGTAATGAAGGTTTCTCCCAACTGAGTTTCCACAGATAAGTCAAAGTCTAATTTCTCCTGAGTCAAATTTAATCGATGAGCGCAAGTAGGAGAAATAAAAGAATGGGTAGAACCCAGATCAAATAAAGTGTAGACTTCATTAGAGTTTATGATAAGCTTACCCGTGATGACCTCATTCGGGTTCCTTGCTCTCCTGGAGGTCACAACAAACGCCTCCTCAGACTACCTAAGTTTTGACTTTTCTGGGACTACCTTTGGTGCCTCCATCCTAGTTGAATTTGTCTTCTGAAACGAAAAAATCGAGCTAAGTGACCTTCTCTTCCACAATTATAACATACTTTGACTGGCATGGCACATACAGTTGAATCGATGTGTCCTCTTCTCCGCATTTGAAGCATATGATAGGTGGTCTTTCTCCTTCCTTAACAACTAACGGTCTTTGGTCGACGCCTTTCCATCATTGTTGAATCTCCGCTTCTTGAAATGTCCATTTTATTGTTTTGGCCCCGATTACCACCGGCGGTTACCATATCTCGCCCGCTTGATTCCTCCACGCTTGTTGTCACCGCTCGATGACTACTTTCGCCGGTATTATAACTTTCACGGCCCGCTTCTTTTTAGTTAAGGTTGACTCGTTATCGCGCTCCACTAATCGAGCCCTATTTACAACATCCTAATACAAACACGCTTTATGAGAAATAAGATGTTGACGTATCTCCGACTTCAAACCTCTTAAAAACATTCGCGCCATTCTCTTCATTATCCACCAAGTGGGACGAAAACCGTGATAACTCCGCAAATTTTGCCTCGTATTGCGACACACTGGCCATATTGTTTTGTTCCAACTTGATAAACTCCACCTCCTTCATGTGGCGAATACTTTCGTGAAAGTATTTGTCGTTAAACAAATTCTGGAACTTCTCCCAAGATATCTTGATGCAAAGAAGTTGAGTACGCTTTACCGATTCCCACCAATGAATCCGCCTTCTCACGCAACATAAAGGCGTGAAAGGGAACTTTTGCTCCTGGAGCATCCCAAGACATCAAATATCTTGGTAATCTGCTTTATCCATGCTTCCGCCGTAAGTGGTTTTGGCTTCCCTTAAACTCCGGTGGTCCCAGCTCTTGAATTGTTTAATGGTGACCGCCGAGAGTTTTCCGTATTTCCACCCACGCTTTTGGACAGAGTCGCTCTCCTCGTCTGCATTGTTGATAAATCGCATAAAGCCTCGAACATTTGATCATTCATCATTTGGTCGGTGTTGTTGTTTGCATGAGGATTGTCGCCTTCCCGATGCATTATCCTCGATTATTGATATGTGGTGAATCAACGATCGCTTTGGCTCCATTCTTATTCTCAACATTCTACGATGTCATTTTCAGACATCGCCACAAAACAAAAAATAATTGACATGAAACAATTATCTTTATATTCTCGATCGACCAATAAAATAGCACATAAATTTAGGTAGGTCATACTAGCGAAGGTATTCCCGTCTCTCCCTCCTAGTACTTTTTCTCACATCTTAGCCGTGGATCATATCCTTAGCTTTGATATTAACCGCGACGCCCCCAAAATTAGGTATACATCACCCATCTTGGGTCGCCACTTACATGGTACGTAAATTTAAATACAACTTATTAACATAGTCATCGTAATAATATGACATAAATCGTGAGTTTAAATACAAATATCGCTTACTAGATATTATACAAACTCAAACAAAAAGTCCTCATTACAATTATTATCACACTATTTCACGTAATAGTGAGGACTACTAATGCTTATCTTCGTGACCATCACTGCTTCCCAGACTTCGTCCCAAATATATATTCTCATTTCTCAAGAGAAACGGTGAAAGAAAGGGTGAGCTCAACTAGCCCAAAGAAGAAATATTATGACTAAGATAATGCGTAATAAATTATCAATAGTCTTCAACAATGTTAAACCGATAAAATACAATGATAAACCAGGTTTAATCTGCGGTGAATATCTGAATCCATTAAAAGAGTCAAGTAAAAATAAAATCTACTATCTTTTATGATTTTAAAAGGTTTTTCATCATCATTATAAATGAGACTCACTTTTAATAAATAATCCACATCATCGAATCACCCCCGCACTACTACCAAGGATATTCTTAAGTATCACGATCACAATTATTCCCGCATCACGCCCGAGAATAGTTGTGTATTCATTAATGGTCATGATCATGCCAACAACTCGTCCATCAATGCACTACTACCAATCGAGGATTTTTAATCACATCATTTGTAACATTACGGCCATGATTACGCCTTTAATAATCCCTCGTCATAATCATACCAAGTCCATCCATGCTCTACAGTGCCACGTATGACTTTTAAAAAAAATATAAACATGAGGATGATGAAAATGATATAAGAATTCAATAAAACAAGTTCAAGAATTATTTTATCCAGAATTATTAACGCCCAAATTGTCAACACGATCTTTGCTTTGTAGAGTAAAATTCAAGAATGATCGTAAGAATATTTCCGTGAAAGATATCGGATGAAACGCAAATATCAAGGATATTCTACTAATTTCATGGAGTATAAAAGTCAAAGTTTTAACTTAACCGGGTATAATAAAGAATGGAATAACAAAAGAAATCACCACGCATGCAGATTGCATGATAAAAGTTATTCCAATGTAATAATAATAACGGAACCAGTCGTGAAATTCACAATTTACGGATGTTCCAATGTAATAATAAAGATGGAACCAGATCCTGTAAAACACACGATAGGATATTCCAACAGAATGATAAAGATTTTAACCAGTCCGTGTAAAACACACGATGTGATGTTCCAAATGTAATAATAATAAAGATTTTAACCAGTGTCCGGTAAAACACATGCATGTGATGTTCCAACGTAATAATAGAAGAATGTCACCAAGTATAGGGTAAATCACAGATATGTGTTATTCCAATGTAATAATAAGCAATGGAATAACATAAGATTTCACCAAGTATAGGGTATCTCCATGATACAAAGTTATGTATAGGGTATGCCACTTTTTACGAAAGTTATTCCAATGTAATAATAGTGAATGGAATAATGTAAGTTCTCTTCAAGAAGAAAGAATAACACCCCTTACCGTAAAAAGAACTGAATATGGAAGTAGTGAAGTAGCGAGAATACTCTTCTTCTTTCTATAACTTTCTCTATAGCTTCTCTATAATTTCTCTCTGAGTTTCAATGAATTCAAAGAAAATAATGAAGGAATGAAAGCTTCTATTTATAGAAAATGGAATGCGTAAGAATTAATCCATGAACAATCAAGATTGATTTACTTTTAATCTGACGGGTCCATATTTAAAGAAAAATCTTTTAAATAAAATATAATATATTCTATTTATATAAAAACATTTTACTACGCAAACACTATTTATGCAATACTATGCAAAACACTACGCAAAAACACTATGCGTAATAAAATATAATATATTCTATTTATAGAATAACTTTAATAAAGATTCTATTTTATATAAAAAGATGTTTCTAATAAAACAAAACGTCATTATCGCTATAATAATTCATATTATTAATCGATAATAATGGAATCTAACGGTGAAACACTTCACATAAAGATCAATAATCAATACCGGTGCTTCTTATGCAACCACACGTACATCGTACTTTTACTACCGAGTAGTTCAACAAGAACTACTTGTAAAAACTTCCGCCGTTATTTCAATAAAATATTTTTGTCTTTTCTCAATCCGATAATAATTTCATTGTGGGGTCCACCAATGATTGAGCCGTTGTGCGAATATTCCTCTTAAACCGAATATTCTCCCACCAATCGAATATAATATAACCACTTGCATACTTTGCAAAATTTATAAATATTACCCACAACTATAACATTATATCAAATTATTCCATAATATTCAAAAATAATATTTATAGAAAATTCATCTTTATTTATTAAAAGTTGAGGGTCTTACACTGTATTACACGTCATATAATGTTCGCTCCTTACCTACTGGCACGGGTATCTCCTTATGCTCTACTCAGCCTTTTCTAATGAACATGGCTAGATGTCGTCCCTTAACTCAAATGCACCAAGCATCTGTTCGGCTATATCTTCCTTTGTTTTAACAGAACCTCCAAAGCCTTATCTGCTTCGTCTGCCATCCTCGCCAACTTGGTAGCTCTGTCTTCTTGACCACTTCGGCGATGAGTCCTGGTTGGTGAGCTTTCTACCCGTCCCTGATCAGGATCATGCTCCTTATCAGCGTTGAAAACCAACTTTCGTCTAGCTCCACCGTGGATCTTCGAACGAAGTTCTCCTGAGTTGTGTTTAGAGGTCGTGCTTTCGTGAGCACTTTTAGAAGGACCCAGACGGTCCTTTACTGAAATACGAGGCAGTGATGAACTAGCAGCCATCGCCTGCCCTTCTGGTGTACCATCTCTACTCCTCATCATCTTCCGAAATAAGTTAAACAATTGTGATTGAAAATTTTAATGACACTAGAACAAAACCCTCCTTCTAATAGCCAATGTTAACGCCAAGATCTTCTCGCCATCGCCCCAATCACGTAAGACGCGCTCGATCCCGACAAGAAAACACGATAAACACCACAAGCTTCGACGGCGGTTCCGTTCGGGGATAGCTTTCGGCGTGAGAGTCGATGAACGTGTTCACAAGGTTAACAAAATGGAGGATGTAATGCTTAGTGTATTGAGAGAAAATAATAATAATTCTTGAGTGTATATCCGATTATTAATTCATCAAAATGTGTATGCATACCTCTTCGTGATGACTTCTTCATTATTATACTCTCTTTTCCTGGATTACGGTCTACACCCACTATTACCCGACACACCCCTCGATCCGATGGATTCTACCGATCGCATGTAGTTTTATCCACCGCTTTTAATCATTGCTTCCACCGCCAATACGGTTATAATCTCATCCACATTAAATGTTTGATGCGCTTTCTAGTCAACCGTCATGCTTTTTCATCATTATGATCAAAATAATAGATATTAAAATGTCCAAAAGATCGACCCACCTGAATGGCCTTGGCCTTATAAGTCAAAATGGAAATAATAGGATAACTGGGCTCAAAAACTTTCATGGTTCAATAATAAAGGCCTAATAGATTAATTAAAGGAGTAAGCCCAATCTACCCGGCCCAATGAAAGAAAATATCATGACCCAACATACATCATTTTTCTTAAAAATATAGATGTTTTTAATAATTGCTTTTTTATTTCTGTTTATATGTTAATACCGACTGTAATAAAATATGCGTCAGCGTGGAACTGAAGAAGTAAAAGATGTCCAAGTGCGTGCCTTTGTGGATAGTGCAGCGCAGGTCAATTTCATAAAAATGTATGTATATGATTTAATTGCTTATCTGAAGATTTATATTTAATAAAGATAATATAACGAATTCCACCCAAAATCAATGGATGACACTTGTTGAAATACTACACGCCCACGCAATACCTCATCCAATTTGTCAAGAACTCAATCAACCATTGGCCAATAGCATATCCAAATTATCCAAAAAAAATGCAAATGACAGATAAGATGCTGACTACATCACAAATATCAACAATACAACCAAAACTAAGGAAAATCAGAGCGTTATATTCCCCAGATTGTCTATCCCTCACATTATTACATTGCTACAAACCTTTTGTCAAGTCTCAGAAACTGAACAAGCAACACCAAAGATGGCTCAAGCTATGGCTTCAATGACTGGTTTATGTGGTTCCTCCCAGGCTGTCTTGGAAGGGAGCCTGCAGCTCAGTGGCTCGACCCGCTTGTGCCAGGCCAGCAACACCCGCATTGCCGTAGGCCGGCCAGGGTTCGTTGTTAGAGCCCAGCAGGTGTCAGCTGAGACTGAGACTAGCCGTCGTGCTGTGCTTGGTCTTGCTGCTGCTGGTTTGGCCGCTGGCTCTTTTGCCAAAGAAGTGCTTGCAGCGGCCACTTCAATCAAGGTTGGGCCACCTCCACCGCCGTCTGGTGGATTGCGTAAGTCTCCAGTTTGTTTTGCGCCTCCTGTTTCTTTTTCCATATACAATATTTTTTATGTCGAGTAATTATTATAATCAACAAATGTGACAAGAATACGATGATATGTAACAGTTCAAGACTTTAAGTACCACTGACATGTTCTGTTTATCTGAAGATTTTACATATAAATGATGAATGTTTCAATGAAGAATGTAAAATAGTCACGGGGATAGATCAGTTTTTCCTAACAAAGCAATAAACTTCTAAAGCTTCTACCTTACATAATTATGTTTTTTAAGCTATGATATATGGACTCTTTCATTTTTTCCCCAAGTACCGTGTTGGAATTTTTATTTTAATGTAAAAATTGAAAAACTGAGGAGTACCTACATTGAACTTTTCAAAGTACCTGTGTCTGAAGTCCATGTAACTTTGCTCATCAGTTCTTCTATAGAGCCAAGAAGAAGAAAAATAAAGAGTCGTCATGCCAAATACCATGTCCTATATAGGATATATTGTACAATTATATCTTACAAGTTCTGATTAGGTGTTTAAGCACTTCACAAGCCAAACAAAGATATAACCAAATCACCTAGGCTCACCAAGCTAGTATCAGGAAGGAACACCAAAGGTTCTTCAGGCTGTTATAGAAAGTAAAGAATATTGATTTCTTTAAAGGCTCGTGTTAGTATTTTTTATACTTCTGACAATCTTGGTGGCCAAATATGTGGATCGGCAGCTGGAACTCTAAACTCAGATGAGGCAAGAGACACTGACTTACCACTGAAGGACCGATTTTTCCTGCAACCACTGCCACCGTCTGAGGCAGTACTGAGGGCAAAGGATTCAGCAAAGGACATTATTAATGTGAAGGAGTTAATTGACAAGAAGGCCTGGCCTTACGTCCAAAATGATCTCCGTCTTAAGGCAGGGTATCTCCGTTATGATCTGAACACTGTCATCTCTTCAAAGCCCAAAGACGAAAAGAAATTACTCCAAGATCTCACCGGAAAGCTCTTCAATGTCATCTCTGATGTGAGTTGAAACCTCAAGTTCCTGATCTAAATATTTTCATACATACGCAAACACACTGAGACAGACGTATTGATATACACTGTAAATGTTCTCTGGATACTAGTATATACTAATCTTGTTATATTTTTTTCTTCTTTCAGTTGGACTATGCAGCAAAGACCAAGAGCACCCCTAAAGCAGAGAAGTCCTATGCTGAAACTGTATCTAAACTGAATGATGTTCTTACTAAGCTTGGTTAGAAAAAAAAATCATGTATCATGGTGTAAGCTTTACTTTTCTATTGATATAAACTTTGTTCAATGTGATTTTGTTAGAATAATGAATTTAAAGTAAATTAAAGGTGGAGTTTTTGGAAAATTGCTAACATCAGAAGACAAATTAAGAACAAAGTATAAATTTGGGTGAAACAAGGACTCCTCTTATTAAGTTTATTAGATCAGCTAGAATGCCATTGAGTAAGAGCATTAGGTACCTCAAAGTCAAAATGTTAGGACAACCATGTCAATAATTAGTATTCAACACAAAGATTAGGGGGTTTCTTGAGAACTTCTGTAGCAGTATGGAGATGACATTACTAGTTACAAAATTTAAGAAAATCATGTTATCAGTATGTATCGAACATGGGAACAGTACCTTTACTTGTATTGAGATAATTTGGAATGAGCGATAAATAGAAAATATACCAAACAAGCGCAAGAAGATGTTTACATCAAGGGAAAGGATACCAAAATAAAATTGAATCATAATTATAGATGGAGAGAGGTAACCCAGTTAGGACCTAACAATTTTTACCAAACATCATAACTATATACGTGAAATTTTGACATGGTGAGGTAGTCTAAACATCAAGTCTCTGTTTCTCATCCATTTCATGCAGACTTTAAGAGAAAAATTAAGAACCTCGTAATCACAACCATAGAAATCGAGTATTCATAAGTATGAAGAAACCAAACTGTACTTCTTACAAAGAAATAGAGCTGCACCTTAAAAACTGTATGCATCCTACCAGTACAATATTAGTAAGATCTTAATAAAATAAAATTCAGAATAATGGCAAAGTTGACCACCTTCAGTGTATGTGAATGCCTATGAATCTTAAGCAACAAACCAATACTTATCATTCTCACCTAACAAGGAGAAGAAATATTTAACTTAGCGTAAATGATCCATCACCCTCAAACCTGATTTGAACTTTGCTGGTTCAGTGTCTTCTTTTCTCGTTGCATCCCTTTGAAACTTACCAGGCTTTGTTGGCAAAGATACACTTTTTTTGACATTCCATGCCCTTCTGGTGCTGTTATTGTCTTCAAAATGCATCCATTTTTTATATTGTAAGAGAATAACCTCTCGTCTTTCATCCAGAAATAGAAACAATATCACCATTCATCTCTTCATTCCTCTTCATGAATGCTGATGACATTAAAGTTTTCCTTTCGCCCCATTTCTGCTTCTTGTAATCTTCTAGCACCAATACACAGAGATCTCCTTCCATTCTATCAACTATAGCCAGTTTTCCATTCCAGTCTAAACCCCAAGCCTTTCCCCAGCCTCGGTACTGACCTCTAGGCAA
This sequence comes from Panax quinquefolius, assembly GCA_020205615.1. NCBI lineage: Eukaryota > Viridiplantae > Streptophyta > Magnoliopsida > Apiales > Araliaceae > Panax > Panax quinquefolius. The sequence goes on from CM035163.1 coordinate 12,701,253, forward strand.
AGTAGTTGTAAAGTGATCAGTTCCCAAATCAAGGGATAGTACTTCTTTAGTAATGCTTGATCCAATTTCAATTATCCGAATGCAGTGAACAGCTGCACCAGCAGACAACTGAAATATTCTCCCACTTTTTGTTAATGTCCTGTCTAGTAGGGATTTTGAGCGGTCTCCATGAGTGATCACTCCCAAGGGTAAGAACCTCGCAGCATTCATTGCTATTCTCAGATTTATCATCATATATAGAGACCAATTTATAACTACTTGCAGAAGGAATATAAGAGAAGGCATTGCTGAAGCTACCCTTATGTGGATCAGTCAATTCAATAAATTGTCTGGTCGCAGGGTTCCGAATTGCTCCTCTCGACTTCCAAGCCATCACAACCACAGATAAGTTGATATGTCCCACTGGCAACTGAATTCTTAGGTATTTTGTTATATACAATAGTAAAAGTGGCCCGGCTCATATGCTTCTCAATAAAGTGGCTATCTTGAATTACAGCATACCAGTGCTCGCACACACACATCAGTCGGAGCAGGAATTTGACTGGCTACCGGCTCAGAATCTCGATGAAAATTTCAGGTGGAAAGACTGGTTGAGTGACGGGAGCACATGTCTGCTTTTTATTTTTCTTGATTTCAGCATCCCCTCGCTTCTTCAAAGGAGGAAATGGGTTGATTAATAGGAACATGACTTTTCTTTCCATTCTTTTGTTAGCGGTCTCTTGCTTCTCCAACTGCATAACTGTTTTATCCTTGTGTGCAATTCTTGAATGTGGTATCTTCAAAGTTTCAAGACTGGGTAAGGATTTCAGTTCTGAGAAGCCAGAAAAGACGCAACTTAATTATATTTATTTCCCATGTAGGCTGTAGCTGTTCACTAGAGGGCTTTCAAAACTGCAGGATGCAAGAGACTCACATACGTAGGTAGGATTCATTTGCAATAAGTGAGTTGTACATAACTTAAAATTACAAAGGCTGGCGTAAACAATTCAGAAGAGCTCCAAACTTTTAATGCGCAACAATAAACTAACCATGAATTGAGTTTCTCTTATGAGTGGAATTTCAGAACAAAATCATATTAATTTTTTTGATGCCTTGCAAGTATACATATTAAAGTCAGAACACATGCCCACTATCATTCCATGCCCATGACAAAATCAAGTATTTTGTCCGTGCTTGCTATGAAGAACAAATTTCAAGTAATTGTTTTGATTCACAACCTAATCTTTGTTGGTCCAACAACATCCAGCCAGTGCAGTTTCTTGCATTTAACACGCATCATACAAAATAGAAATTATATTGAAGTCCTTCCTTTATAAATTAATTAATTAATACTAGTAGTAATAGTACTTTCACACATTAGTTTTACGACTTAGAATGAAAGTAGTAGTAAAATCAAATGTAACATTTGACAGTGTTTTCATGTCTTGTCATTTTTACAAAAGCTTTGTCTGTTTAATGATGCTACATTCACACTTCATTCATCTGTAAATATATATATATATATATATATATATATATATATATATATAAAAATAATGTCAAATTCATAGAAAACAGTACGATTAAATATCTCATAAATGTTTATAGCTGCAGTGCTGCACACACACACACACAAAAATATATATATATGATTAGTTTGTTTTGTTTGCTGGATGATTATTCTGCCATATTGTCCGCAAGGGGCAGGTCACAGTCACATGGCCCGGCTTCAGTAAATGAGAGGCGTGGTGGTCATTTTCATAGAGCTGTAGCAAGTTGGGGCCTCCGAGAATATATGTTACAAATATATATAGTTTTGTTATAAAACTTTAGCAAATTATAGAAAGATACTCTTATAATTGCTGGATAAATTTAGAGAGAATAAGTAAGAGAAAAGAGAGAAATTTTTCTTATTTTCTTTCTTCAGTTATCAATCCTTTATATAGGCGCAAGGCTGAGTAGTCATGGGAGAGAAGGGACAAGAGATGGGAGTCACAGGAGAAAAAGGAATGAGGAAAAGGGGAGGCAATGCCTAGAGGAGTAGGTAATCAAGATTCTAACACTTTTTCTGATTTCCTACGATAGAAGATTATGTCTCATTAAAAACCTTGTTAAGAAAACCCAATGAAAAAAACTTAACGAAGGGAAAAAGAGTACATATCTTTTACATAAATATCTTAATTATTTGCGCCTCGTTAAAACTTTGTCGGAGAAAAACCTATTGGGATAAAAACGTGACTAAGGAAAAAAAAGACAGATCTTCACCTCAAAAGGAATTCATTACTCCTTGATGAAATGTTGTCATAAAATCTTTCGGTCCAACACATTCCAATCCTTTTCGTAAGTTTTGCAAACGTTGCATTTGGTAGCGACTTTGTGAATAAGTCTGTTAGATTATCGCATGATCGAATTTGATGCACATCTATATCACCCTTCTTTTGTAGCTTCATGTGTGAAGAAGAATTTAGGTGAAATGTGTTTTGTTCTATCTCCTCGATGTACCCTCCTCTAAGTTGAAGCAATAAATGCGCGCGTTATCCTCATACTGAAATTGTAGGAATGTCTTTGATTGATGGTAATCCACATGATTTTTGAATATCTTTGAATAATTGATCTCAACCAAACACACTCTCTCTTTGCTTCATGATATAGCGAGAATCTCGAGTGATTTGAAGATGTAGTCATTATGGTTTTTTGTAAGACCCTCAACTTATTATTAATGAAATTTAGTTTTCTCTATTTATTATTTTAAAATAAGTAAGGGTTGATTTGATTAATGTGGATAGTTAGGGGTAAGATACGCAAATATTTCAAAATAAGCAAGTGGTTATAAAATATTCATTGTTGTCGGGAATATTCGTTTGGTCGTGGAATATTCGATCGTCGTCGAATATTCGCATTTACGACGGCCGTTGTGGTGTGGGCCCCATAACTTGAAAAGCGATTGGATGAAGAAAACGACAAATATAAGTTGTTTAAAAATAACGGCGTAGTTATTCTGAAGTAATCTTGTTAAAATACTTTGGTGGTTAAAACATAGTAGCACCGATTGCACACCAATTATTGATTCTTACGTAGAGAGCGCACTTTCTCAATAATGGTTACGATAATTACTGCTCATTATTTTATTGAGTTAATAATTCTTTGCGTTGATATTTTATATTCATTGTTGTTTCATAATTGTCATTACACGATTTTTTCATTATCGAAGCAATAATTCATATTATCCTAATAATATTATTAGATAACATTATTGGCAATGTCTAGAAAGTTACATCTCAGGAGAGGTTTGGTCACCTAATTAATTGCTTGCGATGAAGAAATTCTTATTGGAAGCCCTTCTCTTCTTGAACCGCTACGTCGGTTGTCGATATTGTGATTTTGTAATATTATTTGTGAATAATTAATTATTGATTCATATGATGAGGAAAATATTGATTTTATGTGGATATAGATGGAGAAAAATTTTAATGTGACAATTGTTGAAAATTGAAATATTATCGATAAGATAATGTATTATTATATTTTAATAATATAATAATGGTGATATTTTTATAACGAATGTGGGATTTATGAGTATCTGAGGAGGAAGAGTATTTTTGTTGAATAAATGTTTAAAACATGTTAAACATGTTGGTGGATGCCATTTATTGATCGAAATTTGATTATAAACTTTATAAAATCGTCCGCTTGTGGATTTCGGTCAATTTCGATTGGAATTTGGAAAAACTTTCTTCTGCAAAGTTGTAGAGAATTAAATTTCCTATAAAACTCATGAGATTCGAATTTTCTGATAAAAGAGCTATTTATTATGAATTATTGAAGTTACGAAAACAAAATAATTAATTTTTGGAAGTTTTAATTATTTTATTATGAAAAACGTTTTTGTCATTAAAGGTGGGTCTTGCATGTGATGTAAATGCTGAATTCAGATCCTTAAAAGTGGGCGTAGGAATTTGTAATATTAATATTAATATTTTATTAAATTTTCTGCTTTTGGTTTCTAAGATTTTCCTATAAATAGAGGGCTTATGTTAGAATTGAAAATCACACTTTAAATCAAGTTTTCTCTCTATATTATCGAGCATATTCTTGTGAGTATTTTGAGTATACTTTGAGTATTGTTAGATCGGTAAGTTCCCTTCAAAGACTATATCCTAGATTCCAAAATTTAAGTCTTAATCTTTCGAGGTGAGGATGTTATTTTCTTCTCAAATGATATTATTTCTTCAATATCATTATCTTTGAAATATTGGTTGGAACTTTTTATCAAATTTGGAACTTTTTCATGTCGGGGTTACTATTCACGAGTTACTATTCACGAGTTACTATTCACGAAGCGTGAAGATATTTTTGTGGAATTTCTATCTTTTGGTGTCGGAGTTACTATTCACGTATACGACACTATTCACGTATACGGCACTATTCACCAAAAAATAAAATTTCTTCTTTTTGTCCAAAATATCTATTCTGGATACTAGCTTTGATTGTATCCATGTTTTGATCATTCTTGAATTTTACACCACTATGATTATTTTTGAGGTATTTTTGGAGGTGGATAAAACAAAGTACTTAATCCTTAATCCTTAATCCTTGTCATTTTGTTTCACCGGATTCGCTTTCTTTAAAAAATATTTTTCATCATCCTCGATCTTAAATGATGATATTATTGAATATCTTTGGCTCAGAGGTCAAAAGATGAATGATTTCAAGAATATCTTTGGGCGTAGTAGTCAAAGATGAGCAGTGTTTAGATGAAATATGACCAATCGATGAATATCTTTGGCTGTAGTGCAAAGATGAATATTTGATTCCGGATGTATATTGATTGATGTTACAGGATAAAAGATGACGATGAACTTTTAAATTCATATATAGAAGATAGTAGTTTGCATTCTCTACTTAACTCTTCTAATGAATTATTATTTCATTGCGAATATTGATTTAAAATTTGTTTATCAGTATTCTATTAGATTTTTCCTGTTGAAGACTAACGGTAATTTGTTGTATATTATCTTAGTCATAATATTCTTTATCGAGCTAGTTGAGCTCACCCTTTTCCTTTTTGTTCCATTTTTCTTCTCGTGAGGCGAGAATATAAATGAAATGCAGCCTGGGGTATGGAATGAAGGTTTTAGAAAGAATTGTTTAGTAGTCCTCACCATTTTGTAAAATAATGTATCAATAAATGTGATGAGGATTTATTTGAGTATAGATATTGTCAGAAGATAATATTTGTATTTAAACTCACGCTTTCTTGTTGTAATAATAAAGTTGTAGTTGTTTACATGCACTATGTATTGACAACTCGTAATGGGTGATGTATACCTATTTTGGGGGCGTCACAACGGTTGGTATCGAGCTTAGGGATATGATCTCCATGGCGGAGATCGGGGAATAGAACTAGGAGGAGAGACGAGTAAATCCTTCGCTAAGTGTGTCCTACCTAAGCTTATTTGTTAGTTGGTTAGTATATAGGATATTATGTGATATATTGATTTCCTTAATTAACCCTTGTTTTATGACAATGATTTGAGAATATCGATGAGAATATTAACAATGGAAATGAGACCGCGTGGACGCTTTGACTTTCCAACGAGAGAACGTGCAACAGTCGGTGATGTTCCTCCCGTGAACAACACCACCGAAAGCGGATGATGAACGAGGGATGTTTAGAAGTTTTTGCAGTTCACGCAAAATCGAGACGAGGGAGACTCGTGTTCAAAATACGAGAGAAAATGATAGCAATTCACGGGTTGTCACGCACCAAGTAGTTCAAAGAGTTGGGACCACCAGAATTTAAGGAAAGCCGATCCGATCACTGGCGGAAACATGGGTCAAACAAATTACCAAGATATTCGATGTCTTGGGATGCACGGAGAACAGAAGGTTCCATTCGCCACCTTTATGTTCCGTGGCGGTATGGACTACTTGGTGAGAGTGCATGAAGCGTCCATCCAAATGCGCACTCAAAGACGTCTCTTGGAGACATTTGAAACTATTTAATGACAAATACTTTCCCGAAAGTGTTCGGCATATATGAAGGAAGTGGAGTTTATTAGGCCGGAGCGAAACAACATGGCGGTGTCTCGAAGACGAGGCAAAGTTTGCGAGTTATCCGGTTTGCACCTCATTTGGTGGAGAATGAGGAACGATATGCGGATGTTTCTTAGAGGTTTGAAACCCGGTACGTCGTGATCTCATTTCTCATAAATTTTCTCTCTGATTCGGATGTTGTAAGCGAGGGCTCAATTATTAGAGCGAGATAACGAAATACAGTCAACCGAGGACCACAACCGAGATCGTACTGTAGATAGCGGTCAGCGTAATAATGATAACCAAATGGAGAAAGAAAGACGGACAAAATGGTAACCACTCTGGTGGTAATCATGGCCATGAAAATAGAAGAAGCGAGTCGGAGGAGATTTTAAAAGAGAGATTTAACAATGACCATGTGAAGACGACAAAGTCAGTTTACAGAAGAATCGGTTCTAAGGGAGGAGAACGACCACCGGTCATATATTTACAAATGCGGAAAAGAGGACATATCGATCAAACCGCCCACAACAGTTCAAGGTATGTTATAATTGTGGAAAGGAAGGACATATCGCTCGAGATTATGCGAAGAATAAACCTAGTTCAATGAGGATTTGACTCAAAAGATCGTCCCGTAAAAGTCAAAGTCAACGATTCCGGGAAGAGCGTTTGTTGTGGTCGTCATAATGCTAGGAACCCAAATGAGGTGATCACGGGTAAGCTATTTATAAATTCTTGCGAAGTTTATACCTTACTTGATCTTACAAGTCTACCCATTCATTTATCTCTCCTACATGTGCTCAACGTTTAAACTTGACTCGGGAGAAATTAGACTTTGACCTATCTGTGGAAACTCCGTTAGGAGAAACTTTCATCACATCCACATTTATAAATCTTGTTTGATTCAAGTTGGCACCATCACTTTTACATTGTCATGCATTTAATTCAAGCAACTAAACCATTAAAATCAATCAACGTCATATCTAATCATAAAGCTATTCGTTTATTGAAAAGCGGATGTCAAGCTTTCTTAGCCCATGTTATGGATTTGAATAAAGACACGTCAAATTTGAATAATATTCTGTTGTTATTGACTTTCCCGACGTATTTCTGAAGAACTTCCGTTCACCCCCGAGCGTGAAGTTGAATTCTTTATTGATCTTGAACCTGGTACAAAGCCCATTTCTAAAACCCCATATCGAATGGCTCTATTGAACTTGAGGAGTTAAAGGTCCAACTATAGGAATTGTTGGACATCGGTTTCATTCGTCCTAAGTACATCTCCTCGGGGTGCTCTGTTTTATTTGTAAAGAAGAAAGACGGAGTATGCGACTTTGTATTGACTATCTGGAATTGAACCATGTCACCATCAAGAATAGGTATCCTCACCTCGTATTGATGACTTGTTTGACCAATTCTAAGGGGCACAATTCTTTTCAAAAATCGATCTTCGCTTACGGATATCATCACCAAGATTAGAATCAGGATATTCCAAAGACGCGCTTTCGAACTCGGTATGGGCATTATGAATTCTTAGTCATGTCTTTCGGACTAACTAATGCTCCTCGCGGCTTTCATGGATATGATGAACCGAGTATTCAAGGAATATTTGGATCGGTTCGTTGTTGTCTTTATTGATGACATCCTTATATATTCCAAAAGTCGTGAAGATCATGAGCACCATTTAAAGTTTGTACTCCAAAGGCTTCGTGAAAACAAACTATATGCCAAATTAAAGAAATATGAGTTCGGCTTGAGGAAGTAGCATTCCTTGGGCACGTGGTGTCGAAACATGGAGTATCTGTTGATCCGTGAAGATTCAAGCAATACAAAGTTAGAGCAACCAAAGTCGGTGGATCAAGTACGTAGTTTTTTGGGCTTAAATGGTTATTATCGAGATTCGTGGAAGGGTTTTCTCGAATCGCTACTCCATTAACTCAACTAACTCGGAAGGATACAAAATTCGTTTGGAGTGAAGAATGCGAAAAAGAGTTTCCAAGAGCTTAAGAGGAGACTTATTTTAAGACTGTTTCTAACAATACCATCCGGTTCGGATGGATTTGTTATCTCTGATGATGATGCTTGAGCAAAGGGTTAGGATGTGTTCTCATGCAACGTAGGAAAGTCATAGCTTTATGCCTCGCGACAACTTAAAGAGTATGAGAGGAATTATCCTACTCATGATCTAGAGTTAGCGCAATGATCGTTCCAAGCTTAAAGATATGGAGGCACTATCTATATGGGGAGAAAGTGGAGATATATTCACACCATAAAAGCCTTAAATATTTCTTCACTCAAAAGAACTCAACATGCAAGCAGCAATGACGTTGGCTCGAGCTATTGAAAGACTACGACCACACTATTCAATACCATCCTGAAAAGCGAACGTGGTAATTGACGCGTTGAGTAGAAGATCATATCAGAACGAAAGTGCGATGATGTCAAGTATACGACAGAGCCAACTTTAATAGAAAAAGTTAAGGTTGCTCGAGCCACCTACCCGGAAATGATCGCGTATGAAGAAGAAAGTACAAGAAGGAGCTATTCGGAAAGCGAGAATTGACAAAGAAGGAATACTTGAGTCCACTCTGACTTTGTGTTCCTAACGACTCGATTTGAAGTACAAGATTATGATGGAGGCACACAATACACCATTTGCAATCCATCTCGGAAGTACTAAAATGTATCGTGATCTTCGACATACATTTTGGTGGAACAATATGAAGAGAGAGATTGCAAAGTTTATCTCGATGTGTTTAACTTGTCAACGTGTAAAGGCGAGCATCTTGTACCTAAGGGTCCGTTGCAACCACTTGAGATTCCGAAATGGAAGTGGGAACACATTACCATGGATTTCATTACGGGTCTTCCTACGGTTTCTCAAGGCATCAATGCTATTTGGATTATTGTTGATAGATTAACCAAGTCCGCTCATTTCTTGCCGATCGGAGACTTATTCCTTGAGCGTCTTGCTAGTAGATCGTGAATGAGATTGTGAGGTTGCATGGCATGCCAAGATCCATAGTTTTGATCGTGACCCAAGATTCACTTCAAGATTTTGGGTTAGCTTGCAAAAAGCTATGGGCACGGATTTGCGATTTAGTTCGCATACCATCCCCAAACCAGACGGACAATCGAAAGGACTATTCAAACTCTTGAAGATCTATTAAGACTCGTGTGTCCTGAACTTCAAGGGTAGTTGGGATAAGTATTTACCATTGGTGGAATTCTCCTACAACAAATGCTTATCGTGCAAGTATAGGTGTGGCTCCATTCAAGCATTATATGGACGAAAATGTCGTTTCTCCAATATGTTGGGATGAGGTGGGTGAAGCAACATTGTTGGGACCCGAAGTTAAGACGTATATGACTCACCGAAAAGATCCAAATGATTCGACAACGTATACAAACCAAGCACAAGATCGACAAAAGAGTTATGCGGATCTTCATCGAAAGGACGTGGAATTTAGTGTGGGGATCATGTATTATTGCGAGTTGCTCCATGGAAAAGAGTTACAAGATTTGGGAAGAGAGGAAAGCTCAATCCACGATTTATTGGTCCATTTCAAATTCTTGACCGAATAGGAAATGTAGCCTATGGACTCGGGTTACCTCCGAGTATGTTTCGTGTTCATAATGTGTTTCACATATCTGTACTTCGTAAATATGTGAAAGACCCGAACCACGTTATAGAGTTAGAACCCAGACGAAATAGCCAAGACTTAACGTATGAGGAGGTACATTAAGATCTTGGATAGGAAGGAGCATGTCCCTACGCCTTGCAAAGGTCATACCACAAGTTAAAGTTACATGGAGGAATCATGCTATAGAGGAAATGACACGGGAATTGGAAACGGAAATGAAAGCGAGGTATCCTCACCTTTTCAAACACCGTAATGCGACGTCAATTTCGAGGACGAAATTTCATAAGGAGGGGAGGTTGTAAGACCCCAACTTATTATTAATGAAATTTAGTTTCTCTGTTTATTATTTTGAAATAGTAAGGGTTGATTTGATTAATGTGGATAGTTAGGGGTAAGATACGCAAATATTTCAAAATAAAGCAAGTGGTTATAAAATATTCATTGTTGTCGGGGAATATTCGTTTGGTCGTGGAATATTCGTGATCTTTTGTCGGGAATATTAAATGCAACGACGGCAATGCGACCATGTGTGGGCCCCATAACTGAAAAGCGATTGGATAAAGAAAACACAAATATAAGTTGTTTAAAAATAATCTAGCAGTAGTTATTACCAATTATCTTGTTAAAATACTAAATTGGTTAAAACACGTGTAGATACCAGATTGCACCAATTATTGATTCTTACGTAAGAAGGCACTACTCAATAATGGTTACGATAATTCTTATTCGCTCATTTTATTGAGTTAATAATTGCTGCGTTGATATTTTATATTCTTTGTTGTTTGAATAATTATCATTACACAAGATTTTTTCATTATCGAAGCAATAATTCATATTATCCTAATAATATTATTAGATAACATTATTGGCAATGTCTAGAAAGTTACATGCAAGGAGAGGTTTGGTCACCTAATAATTGCGCATACCAAGAAGAAGAAATTCTTATTGAAAGCCCTCTTTCCTGAACCGCCTTGTCATCAATATTGTGATTCTGTAATATTATTTGTGAATAATTAATTATTGATTCATATGATGAGGAAAATATTGATTTTATGTGGATATAGATGGAGAAAAATTTTAATGTGACAATTGTTGAAAATTGAAATTTTATCTCGATAAGATAATGTATTATTATATTTTAATAATATAATAATGGTGATATTTTACAACGAATGTGGGATTTATGAGTATACTGAGGAGGAAGAGTATTTTTGTTGCAATAAATGTTTAAAACATGTTAAACATGTTGGTGGATGCCATTTATTATTTGAAATTTGATTACGACTACTATAAAATCGCCTGTTTTGTGGATTTCGGTCAATTTCTGATTGGAATTTGGAAAAACTTTCTTCTGCAAAGTTGTAGAGAATTGAATTTCCTATAAAAACTCATGAGATTCGAATTTTCTGATAAAAGGGCTATTTATTATGAATTATTGAAGTTACAAGCTCAAAAAATAATTAATTTTTGAAGTTTTAATTATTTTATTATGAAAAACGTTTTTGTCATTAAAGGTGGGTCTTGCATGTGATGTAAATGCTGAATTCAGATCCTTAAAAGTGGGCATAGGAATTTGTAATATTAATATTAATATTTTATTAAATTTTCTGCTTTTTAATGTTCTAAGCGTTTTCCTATAAATAGGGTCTTAGGTTAGAATTGAAAATCACACCAGAAATCAAGTTTTCTCTCTCTATATTATCGAAGCGTATTCTTGTGAGTATTTTGAGTATACTTTGAGTATTGTTAGGCGGTCGGCAAGTTCCTTCAAAGACTATACCCCGGTATTCCAAATGAAGTCTTAATCTTTCGAGGTAAGGGATGTTATTTTCTTCTCAAATGATATTATTTCTTCAATATCATTATCTTTGAAATATTAGTTGGAACTTTTATCAAATTTGGAACTTTTTCATGTCGGGTTTACTATTCATGAGTTACTATTCACGAGTTACTATTCACGAAAGTACTATTCATGAAGCGTGAAGATGTTTTTGTGGAATTTCTATCTTTTGGTGTCGAGTTACTATTCACGATACTGTTTATTCACCAAAAAATAAAATTTCTTCTTTTGTCCAAAATATCTATTCGGATACTAGCTTTGATTGTATCCATGTTTTGATCATTCTTGAATTTTACACCACTATGATTATTTTTGAGGTATTTTTGGAGGTGGATAAAATAAAGTACGAATCCTTAATCCTTAATCCTTGTCATTTTGTTTCACTTTGGATTCGCTTTCTTTAAAAAAATATTTTTCATCATCCTCGCCTTAAATGATGATATTATTGAATATCTTTGGCACAGTAGTGCAAAAGATGAATGATTTCTGAAGAATATCTTTGGGCAGAAGTGCAAAGATGAACAGTGTTTAGATGAACATGACCAATCGATGAATATCTTTGGCACAGAGTGCAAAGATGAATATTTGATTCCGGATGTATATTGATTGATGTTACAGGATAAAAGATGAGCGATGAACTTTTAAATTCATATATAGAAGATAGTAGTTTGCATTCTCTACTTAACTCTTCTAATGAATTATTATTTCATTATGAATATTGATTTAAAATTTGTTGTCTATTGTATTCTATTAGATTTTTCCTGTTGAAGACTAACGGTAATTTGTTGTATATTATCTTAGTCATAATATTCTTTTACTTGGGCTAGTTGAGCTCACCCTTTTCCTTTTTGTTCCATTTTTCTTCTCGGGGCGAGAATATAGCGAGTACAGTCGGGGTATGGAATGAAGGTTTTAGAAAGGATTGTTTAGTAGTCCTCACCATTTTTGTAAAATAATGTATCAATAAATGTGATGAGGATTTATTTGAGTATAAATATTGTACAGAAGATAATATTTGTATTTAAACTCACAGCTTCTTGTTGTAATAATAAAGTTGTAGTTGTTTACGTACCATGTATTGACAACTCGAAATGGGTGATGTATACCTATTTTGGGGGCGTCACGGTTTGCTTTAATGGATTTCGGGGATATAGTCGTGTCACAATATGTAAATACATAACTTGTTTGTGATCTTCCATTATGTGGATCTGATAAATATCGTGCATCGGATATCCAACCAATCGCGACGTTGAATCTCTTGGATAAAATAACCCAAGATCTATACTTCCACGGAGGTATCTAAAATGTGTTTTGATCCCATCCCAATGTCTCTTAGTAGGAGAAGAATTGTATCTTCTTTATGAACAAGTTGACAAAAAAAGTAATATCGTGTCGTGTACAATTTGCAAGATACATAAGAGCACCTATTGCACTTAGGTATGGAACTTGTGTCCAAAACTTCTTCCCCACTTTCAGAGGTCGAAATAGATCTTTATCAACTTCTAAAGATCGAACAACCATCGGGTAGTCAAAGGATGAGCTTTATCCATATGAAAACGCAATCGAGAATCTTTTTCAAAGATATGTGGATTGATGAACAAAAATTTCGGATGCTAAATGTTCCACTTGTATTTCCAAATGTAATTTTGTCTTTCCAAAATCTTTCATTTCAAATTCATCTTTTAAATAAGTAGCAGCTTCTTGTGAGTTCTTCAGAGTACCTACAAGATTCAAATCATCCACATATCTGCAAATGATGATGAAAAATCCACTTTGTGATTTCTTAATAAAAACACATGGACATACTTGATCATTTATATATCCATCTTTTATTAAATAATCACTAAGTCGATTATACCACATCTGACCTGACTATTTCAACCCATACTGATGAGCGTTGTAACTTGATTGAATATATGTGATTTTGGCCTTTGTGATTCAGCCATTTTCAATCCTTCAGGGATTCTCATATAAATCTCACTGTCAAGTGAGTCATATAGGTATGTTGTTACAACATCCATCAGACGTGTTTACAAACCTTCCATGGTTGTCATATACCTATCAGAAAGCGAAAAGTGACTCCATCCATTACTGGAGAGTATGTATCCTGATAATCAATACCAGGTTTTTGTGAAAACCCTTGAGCTACAAATCGGGCTTTGTATCTCACAATTTTATTTTTCTCATTTTGCTTTCGTACAAATACCCATTTATTTCTAACCGGGATTACACCCACCGGTGTTTGGACTACTGGTCCAAATACTTATCTTTTCAATAGAGATTGTAGCTCAGTTTGATTAGCATCTTTCCATTTTGGCCAATCTTTTCTTTTCTGACATTCTTCCACGTTTGTGGTTCAGAATCTGTGTCAGGAAACAAAGTAATATCTGATGCTATAGAGAAAACAAATATGTCATCAATCATGACTTTGCTTCGATCCCATATTTTCTCATCATGTACATAATTTATTGAGATCTCTTGGTGTTCATCTCTTATCCTTTCACTGAGATTTTGAACCTCTTTTGGGGTTATTCCCACTCTTGGAATAAGTGCTACTTCTGGAGCGGTTTGTACCTCTTCTGGGGCTATTCCCACTCTTGGAATAAGTGCTACTTCTGGAGCGGATATTCCTTCTAGGATTCCCTTATTTGCTTTTGATTTTTGTGGTACAGTGTCTTTTGCACCAATCGGTCTTCCACGCTTCTGGCATGGTTTAGATTATTCTATTACCTTATTCGTCAATTCTCCGGGAATTGATTTTTCAATAGGTATTTCTATCCTTGCTGGAGTATTCATTGCAGGTGTATGTTGTGATGACCCCAAAATAGGTATACATCACCCATTCTGAGTCGCCAGATATCACTCTATAAAAATCAAATACAAACTTCATTTATACAACTGTTGAACTGTCATGCAGAGTACGACAACAGATAAGTTGTGAGTTTCAATACAAAATATATGTAACTCTCATGGTGCCTCGACCACAACACCTTACAAAGGTACTTTACATAAAAGTACAGTCAATAACTGTTTTAGAAATTAAAATCTTTGGGAAATGCTCAAGGAAACCTTCGTATATAGGAGGCCATGAATCTAAGTTATGATAGATATCATATGTCCAGAGAATTATCCTTGGTTGACCCAATAGACCCCAAACAAAAACGAGAAGATTATTATCATCTTCTTTCCAATGGTGAATCTTCTCTTGACATATAACTATCTCCACTGTCTCCAAGTGAAAATTATATTTCAAATAAACTCCAAGATCATATAGGTATTGCTTGTAGATATACTCAGCAAGTGGATATGTACAACCATGTCTTATGGTAACACAAGGTTGTATGTTGTTAGACATCTTGTATGATAGTGACAAAATACCCTTCCAAAGTTGAGTTCACCTCACCCTATTCGGTTCACCAAAATTAAATATCAAATGACGTATACAATACGACACACTTATCAAAAGTTCTGAATAAAATTATTTCAATACTATTTAGGGAGAACCTCAACAGCTATATACCACTGTTCTATTCCCATGTTATCCCCGCTCGACTCTGCAACACTCTTATTACCTGAAAGGAATTGTGAAGCAAAAGGGTGAGCACAACTAGCCTAGTAAAGAATATCATGACTAAAGATAAGATTAAGAACATACGGTAGATGATAAAACTTTTCAACCATAGTTGCAGCGGAACGAACAATCCATTAAAAGAGTCAAATATACCATAAGGTGTAAGACCCCAGCTTTTAATAAATAAAGATGAATTTTCTATAAATATTATTTTTGAATATTATGGAATAATTTGATATAATGTTATAGTTGTGGGTAATATTTATAAATTTTGCAAAGTATGCAAGTGGTTATATTATATTCGATTGGTCGGAGAATATTCGGTTTAGCAAGGAATATTAGTACAACTACTCAATCATTGGTGGACCCTACAAATGTAATTATTGCTCGGATTGAGAAAAGACAAAATATTTTATTGAAATAACGACGGAAGTTTTACTGGTGGTTCTTGTTGAACTACTCGGTAGTAAAAAAAATACGATGTCGTGTGGTTGCGTAAGTAAGACCTGCGGATTGATTATTGATGCTTATGTGAGAAGTCACTCAGGTTAGATTCCATTATTATTAGATTAATAATATGAATTATTATAACGATAATGACGTTTTATTTTATTCAAAACATCTTTTTATATAAAATAGAATACTTTATTAAAGTTATTCTATAAATAGAATATATTATATTTTATTATCGCATAGTATTGCATAGTGTTTTGCGATAGTGTTTTGCATAGTATTGCATAGTGTTTGCGATAGTAAAATGTTTTTATATAAATAGAATATATTATATTTTATTTAAAAGATTTTTCTTTAAATATGGATGACCAGATTAAAGTAAATCAATCTTGACTGCTTCATGGATTAATTCTTATGCATTCCATTTTCCTATAAATAGAAGCTCATTCCTTCATTATTTTCTTACGAATTCATTGAAACTCAGAGAGAGAATTATAGAGAAGCTATAGAGAAAGTTATAGAAAGAAGAAGAGTATTCTCGCTACTTCACTACTTCCATATTCAGGTTCTTTTACTAGTAGAGGGTGTTATTCTTTCTTCTTGAAGAACTTCATTATTCCATTCACTATTATTCTGCTGGAATAACTTTGTAAAAGTGGCATACCCTATACATAACTTTGTATACGCCAGCATACCCTTTACTTGGTGAAATCCTTATGTTATTCCATTGCTTATTATTACATTTGAATAACTTTTGTATCTGCTATTTACCTATACTTGGTGACATTCTTCTATTATTCATTGGAACATCCTCACATGCATGTTTTTACACCGACTGGTTCCGCTCTTTATTATTATTACATTTGGAACATCCCATCGTATGTGTTTTACACCGGACCGGTTCCGCTCTTTATCATTCATTTGGAATATCCTATCGTGTGTTTTACACCGGATCCGGTTCCATCTTTATTATTCTGTTGGAACATCCCGCTTGCATTATAATTTCACCACCACTGTTCCGTTATTATTATTCTGCTTGGAATAACCTTTATGCATCTGCACCGCATGCACGGTGATTTCTTTTGTTATTCCATTCTTTATTATACCCAAATGGTTAAAACTTTGACTTCTATACTCCATGAAATTAGTAGAATATCCTTGATATTTGCGTTTCATCCAAAGATCTTTTCACGGAAATATTCTTCCGATCATTCTTGAATTTTACTCTACAAAGCAATGATCGTGTTGACAATTTGGGCGTTAATAATTCCCGGATAAAATAATTCTTGAACTTGTTTTATCAATTCTTATATCATTGTCATCATCCTCATGTTTATATTTTTTAAAAGTCATCTGTGGGCTTTTGTAGAGCATGGATGGACTTGGTATGATTATGACCAGGGGATTATTCGAGCGTAATCATGACCGTAATGTTACAAATGATGTGATTAAAAATCCTCGATGGTAGTAGTGCATTGATGGATGATTGTTGGCATGATCATGACCATTAATGAATACACAACTATTCTTGCCCGTAGTGCGGGAATAATTGTGATCGTGATACTTAAGAATATCCTCGGCCGTAGTAGTGCGGGGTGATTCGATGATGTGGATTATTTATTAAAGTCGAGTCTCAAATTTATAACAAAGGATGAAAACCTTTAAAAATCATAAAAGATAGTAGATTTTATTTTCTACTTGACTCTTTTAATGGATTGCGATATTCCGCCGCAGCTTAAACCGGTTGTCTATTGTATTTTATCGGTTTAACATTGTTGAAGACTATTGATAATTTATTCTCGCATTATCTTAGTCATAATATTTCTTCTTGGGCTAGTTGAGCTCACCCTTTCTTTCACTTGTTCTCTTGAGAAATGAGAATATATAATGGGGACGAGTCGGGAAGCGAGTGATGGTCCTGAAGATAAGATTAGTAGTCCTCACTATTCGTGAAAATAGTGTGATAATAATTGTAATGAGGACTTTTTGTTTGAGTTTGTATAATATCTAGTAGATTTATATTTGTATTTAAACTCACAGCTTTATGTCATATTATACCACATGACTATGTTAATAAGTTGTATTTAAATTTCGCACTATGTAAGTGGCGACCCAAGATGGGTGATGTATACCTAATTTTGGGGGCGTCACAATTTGATATCGTAGCTAAGGATATGATCCTGGCTAAGATGTGAGAAAAGTACTAGGAGGGAGAGACGGGGAATACCTTTCGCTAGTATGACCTACCTAAATTTATGTCTTATTTTATTGGTGGAATTAGAATATAAAGATAATTGTTTCATGCCAATTATTTTTTGTTTTGTGGCGATGTCTGAAAATGACATCCGAGAATGTTGAGAATAGCGATGGAGCACAAAAGCGATCGTTGATTCACCACATATCAATAATCGTGATAATGTGCATCGAAGGCGACAATCCTCACGCAAACAACAACACCGACCAAATGATGAATGATCAAATGTTCGAGGCTTTATGCAATTTATGCAACAAAGATGAGCAGAGCGACTCGCCCAAAAACGTAGGTGGAAATACGGAAAACTCTCGGCCACCGCTAAACAATTCAAGGAGCTGGGACCACCGGAGTTTAAGGGAGAAGCAAAACCACTTCCGGCGGAAGCATGGATAAAGCAGATTACCAAGATATTTGATGTCTTGGGATGCTCCGAGAGCAAAAGGTTCCTTTCGCCGCCTTTATGTTGCGTGGAGAGGCGGACATTCTTGGTGGGAATCGGTAAACGCACTTTCAACTCGTCATTGTCTTCAAGATATCTTGGGAGAAGTTCCAGAGTCATTTAACGACAAATACTTTCCCGAAAGTATTCGCCATAATGAAAGGAGGTGGAGTTTATCAAGTTGGAACAAAACAATATGACCGTGTCGCAATACGAGGCAAAATTTGCGGAGTTATCACGGTTCCAAGTCCCCACTGGTGGATAATGAAGAGAGAATGGCGCGAATGTTTTTAAGAGGTTTGAAGTCGAGATACGCCAACATCTTATTTCTCATAAACTGTGTTTGTATTCGGATGTTGTAAATAGGGCTCGATTAGTGGAGCGCGATAACGAGTCAACGCAACTAAAAGAGAGCGTAATGTAAGAAGTTATAATACCAAAATGAAGTAGTCATCGGCGGTGACAACAAGCGTGGAGGGAATCAACAGGCGATATGGTAACCACTTTGGTGGTAATCGTACAAAACAATAAAATGGACATTTCAAGAAACGGAGATTCAATAATGATGGAAAGACGCCAAGACCAAAGACCCGTTGTTAAGGAAGGAGAAAGACCACCTCATCATATGCTTCAAAATGCGGAGAAGAGGACACATCGCTTCGAATCGTGCCATGTCATTCAAAAAAAGCATGTTATAATTGTGGAAGAGAAGGTCACTTAGCTCGATTTTGTGGTTCTGCCATCAAGACAAATTCAACTAGGATGGAGGCACCAAAGTAGTCCCGTAAAAGTCAAAACCGGAAGTCTGAGGAGAAGCGTTTGTTGTGACCTCCCGAGAGAGCGAGGAACCCGAATGAGGTCATCACGGTAAGCTTATCATAAACTCTAATGAAGTCTACACTTTATTTGATACCGTTCTACCCATTCTTTTATTTCTCCTACTTGCGCTCATCGATTAAATTTGACTCAGGAGAAATTAGACTTTGACTTATCTCGTGGAAACTCCGTTGGGAGAAACCTTCATTACATCCACTCGCTTATAAGTCTTGTTTGGTTCAAATCGGTACCCTCACATTACTCCTGTCGATCTTATTTCATTAAAATACTTGCATTTGACGTGATTCTGGGATTGATTGGTTAACTACTTATCATGCAAAAATTAATTGTTTTCGTAAGGTTGTTAGCTTTCATATTCCTAATCAACCTATTATCGCGAATTCAAACGACCAAACCATTAAAATCAATCACGGCTATCTCAAGTCATAAAGCTATTCGCTTATTGAAAAATGGATGTCAAGCTTTCTTAGCTCATGTCACGATTTAAACAAAAATACGCCGGTTTTGAGCGATATTTCTATTGTTAATAAATTTCTGACGTATTCCCTCAAGAACTTCCTGCCTACCCCAGAAGCGTGAAATTGAATTTTGTATCGACCTTGAACCCTAGACAAAACCTATTTCCAAAGCCCCATATCGAATAGCTCTATTGAACTTCGTGAGTTAAAGACCCAACTGCAGGAATTGTTAGACATCGCTTTATTCGTCCTAAGTACTTCTCCTCGGTGCTCCTGCTCTATTCGTGAAGAAGAAAGATGGAAGTATGCGACTTTGTATTGATTATCGGGAGTTGAATCATGTCACCATCAAAAATAGGTATCCATTGCCACGTATTGATGACCTGTTTGACCAAATAGTAAGGAGCCAAATTCTTTTCAAAGATCGATCTTCGCTCCGGATATCACCAATTGAAGATTAGAACCACCGACATTCCAAAGACGGCTTTCGGAACTCCCAGACGGGCATTATGAATTCCTAGTCATGTCCTTTGATTGACTAATGCTCTCTTTGCCTTCATGGATATGATGAACCGAGTATTCAAGGAATATTTAGATCACTTTGTGGTCGCCTTTATTGATGACATCCTTATTTATTCCAAAAGTCGTGAAGATCATGAAAGCAACACTTGAGGTCGAATTCTCCAAAAGCTTCGTGAATATAAGCTTTATGCCAAGTTGAAGAAATGCGAGTTCGGCTCAAGAAGTAGCATTCCTTGGGCACGCGGTATCAAGTCATGGAATATCTGCTGACCAAAGAAAGATAGAAGCTATTCAAAGCCGGGAACAACCTAAATCGAAATGACCCAAAGACGTAGCTTTCTCGCTTAAATGGGTTATTATCGGAGATTCGTGGAAGGATTTTCTCGAATCGCTACTCCATCGACTCACCGACTCGAAAAGATACAAAGTTCGGTTGGAGCGAAGAATGTGAGAAGAGTTTTCAAGAACTCGAAGAGACTTATTTCAAAGACTGCTCGGCAATACCATCCGCTCTGGAGGATTTGTCATCTACAAAGATGCTTCGAGCAAAGGGTTGGATGTGTTCTTATGCAACATGGAAAAGTTATAGCTTTATGCCTCACGATAACTCAAAGAATATGAGAGGAATTATCCTACTCATGATCCGGAGTTAGCAAATGTTGTCTTTTGCACTTAAAATTTGGAGGCATTACTTGTATGGGGAGAAAGTGGAGATCTTTACGGATCATAAAAGCCTCAAATATTTCTTCACTCAAAAGGAACTCAACACGCGACAACGACGTTGGCTTGAACTGCTGAAAGATTATGATCATACCATCCAATACCATCCTGAAAAAGCGAACGTGGTAGGCGATGCATTGAGTAGAAGATCGTATGCAAGCACGAAAGTGCGTTATTGTCAACACAAAGGCCCATTTTGTGTGACTTGCAAAGGATGGAGATAGAGTTAAAGACTCCGCAGACGCATGTGATGATAAATAATATACGAGTAGAACCGACTTTAATCGATAAAGTTAAAGCCGCTTGCAAGCTACGCACACGAGCCGATGCGTATGAGAAAGAAAGTGCAAGAGGGTGCTACGCCGGAAGCAAGAATCGATGAAGAAGGAATACTTCGAGTCAACTCCGCACTTTGTGTTCCTAACGACCTTCGATTTAAAGTATAATATCATGATGGAGGCGCACAACACACCATTTGCAATCCATCTCGAGTACCAAAATGTATCATGATATTCGCCGTACATTTTGGTGGAGCAATATGAAGAGAGAGATAATACCGCTTATCTCAAGGTGTCTAACTTGTCAACGAAGTTAAAGCGGAGCATCAAGTACCAAAAGGTCCATTCTGAACCACTTGAAATTCCGAATGGAAGTGGGAGCACATTACCATGGATTTCGTTACCGGCCTTCCTAAGGTTTCTCAAGGCATTGATGCGATTTGGGTCATTGTTGATAGATTGACCAAGTCCGCTTCATTTCTTACCGATCTGAGAAACTTATACACTTGAACGCTTGCTTCAGATGTACATAAACGCGAGATTGTAAGATCGCATGGTATGCCTAGATCCATAGTTTCTCGATCGAGACCCAAGATTCACTTCACGATTTTGGGTTAGTTTGCAAAAAGCTATGGGCACAGACAGACTTACGATTTAGCTTTCTAAGATATCATCCTCGCATCTGGACGGACAATGGAGAGACTATTCAAACTCTTGAAGATCTATTAAGACTCTGTGTTCTTGATTTCAAGGGGAGTTGGGACAAGTTCTTACCATTGGTGGAGTTTTCCTACAACAACAGCTTATCAAGCAAGTATCGGCATGGCTCCATTCGAGCGTTATGCGGAAGAAAGTGTCGCTTCTCCAAGATCTTTGGGATGAGGTGGGTGAAGCAACGTTGTTGGGACCGGAGTTGGTACGTATGACTACGGAAAAAGATTCAAACGATCCGACAACGTATAAAAACCTCACAAAATCGATAAAAGAGTTATCTTGATCTTCATCGAAAGGACGTGGAATTTGATATAAGAGATCATGTGTTGTTAAAAGTCGCTCCGTGGAAAGGAGTTACAAGATTTGGAAAGAGAGGAAAACTTAATCCTCGATTCATCTGGTCCATTTTTAATCCTCGATCGAGTAGGAACTGCGGCCTATAGACTTGCTTTTTACCGCCAAATATGTCTCGTGTTCATAACGCTTTTTCACATATCCATGTTACGTAAATATGTGAAAGACCCGAACCATATTATTGAAGTTAGAACCGGACGAAATAGCGGAAGATTTGACGTATGAAGAGGTTCCTGCTCAAATTTTGATAAGAAGGAACATATTCTACGCTCCAAGGTTATACCTCAAGTCAAAGTTTTGTGGAGAAACCACGATGTTGAGGAAATGACTTGGGAGTTAGAATCAAATGAAATCAAGGTATCCTTACCTCTTCGACATACCAGTGATATACCCACTTAATTTCGAGGGCTAAATTTCATAGAAGGGAGGTTGTAAGACCCCACTTTTAATAAATAAAGATGAATTTTCTATAAATATTATTTTTGAATATTATGGAATAATTTGATATAATGTTATAGTTGTGGGTAATATTTATAAATTTTGCAAAGTATGCAGTGGTTATATTATATTCGATTGGTGGAGAATATTCTGGGTTTAGCAAGAATATTCGTGACAACTACCAATCATTGGTGGACCCCACAAATGTAATTATTGCTCTGATTGAGAAAAAGACAAAAATATTTTATTGAAATAACGGCGGAAGTTTTACTGGTAGTTACTGTTGAACTACTTTCTAGAAGTAAAAGTACAAAGAATACGTGTGGTTTGCATAAGAAAGACACCAGTATTGATTATCGATGCTTATGTGAGAAGTCACTCGCTTAGATTCCATTATTGTCGATTAATAATATGAATTATTATAAATGATAATGACGTTTTGTTTTATTCAAACATCTTTTTATATAAAATAGAATACTTTATTAAAGTTATTCTATAAATAGAATATATTATATTTTATTATGCATAGTGTTTTGCATAGTGTTTTGCATAGTATTGCATAGTGTTTGCATAGTAAAATGTTTTTATATAAATAGAATATATTATATTTTATTTAAAAGATTTTTCTTTAAATATGGACCGTCGATTAAAGTAAATCAATCTTAACTTGCTCATGGATTAATTACTATGCATTCCATTTTCCTATAAATAAAGCTCATTCCTTCATTATTTTCTTACGAATTCATTGAAACTCTGTAGAGAGAAAATTATAGAGAGAAGCTATAGAGAGAAAGTTATAGAAAAGAAGAAGAGTATTCTCGCTACTTCACTACTTCCATATTCAGCTCTTTTACTACGGTAAGTGGGTGTTATTCTTTCTTCAAGAGAACTTCATTATTCCATTCACTATTATTCTCATTGAATAACTCAGTAAAAGTGGCATACCCTATACATAACTCAGTGTACGCTGTGGATACCCTATACTTGGTGAAATCCTTATGTTATTCCATTGCTTATTATTCTCATTGGAATAACTCAGTATACGCGGCTTACCCTATACTTGGTGACATTCTTCTATTATTCTCATGGAACATCCTCATCACATGTTTTTTACACCTAACCGGGTTCCGCTCTTTATTATTATTCGCTTGAACATCCTGCTCGTGTGTTTTACACCGACCGGTTCCGCCTTTATCATTCTCATTGAATATCCTATCTCGTGTGTTTTACACCGGATCTCGTTCCATCTTTATTAT
The DNA here is from genome assembly GCA_020205615.1 of Panax quinquefolius. NCBI lineage: Eukaryota > Viridiplantae > Streptophyta > Magnoliopsida > Apiales > Araliaceae > Panax > Panax quinquefolius. The sequence continues at coordinate 12,725,046 of CM035163.1, forward strand.
TCTGTTGAACATCCCGCTTGTGTGAATTTCACCGACCGTTTCGTTATTATTATTCATTGAATAACCTTGCTCTACATGCGCAAGCACCGCATGCGTGGTGATTTCTTTTGTTATTCCATTCTTTATTATACCCAAATGGTTAAAACTTTGACTTCTATACTCCATGAAATTAGTAGAATATCCTTGATATTTAAGTTTCATCCAAAGATCTTTCACGGAAATATTCTTCCGATCATTCTTGAATTTTACTCTACAAAGCAAAGATCGTGTTGACAATTTGACGTTAATAATTCTCGATAAAATAATTCTTGAACTTGTTTTATCAATTCTTATATCATTGTCATCATCCTCATGTTTATATTTTTTAAAGTCATCTCATGGCTCTGTAGAGCATGGATGGACTTGGTATGATTATGACCGAGTGATTATTCTGCCGTAATCACGACCGTAAATGTTACAAATGATGTGATTAAAATCCTTAGTGGTGAGTAGTGCATTGATGGACCGATTGTTGGCATGATCACGACCATTAATGAATACACAACTATTCTCGCCCGTAGTGCGGAATAATTGTGATCGTGATACTTAAGAATATCCTCGGTAGTAGTGCGGGGGTGATTCGATGATGTGGATTATTTATTAAAGTCGAGTCTCAAATATAACAAAGGATGAAAACCTTTAAAATCATAAAAGATAGTAGATTTTATTTTCTACTGACTTTTTTAATGGATCGCATATTCACCGCAGCTAAACCTGGTTGTCTATTGTATTTTATCGCTTTAACATTGTTGAAGACTATTGATAATTTATTCGCATTATCTTAGTCATAATATTTCTTCTTGGGCTAGTTGAGCTCACCCTTTCTTTCACCGTTTTCTTGAGAAATGAGAATATAAATGGGACGAGTCTGGGAAACGAGTGATGGTCCTCAAGATAGATTAGTAGTCCTCACTATTCTCGTGAAATAAGTGTGATAATAATTGTAATGAGGACTTTTTGTTTGAGTTTGTATAATATCTAGTAGATTTATATTTGTATTTAAACTCACGCTTTATGTCATATCAGACATACCCATGCCTATGTTAATAAGTTGTATTTAAATTTCATACTATGTAAGTGGCGACCCAAGATGGGTGATGTATACCTAATTTTGGGGCGCTCACATAAGGTCTATTATCTTCTCCATGTTAAAAGTCCACCAACAATGTTATATCCTCAGTAACATCAATCAACAATTCCCATCCACGATCATGTGAATAACTCATAATCACAATTATGATTCTAAATTCCTCTTCGCACACAGGACGAAGATAATTTTCATCACCTGTCTTTACCTGAACCACCACAGATTATAATTAAATCATAATTCATATTTATAATCAAGTAAATCAACAATCCAACTTTACACTACATGCCAAAGATATACAACCGTAAAACCAATAACTAATAATTCATCTTTTTCACTACAGCCAAAGATATATAATCAGAAAACCAATAATGCCGAGACTCGACAATAAGATATCACGACCACGAATTATCCATACACTACGGGCCAAGGATATTCGTGTTTTCAATTACTGATCGTGATTATACCGAATAATCCTCAGTCATAATCATACCAAGTCCATTTATGCACTACGGGCCAAAGATGACTTTTACCACATCATTTGTAACATTACGGTCATGATTATACCGAATAATCCCTGGTCATAATCATACCAAGTCTATCTATGCACGTAAGCCACAGATGACTTTCAACACAATACACTACAAGAAATTACACATTTTATGACGAATTTTTTGTCACGCACAAAATTTTGTCACAATTTGTTAATTAATAATTACGAAATTCATAATCGTCACTAAAACTTTTGTTTTTGTGACGACCTTTAATTTTGTTACTATTAATCATTTATATCGTCACTAATTTATACATTTGATGACGATTAAGAAAATTTCGTCATAAGTTATTTTTGAGGTAGAATTTCGCACCAAAATTTTGGAGGGAAACCTTTTAGTGACATTTTGTAATAATTGATGACAGTATTTATTGTCACCAAATATTTCTTCGATGACAACATAATAATTTGTCATTAATTATTTATAAAATTTAGTGATAATGTGCTTTCGTCACTAATGTTTACATTTAGTTACGCCAAATACAAATTCATCACAATTTTATTTGGAGGCAAAATTATTTTGGAGGAAAATTTTTAAAGACAAAAAAGTAATAATTTATGACAATTTATATTGTCATAAATACCAATTTTATATGATGAAAAAATAGTTAAATCACTAATTAGATGAGTGGATAAGCGACAAAATGGTTAAATTATAAATTCTTATATTTAGTGACAAAGTACGTAATATCGTCACAGTTTTATTTGGAGGCAAAATTTTTCTGAAGAATTTTGGAGAGAAATTTTTTAAAGACGAAAATAATAATAATTTATGACAATTTGTATTGTCACAAATTTCAATTATATATGACGAGATAATAGTGCGTCACTAATTAGCTGCGTGGATAAGTGACAAAAATGGTTCGTCATAAATTGTTATATTTAGTGACAAAGTACGCAATGACGTCACAATTTGATTTGGAGGCAAAAAATTTCCCAAACAAACTTGTATCCAAGTGACGTCACCTGTCTTTCTTTTATCATTGACAACCTCCATTTAGTCAAAATCGACCAACCGCACCAATTAAAGTCGCACTAATGGTTCTATCGTAGACAATTCCTCTTCTATTAATCCCACTACAAAAAAATAGATATTTGGCAACGATTTATCTAAAATGACGACTTTAATGTCTACAAGTTTTCATTCGTTCAGTTTACGAAGACTTTTATTTTTCGTAACAAAATTCATATGTTATATCAAAATTTTGTTGCCAATTTGTTATTAGTGGGAAAAATAATCCCGCTTATTTAATTTTTTGTTGTTGTCGATGTTATTTCTCCCCATCTTGGGCAAAAAATTGTTTTTTTGCTATATTTCGTATCCTAATATGGGTTACATTCATTGTCAACATTTTTTTTTCGTTGCGTATTTTGTATAATTTTTTACAACGACTAGTAAATTATTGCCCAAAATTAAGATAAACCCAATAAGCATGTTTCGACCTTTTTTTCCAAAACGCATCATTTTTCATTTCAAAATTATTATTTATTTGGACACAAACTTATACAGTGAAATGTTTCCCTTCCTCTGTCTCAAAATAAGTGTCCAGTTTTAATTTTTTGGTCAGATTTATAATTTTTAAAATTAAAATTGAGTACATATAGATATATTTTCTAATTTTAAAAAATTAAAGTTTGTATTAAATTGAATGTAATTCATAATGACCATAATCTCTCACTTATAATTTTTTTTTAAAAAGCAATTACTTTCTAAAATAGTTTATATAATTTTTTTCTTGTAACTCATTTTTTACATATATAAGTTTTGACAAGGGCTGAGCAAAGAACCGAAATCACCTCCGAAATCACACAAAAAATGGGAAAAAACACATTTACTCTATTGTGGTCGTCGTGTTTTAAGCAATTAGTCACTGTAGTTTAAAAAATTCAATTGGCCCACTGTATTTTCTAAAAATTGTTAATCAAGCCATTCCGTCCAATTTATTACTCATGGACATTAACAAATTGGACCAATTTTCCTATGTGACTTTTGAAAAAAAAAACAAAACAAATTATTTCCTACGTAGCAAGCCAGTCAGCCAAATTCCTAATACTTGCAAATTGGAGAAAAACACCTTTACCCTATTGTGTTCGTCGAGTTGTAAGTATTGAGCCACTGTATTTAAAAAAAAATATAATTGGTCCACTATGATTTTAAAAAAAATGCTTAATTGGGCTATTTCGTCAAATTTAGTAGATGTGTGTTTATTTATTTCTTACATGATATTTAAAAAAAATCAAGAAAATAACGCGGAATTAAATAATCGTATACGTGGATATAGTATGCAAAATGCTAAAAATTTGGTAGAAAATATTTATAATATGTATAATATTAATAAAAATAATATTATAATATTTATAATATGTATGTTTTATTTTAAAATAAAAATAAAAATACTTTTATTTTTTTTTCTTTACCTAAATATTTATAATATGTATAATATTAATAAAAATTAATATTATAATATGTATATTTTATTTTAAAAATATAAATAAAAATATTTTTATAATTTAAAATACGTATATTTTAAAAAATATATATATATTTTTATGTTTTATTTTCTTTCTTTTTAAAAATAAAAAAGCCAGTGTTTCCTCACTAGAGTTCAGAGGGAGGAAATGGCCCTTCAACGCAGGCAGGACCAAATTGCTCAGCAGAAACGCGACCAACCAAATCATCATCAACGCATCCACCGACACTCTTCCGGCGACTCCACAAAACCCTCCTTCGATTCCTCTGACAGGGACAGAGACTGCCACCACCGGTCGTCTCGTGATTACGACCGTGATAGGGATCGGGATAGAGACCGGCATCGGGATCGAGACCAAGACTCGGAGCGCCAGAGCGTTCTCGAGGAAGAGGAGCAGAAGGAGCGGGAGAAGGAATTGGAAGCGATTAAAGAGCAGTATTTGGGTTCTAAGAAGCCGAAGAAGAGGTTTATTAAACCTAGTGAGAAGTTTTAATTTTCTTTTGATTGGGAGAATACTGAGGATACTTCTCGGGATATGAATTCCCTGTATCAGAACCCTCATGAGGCCCGCCTTCTGTTTGGACGGGGTTTTCAAGCTGGGATGGATCGGCGTGAGCAGAAGAAACTTGCTGCCAAGAATGAAAAGGATATTAGGGATGAGATTCGGAAGAAAGACGGTATAGAGGAGAAGCCTGAGGAGGCTGCCGCCCAAAGGCTTAAACAGGAGGCTGCTGATTTGTATCATACCTTTGACATGAGGATAGACCGCCATTGGTCGGACAAGGTGTTCGACGAAATGACTGAGAGAGATTTGCGTATTTTTAGGAAGATTTTAATATTTCCTATAAGGGTTCTCGAATCCCTCTCCCCATGAGGAGCTGGGCTTAGAGTAAGTTCAGTTCAGAGTTGTTAAAGGATGTGGAAAGAACAGGCTACAAGACCCCTTCTCCCATTTAGATGGCTGCCATTTCTCTTGGCTTGCAGCAACGTGATGTTATTGGTGTTGCTGAGATGGGTTCTGGTAAGACTGCTGCTTTTGTTCTTCCCATGTTGACTTGCATATCTAGATTGCCTCCCATGAATGAAGAAGAGAATGAGGCTGAGGGTCCTTATGCTGTCGTGATGGCACCAACTCGAGAACTTGCCCAGCAGAATGAGGACGAGACTGTCAAGTTTGCTCACTATTTGGGTATCAAAGTGGTTTCCATTGTTGGTAAGCAGTCCATTGAGGAGCAAGGGTTTAAGATTAGGCAAGGGTGTGAGGTAGTGATTGCTACCCCAGGACGTCTTATCGATTGCTTAGAGAGGCGTTATGCTGTTTTGAACCAGTGTAACTATGTTGTTAAAGAAAGGAGAGGTGAGCTAGCAGTTATTTTGGCAAGCATCCTTCTGTTTTGCGATTTCTTGGCCAAAGAGTTAGCAGGTAAATTCCTTTGTTTGTTGAACCACCAACCTACTAGATTGGTCTCCACTTTAGAAAGAGTTTCTGATATTTGTTGCATGTTTTGATTTTCTCTAGATATAAATGTATGTAACTGGGTAAGAATTTTCTTATATGCATGTTATACTTGTGTTTGTCTTGTTTGTGCAAACATGGACCTCTCTCCCTTTAAAACTTACAGGTGTGGTTCTCCATGTTTGTTTATTCTCATTTCCTTTAGGTTCTTCAATGATGCTATCAATTGTTTCAGTGGTGATGGATGGTCATTGCTGAAGTATGACCTTGTTGACAATTTGATACTATCTGTTAATAAAAGCAAGAGAATTGACGTTGGTTCAAGTTTTAGCAGTTCATCTTCATTATTTAGAGGAGTCTTTTTGCGTGAATGTCTCGATATTGCTTCAAGTGAGTTGTAACCTAATTATTCTAATAAAACATCTTCAATATAATGTGCTCCATTTATTGCAAAAATAATATCTGATATTTTGAGGTATTTTTGCATATCATTAAATTATTTGTAAATCTGTATGATATACTTAAAATGCTTGATAAATTTTGAAGGCAGGCAACAACTGGATCTAGTTATGGCCTCTGTGTTGTTTGTATTTACTGCACTGTAATGTTTATTTTGCCCCAAATTCAGTAATATAAATTATGTTTGTTGCATAAAGGTTGGTGTTAAGACAGTGTATAGGTTACAGTGCAAAAATAATACCAGTGTAACCAGTGTATAAGTTACAGAAATTACTTGACGAACTTGGTGATAAGATAGCCATTGTGTTTATAAATACTAAGAAGTCTGCTGATACCCTTTCCAAGGGTTTGGATAAAGCTGGCTATTGCGTTACAACTTTGCATGGTGGGAAGTCGCAGGAGCAAAGAAAAATTAGCCTTGAAGGTTTTAGGGCGAAGAGATACAATGTATTGGTGGCCACTGATATAGCAGGACGTGGGATTGATATCCCTGACGTGGCCCGTGTGATAAATTACGATATGCCTGGGAATATTGAAATGTACACGCATCGTATTGGACGAACTAGGCGTGATGGGAAGACAGGTGTAGCCACAACATTCTTGACTCTACATGACACGGATGTCTTCTATGACCTCAAACAGATGCTTATTAAGAGTAACAGTCCTGTGCCCCCTGAACTATCTAGACACGAGGCTTCAAAATTCAATCCTGGGTCAATTCCTGACAGACCAGCTAGACGCAATGACACAATTTTTACTCATTGAAGCAGTGTTGTATCATGTTTTGGTGCTCTGAGATTTTCAAGATTTTTTTTGCTGCAACAGGTAAAGTACTGAATTTGGTTAGATAGCTAGATGTACAAGAGTTTCTTATGTTTTGTTTATGATTTTCTTATAATGGAAAATAAACTAATGGCTATACTCTGCAAGCATACATATGATATTGTCATAAAAGTAATCTACAATATATATTATTTTACTTAACAATTTTTTTAAAGCAATAGAAGGATCTGTAATCCTTGCTTATGCTGTGAGATAAAACTTGCTCCTATTCCATTGCTAAGAATACTCTTTTGAGGTTTAGAATGAGTAACATTAGAAAAGGGAAAACTTGCTATAATTTCTTAAAAGATATATAGTTAAAATCAGTTGAGTTGTTTTCAAGAATAGTCTTAAAACTTACAACACGTGCATTTTCAAGTAGGGAACGCCATGTTATTCGTTACTAAACACCCATAATGCCTGTTTTTGCTACGGTAGCTAGCATCTCATTTGTAAATTATAAAACAAAGTTGTAATCATACCTGTGTAATAGAAGTTCAAGTAATTAGAATTTTTTTTTATATATTTAAAAAGTAACTCATATAGTACATTTGTAAATTATAAAACAAATGGCTCCTGTAATTGCAAAAATGATGAGCAAATTTGGTTTTGGCTCCTGTAACTCATGGTTTCTCTCTCCCATATCATGTTATTTTTTTCCTTGCCACTTGTTTGTCTTTTGAAGTTTTGCTCTACTTTATTATTTTCTGACTGGTTGATTGCTTGTAGTGATGAAAGATCATGATAATCTTGCAAAGCATCAGGCTAATCCCAAGGTGGCTCCTGTAATTGCAAAAATGATGGGGAAATTTGCTGGACCAAAGTGATCTTCCATGCTGGCAATCTCGGATTCCCCCACCTCTTTCCCTCTTTCCGGCATAGGCATGTACGCATAACTTGTGACTTGTATTATTATGGTTTGAAAGGAAATGATTTTTCTGACTTGCATGCATGCATGCTGAGGCCTGATTTTTGAAAGAAAAATGATATTTAACTAATAATTTTAATTAGTACTGGTTGTATTCATCAAGTGATGTTATTATTGCCAGTAAGAGAGTTGCATGAAGAATTTGACATGGTAACATTTGTTTTCTTCCTATATTTTGGTAAATGAGATTTGTAGAGACAGTTGGGAAGGTTAATGGTAGTAATAATGGGAAGGATGTGATTATAAGTGAGTGCCTATGCATAATGGTTGAAGGGGACAGTCATGCCGGTAGCAAAAGGTAGCTCTAAAATCAAATTTACTTGGTTCATAAAGCAAAGGTTATAGTAGATTCTATTAAGGAAATAGTTTAGTTTATTTGAGAGGATGAATTCATTAGTAGTATTATATCACTTGAGATTCTTGGAATGATGTCTCGTGTACATTTCCTTCCATACACTATCTAGCAATGTAAGCTATGTATGGAATCTAAAAGGACCATTGTACTACTGTAAGCGCATCATTATATCTCTTGCAGTACTGTGTTATATGTTGAAGATGTTACTAATTTCCTAAACCACTATTGTTTTTTAATCAAAATTGAGAGTAGGATTGCCTTGAAGTCTGGAGAAACAAAAACAAACACGGATTGGTTATTATTTACTTCTACATTGACTTGTAACTACAAGAATTGCTGCCTGATATATGTTCTGAATTCCTTGACTTGATACATAACAATATTACCTGCTAATGTGAAAGTCACCATCTTGTGTGGTTGCAGATTCATTGAGATTCACATCTGCTATATCATTTGCTCCGGCAGTTTTGTTTATTATTGTACTAATTGGTATAACATTATACAAACTAATAGAGGGAAACATAAAGGCACCTAAATGGTTTTCAAGTGTTGATGATACATCATTCTTCTTAAATCTTTTCGCTGCAGTCCCAGTTCTTGTTTGTGCATATCTCTGCCACTTTAATGATATTCAAACTGATCACCTCCTTGTATGCAGAGCTTATCTTGTTTGCTCAATTTGGCTAGACAACTTATGCATCTCACTTTTTTTAATTAATTTTTTTCTTGTCTATCCCCTTACTTTTCTTTGAAGACCATATGCACGTAGTTAAGTGTTACTTGTGTATATAATTCTCTCCTCTAGGCATTTCAATCCTCATGTTTCCTTACTTTCCTTTTTCTTGCTTTTGGTTGACCAATGACATGATCAGTACTGTTAAAATATGGTGTATGCGCAATTTACACTCATTTTCTCCTCAGATGATATAAGTATCTATATATTAATAGGTGTTTTCTAATTTCTATGCTTGCAGCTAGCAGGCATCCTCCTGGATACTGGAAATATGTCCAGCCCTCACTGCACAGATAAAGATAAGTACATGGCCACATTGTCGATCAATGGTGTTTGGTCGATTTGGATGCGATGGTCTTTACCAGATCTCAGATGCTTCTGAACTTAAATATCCTACATTATATTACAGTTCATTTTCAAAATAAATTTAAGAAAAATAAGAACTTTGTCTAAAATTAAATCTCTCTTTTTCATTGAGATACAAAATGTATGATGTATCAGATCTTAAAGTAGGAGATATCTTGCGCAAAGATTTCAAGAAAAGTGGACAAGAAATAGTCGAAAACAATTCCTGATCAGCTTGTCGACGTTCAAAACTTCTGAACTTTCGTTATGGTCCTATTTAAAAAGTTGGATATTTTGTTTAGAATGTTATACTTGATAAATTATTGATGTTAAATAGAATGGATGATACTTTAGATTCCAATTTTTTATTTTGGTTAAATATGATGGAAAATGGAAATTTAGTTATTCTATTATTGGTGTTTTTTTATCATTACAATCATATTGGTTAAACATTATTGGTGTAATTTTTTTTTATTTCTAGATCTATAATTTTATATTTAGTTTTTTATTTAGTCACAACAACTAATCTTGTCACTATTATTAAATCTTTCTATGACGAGATGCATGGTCACCATAAGTATTCAATTAGTGACATTGAAAAATGTGTCCTAAAAAATAAATCTTTGGTGACAAATTATTTTGTAATATTATTTAAAATATGAAATGACAATGAAATAATTGTCATGTTAAATATATTATTAGTTGACGAATTATTCTGTCGTCATTTATTTTCTTATTTTTGGTGATGATAAACACAATAACATGAAAGAATAATCATAAATATGACAATATTGTCGTCATTAAGATTAGATGATTTAAATAGAGTAACATATTTTCGTCACTAAAACAATATCATTTAATGACGAAAAATAATTTTTGTCATTTAATGCACTAAGTTTTGATGACGAAACATAATATAGAGTGACGAAAGTTTCATTCAAATAGTGACGCTATTAACGTCACTAAAAGTAATTAATTATAGTGACAATGATGTAGATCGTCACTATAAGACCCCAACTTTTTTTAATAAAGATGATTTTTCTATAAATATCATTTTTTGAATATTATGGAATGAATTTGATATAATGTTATAGTTGTGGTAATATTTATAAATTTTCTTAAGTATATGCAAGTTGTTATAAAATATTCGATTGGTTTTAATATTCTTTTTTGTCGAAAATATTCGCATAAATTAGCACAATCATTGGTGGACCCCACAATAAAATTATTATCATTTGATCGAGAAAACGATAAAAATATTTTATAAATAACTACGAAGGTGTTATTGTTAAAACTGTTGAACTACCCAGTAGTAAAAGTAATGCGATGTCGGCATTACATTAAGTAGTACACCGATTGATTATTGATGCTTACATGAGAAAGTCACCGGTTATACTCAATTATTCTTACATGAATTCTTCGCATCATATCTCTCATATTATTGATTCGATTATTGTCACAATATCATCTCATTATATGTTATATTATTAAATCAATAATTGAGACGACAAAGTTATTCATATTATTAAATTGCAATATTTACAATGTCTAGTAAGTTACATCGAGGAGAGGTTTGGTCACCTAATCAATTGTAATGCCAGTAGGGAGAAATCCTTATTGGAAGCCCCTCTTTCCTGGGAACAATCTGGTTGCTAAATATTGTGAGTTATAATATTAATGATGAATAAGTTCGTGTTGATTAAAGATGAATTTGATAGTTTCATTGTGTTGGAATTATTTGTGTAAGTTGAAATCGACATCTATTCCGATGATAATTGATGTTTGGAGGTTATATTGTTCAATCGGGTATTCGGGGAACTTTTAGTGTCGGAGTACTATTCACGAGTTACTATTCATGAGTTACTATTCACGAGTTACTATTCACGAGTTACTATTCATGAGTTATTCACGAGTTACTATTCACCCGGTTACTATTCACTTTAGTATTGTGCATTTTAGTATTTGGGTACAATATTATTTCATGAGGAGATGTGCTAATTTTTCAGACCGTTGGTTGAAGTTATATAAGTAAATCAATCTGGACCGTTCAGGAATTAGTTACTATTCAATTCATTCTTCTATAAATAGAAGCTCATTCCTTTATTATTTCTTACGAATTCACTGAAACTCTAGAGAGAGAAATTATAGAGAGAAAGAAGAAGAGTATTCTGCTACTTCACTACTTCGATATCCAGTGTCTTTTACGATAAGGGGTGTTATTCTTTCTTATTCATGAAGAGAACTTCATTATTCCATTCTTTATTATTCATTGGAATAACTTGTATCTGCGACATACCCCTATACTTGGTGAAATCCTTATGTTATTCCATTCTTTATTTTTCTCATTTGGAATATCCTATTCACATGCGTTTTCTGTGGGACCGGTTCCGCTCTTTATTATTCTCAGAGGAATAACTTTTATACGTGGACTCCCCTATACTTGGTGAAATCCTTATGTTATTCCATTCTTTATTATTCTCATTGGAATATCCCATGCATGCGTTTTTGGGGACTGGTTCCGCCTTTTTATTATTCTCATTGGAATAACTCAGATATCTGTGACTCCCTATACTTGGTGAAATCCTTATGTTATTCCATTCTTTATTATTCATTGGAATATCCTCGCTTGTGGCGTTTACTGGCGGACCGATTCCGTATTTATTATTCTCATTGGAATAACTCACCGTCTTTATCTATCACACGTCTGTGATTTCTTTTGTTATTCCATTCCTTATTATACTCAATTGGTTAAAGTTTTGACTTTCTATACTTCATGAAATTAATGGAATATCATTGATATTTCAAGGCTTCATCCAAAGATCTTTTCATGAAAATATTCTTCTGAGCATTCTTGAATTTTACTCTACAAAGAAGTATCATGTTGACAATTTGAACGTTATTAGTTCCTGGATAAACTAATTCTTGAACTTGTTTTATTGAATTCTTATATCATTGTCATCATCCTCATGTTTATATTTTTAAAGTCATCTATGGCACCAGAGTGCGTAGATGGACTTGGTATGATTATGACTGTGGATTATTCTTATAATCATGACCGTAATGTTACAAATGATGTGGTAAAAGTCCTCATCGGCCGTAGTGCATTGATGGACGTTGTTGTTGCATAATCATGACCATCGATGAATACACGAATATCCTCGGCCGTAGTAGTGCATGGATAATTTGTGGTCGTGACCTAAATGAATATCCTCGTCAGTAGTACATGGATGATGTGGATTATTTATTAAAAATTGAGTCTCAAATGATAAAAGTGATGAAAAACTTTTAAATCATAAAAGATAGTAGATTTTATTCTCTACTCGACTCTTTTAATGGATTGTTTATTTCACCGCAGCTTAAACTTGTTGTCTATTGTATTTTATCGGTTTAACATTGTTGAAAGCTAATGATAATTTATCCCGCATTATCTTAGTTATAATATTTCTTCTTTGGGCTAGTTGAGCTCACCTTTTTTTTTTACCGTTCTCTTTCAGAAATGAGAACGTAGCGAGGACTAGTTAGGGGACTGGAGTGATGGTCCGAGATGATAACATTAGTAGTCCTCACTATTCTATGAAATAGTGTGATAATAATTGTAATGAGAACTTATTCTCGAGAGTGAATATTGTCTGAAGACAATATTTGTATTAAAACTCACGCCTTTTATCAGATATTTAAGATTGTATTTGTATTACATACTATGTATCTGGCGACCCAAGATGGGTGATGTATACCTATTTTGGGGCGTCCACAATCCACCATAAGTTAAAACATTTAGTGATTTACATCAAATATTGTCAAATATACCTAATACCATCGCTATACTACGGTGGCCTCTCATGATAATTAATAATCGTCACCAAATGTTTTAGTGACGAAAAATAAATTTTATGTGACAGATTTTAGCGTCATTTTTTGTGTGATTTTGTAAGACCCCAGCTTTTAATAAATAAAGATGAATTTTCTATAAATATTATTTTTGAATATTATGGAATAATTTGATATAATGTTATAGTTGTGGGTAATATTTATAAATTTTGCAAAGTATGCAAGTGGTTATATTATATTCGATTGGTTCTGGAGAATATTCTTGTTTAGCAAGGAATATTCGCATAACTACTCAATCATTGGTGGACCCCACAATGTAATTATTATCTTGATTGAGAAAAGACAAAAAATATTTTATTGAAATAATCTATGGAAGTTTTACCGTAGTTCTTGTTGAACTACTTTCAGTAGTAAAAGTACAAAGAATACGTCACGGTTGCATAAGAAGCATACCAGTATTGATTATCGATGCTTATGTGAGAAGTCACTCGGTTAGATTCCATTATCATTTATTAATAATATGAATTATTATAAATGATAATGACGTTTTGTTTTATTCAAACATCTTTTTATATAAAATAGAATACTTTATTAAAGTTATTCTATAAATAGAATATATTATATTTTATTACGCATAGTATTGCATAGTGTTTTGCATAGTGTTTTTGCATAGTATTGCATAGTGTTTGCATAGTAAAATGTTTTTATATAAATAGAATATATTATATTTTATTTAAAAGATTTTTCTTTAAATATGGACCGTCGATTAAAGTAAATCAATCTTAACCGCTCATGGATTAATTCTTATTACGCATTCCATTTTCCTATAAATGAAGCTCATTCCTTCATTATTTTCTTACGAATTCATTGAAACTCTGAGAGAAAATTATAGAGAAAGCTATAGAGAGAAAGTTATAGAAAGAAGAAGAGTATTCTGCTACTTCACTACTTCCATATTCAGCTTTTTTCTTTGTAAGTGGTGTTATTCTTTCTTCTTGAAGAAACTTCATTATTCCATTCACTATTATTCTCATTGGAATAACTCGTAAAAGTGGCATACCCTATACATAACTTTCAGATCACGCCAGATACCCTATACTTGGTGAAATCTTTATGTTATTCCATTGCTTATTATTCTCATTGGAATAACTCAGATACGCTGGCTTTACCCTATACTTGGTGACATTCTTCTATTATTCTCGCTGGAACATCCTCGCTCATGTGTTTTACACCCGGACTGGTTCCGCTTTTATTATTATTCGCTGGAACATCCCATGCTCAGGTGTTTTACACCCGACCTGGTTCCGCTTTATCATTCTCGCTGGAATATCCTATCTCGTGTGTTTTACACCGGATCCGGTTCCATCTTTATTATTCTGTTGGAACATCCTGCTTGCAGTGTGAATTTCACCCCGACTTCGGTTCCGTTATTATTATTCTGTTGAATAACTCGCCTATGCGGCACCGCATGTACGGTGATTTCTTTTGTTATTCCATTCTTTATTATACCCAAATTAGTTAAAACTTTGACTTATATACTCCATGAAATTAGTAGAATATCCTCGATATTTGCGTTTTCATCCAAAGATCTTTTCACTGGAAATATTCTTCCGATCATTCTTGAATTTTACTCTACAAAGCAAAGATCGTGTTGACAATTTGGACGTTAATAATTCCCCGATAAAATAATTCTTGAACTTGTTTTATCAATTCTTATATCATTGTCATCATCCTCATGTTTATATTTTTTAAAGTCATCTGTGGCACTGTAGAGCATGGATGGACTTGGTATGATTACGACTGTGGATTATTCGGCGTAATCATGGCCGTAATGTTACAAATGATGTGATTAAAAATCCTCGATGGTCAGTAGTGCATTGATGGACGATTGTTGGCATGATCACGACCATTAATGAATACACAACTATTCTCGGCCGTAGTGCGGTGAATAATTGTGATCGTGATATTAAGAATATCCTTCGGCCAGAAAGTGCGTAGGTGATTCGATGATGTGGATTATTTATTAAAGTGAGAGTCTCAAATATACATGATGATGAAAAACCTTTTAAAATCATAAAAGATAGTAGATTTTATTTTCTATTCGACTTTTTAATGGATTGCGTATTCCACCGCAGCTTAAACCGGTTTGTCTATTGTATTTTATCGCTTTAACATTGTTGAAGACTATTGATAATTTATTCGCATTATCTTAGTCATAATATTTCTTCTTGGGCTAGTTGAGCTCACCCTTTCTTTCACCGTTTCTTCTTGAAATGAGAATATAAACGCAGCCTGTCGGAAAAGCGAGTGATGGTCCTGAAGATAAGATTAGTAGTCCCTCACTATTCGTGAAATAGTGTGATAATAATTGTAATGAGGACTTTTTGTTTGAGTTTGTATAATATCTAGTAGATTTATATTTGTATTTAAACTCACGCTTTATGTCATATTGTACACCAACTGACTATGTTAATAAGTTGTATTTAAATTTCATACCATGTAAGTGGCGACCCAAGATGGGTGATGTATACCTAATTTTGGGGGCGCCACGGTTGGTATCGAGCTAAGGATATGATCCCCAGCTAAGATGTGAGAAAAGTACTAGGAGGAGAGACGGGAATACCTTTCGCTAGTATGACCTACCTAAATTTATGTGCTATTTTATTGGTTCTCACGTAATATAAAGATAATTGTTTCATGTCAATTATTTTTTGTTTTGTGGCGATGATCTCGAAAATGACATCCGAGAATGTTGAGAATAAGAATGGAGCACAAAGCGATCGTTGATTCACCACATATCAATAATCGAGATAATGTGCATCGAAGGCGATAATCCTCATGCAAACAACAACACCGACCAAAATGATGAATGATCAAATGTTCGTGAGGCTTTATGCGATTTATGCAACAAAGAAAGAGAGCGACTCTGCCCAAAACGTAGGTGGAAATACGGAAAACTCTCGGCCACACCGCTTAAACAATTCAAGGAGCCGGACCACCGGAGTTTAAGGAGAGCCAAAACCACTTCCGCGGAGCATGGATAAAGCAGATTACCAAGATATTTGATGTCTTGGGATGCTCCGAGGAGCAAAAGGTTCCCTTCACGCTTTTATGTTGCGTGGAGAGGCGTGATTACTAGTGGGAATCGGTAGAAACGTACTCAACCTCATTGTCAGATCAAGATATCTTGGGAGAAGTTCCAGAGTACATTTAACGACAAATACTTTCCCGAAAGTATTCGCCATACGAAGGAGGTGGAGTTTATCAAGTTGGAACAAAACAATATGACCGTGTCGCAATACGAGGCAAAATTTGCGGAGTTATCACTTGGCCATCCCCACTCGGTGGATAATGAAGAGAATGGCGCGAATGTTTTTAAGAGGTTTGAAGTCGGAGATACGCCAACATCTTATTTCTCATAAACTGTGGTTTGTATTCGGATGTTGTAAATAGGGCTCGATTAGTGGAGCGCGATAACGAGTCAACGCTTGACTAAAAGAGAGCGTAAGCAAGTTATATATACCAAAGGTAGTAGTCATCGAAGCGGTGGACAACAAGCGTGGAGGAATCAACAAAGCGGATATGGTAACCACTTCGGTGGTAATCGTACCAAAACAATAAAATGGACATTTCAAGAAACGGAGATTCAACAATGATGGAAAGACGCCAAGACCAAAGACCAAGTTGTTAAGAAGGAGAAAGACCACCTATCATATGCTTCAAATGCGGAGAAGAGGACACATCGGTTCGAATCGTGCCATGCCGTCCAAAAGCATGTTATAATTGTGGAAGAGAAGGTCACTTAGCTCGATTTTGTCGCCATCAAGACAAATTCAACTAGGATGGAGGCACCAAAGGTCAGTCCCGTAAAAGTCAAACCCAGAGTGGTAAGGGAGAAATAGTTTGTTGTGACCTCCCAGAGAGCAAGGAACCCGAATGAGGTCATCACGGGTAAGCTTATCATAAACTCTAATGAAGTCTACACTTTATTTGATACCGTTCTACCCATTCTTTTATTTCTCCTACTTGCGCCATCGATTAAATTTGACTCGGAGAAATTAGACTTTGACTTATCTGTGGAAACTCCGTTGGGAGAAACCTTCATTACATCCAATCGCTTATAAGTCTTGTTTGGTTCAAATCGGTACCTCACATTACCCGTCGATCTTATTTCATTAAAAATACTTGCATTTGACGTGATTCTAGGGATTGATTGGTTAACTACTTATCATGCAAAAAATTAATTGTTTTCGTAAGGTTGTTAGCTTTCATATTCCTAATCAACCTATTATGCGAATTCAAACGACCAAACCATTAAAATCAATCACGGTCGTCATCTCAAGCCATAAAGCTATTCGTTTATTGAAAAATGGATGTCAAGCTTTCTTAGCTCATGTCACGATTTAAACAAAAATACGCCGGTTTTGAGCGATATTTCTATTGTTAATAAATTTCCGACGATTCCCGAAGAACTTCCTGCCTACCCCCGGCGTGAAATTGAATTTTGTATCGACCTTGAACCCGGTAGAAAAAACCTATTTCCAAAGCCCCATATCGAATGGCTCCTATTGAACTTCGTGGAGTTAAAGACCCAACCGCAGGAATTGTTAGACATTGGCTTTATTCGGCCTAAGACTTCTCCTCGGGGTGCTCTGCTCTATTCGTGAAGAAGAAAGATGGAAGTATGCGACTTTGTATTGATTATCTGGAGTTGAATCATGTCACCATCAAAATAGGTATCCATTGCCACGTATTGATGACCTGTTTGACCAACCATTGCAAGGAGCCAAATTCTTTTCAAAGATTGATCTTCGTTCCGGATATCACCAATTGAAGATTAGAATCACGACATTCCAAAGACGGCTTTCGTAAACTCGATGCGGGCATTATGAATTCCTAGTCATGTCCTTTGGATTGACTAATGCTCCGCCGCTTTCATGGATATGATGAACCGAGTATTCAAGGAATATTTAGATCACTTTGTGGTCGCTCTTTATTGATGACATCCTTATTTATTCCAAAAGTCGTGAAGATCATGAAAGCAACACTTGAGGTGACCCTCCAAAAGCTTCGTGAATATAAGCTTTATGCCAAGTTGAAGAAATGCGAGTTCGTCAAAGAAGTAGCATTCCTTGGGCACGTGGTATCAAGTCATGGAATATCTGTTGACCCAAAGAAAGATAAGCTATTCAAAGCCGGAACAACCTAAATCGATGATCAAGTCGTAGCTTTCTTGGTTTAGTTTGGTTATTATCGGAGATTAAGTGGAAGGATTTTCTCGAATCGCTACTCCATCGACTCAAATGACTCGAAAAGATACAAAGTTCGGTTGGAGCGAAGAATGTGAGAAGAGTTTTCAAGAACTCAAGAAGAGACTTATTTCAAAGACTGCTCGACAATACCATCCGCCTCGGAGGGATTTGTCATCTACAAAGTGATGCTTCGAGCAAAGGGTTGGGATGTGTTCTTATGCAACATGGAAAAGTTATAGCTTATGCCTCACGACAACTCAAAGAATATGAGAGGAATTATCCTACTCATGATCCGGAGTCAAACCGTTGTCTTCACACTTAAAATTTGGAGGCATTACTTGTATGGGGAGAAAGTGGAGATCTTTACGGATCATAAAAGCCTCAAATATTTCTTCACTCAAAAGGAACTCAACATGCGACAACGACGCTGGCTTGAACTGTTGAAAGATTATGATCATACCATCCAATACCATCCCGAAAAGCGAACGTGGTAGGCGATGCATTGAGTAGAAGATCGTGTCTGCAAGCACGAAGAGTCGTTATTGTCAACACAAAGGCCCATTTTGTGTGACTTGCAAAGGATGGAGATAGAGTTAAAGACTCCAGGACGCATGTGATGATAGCGAATATACGAGTAGAATCGACTTTTAATCGATAAAGTTAAAGTCGCCAAGCTACGCACTGGAGGATGCGTCGTATGAGAAAGAAAGTGTAAGAGGGTGCTACGCTAAAGCAAGAATCGATGAAGAAGGAATACTTGAGTCAACTCCGGACTTTGTGTTCTAACGACCACGATTTAAAGTATAATATCATGATGGAGGCGCATGAACACACCATTTGCAATCCATCTCGGAGTACCAAAATGTATCATGATATTCGGCCATACATTTTGGTGGAGCAATACGAAGAGAGAGATAATACTGTTTATCTCAAGGTGTCTAACTTGTCAACGAGTTAAAGCGGAGCATCAAGTACCAAAAGGTCCATTGCAACCACTTGAAATTCCGAATGGAAGTGGGAGCACATTACCATGGATTTCAAGCACACGGCCTTCCTAAGGTTTCTCAAGGCATCATGCGATTTGGGTCATTGTTGATAGATTGACCAAGTCTGCTCATTTCTTACCGATACGAGAAACTTATACACTTGAACGCCTTGCTCAGATGTACATAAACGAGATTGTAAGATCGCATGGTATGCCTAAGATCCATAGTTTCCGATCGAGACCCAAGATTCACTTCACGATTTTGGGTTAGTTTGCAAAAAGCTATGGGCACGAGACTTACGATTTAGCTTCATATCATCCTCGACGGACGGACAATGGAGAGGACTATTCAAACTCTTGAAGATCTATTAAGACTCGTGTTTTGATTTCAAGGGAGTTGGGACAAGTTCTTACCATTGGTGGAGTTTTCCTACAACAACGCTTATCAAGCAAGTATCGGCATGGCTCCATTCAAGCGTTGTACGGAAGAAAGTGTCGTTTCCAAAGATATCTTTGGGATGAGGTGGGTGAAGCAACGTTGTTGGGACCGAGTTGGTACGTATGACTACGGAAAAGATTCAAACGATCCGACAACGATAAAAAACCTCACAAAATCGATAAAAGAGTTATCTTGATCTTCATCGAAAGGACGTGGAATTTGATATAGGAGATCGTGTGTTGTTAAAAGTTGCTCCGTGGAAAGGAGTTACAAGATTTGGAAAGAGAGGAAAACTTAATCCTCGATTCATCTGGTCCATTTTTAATCCTCGATCGAGTAGGAACCGTGGCCTATAGACTTGCTTTTACCGCCAAATATGTCTCGTGTTCATAACGCTTTTCACATATCCATGTTACGTAAATATGTGAAAGACCCGAACCATATTATTGAAAGTTAGAACCGGACGAAATAGCGGAAGATTTGACGTATGAAGAGGTTCCCTGTTCAAATTTTGGATAAGAAGGAACATATTCTACGCCCAAGGTTATACCTCAAGTCAAAGTTTTGTGGAGAAACCACGATGTTGAGGAAATGACTTGGGAGTTAGAATCAAATGAAATCAAGGTATCCTTACCTCTTCGACATACCGTGTATGTACCCTAATTTCGAGGGCGAAATTTCATAAGAAGGGAGGTTGTAAGACCCCAAATTTTAATAAATAAAGATGAATTTTCTATAAATATTATTTTTGAATATTATGGAATAATTTGATATAATGTTATAGTTGTGGGTAATATTTATAAATTTTGCAAAAGTATGCAAGTGGTTATATTATATTCGATTGGTCTGAGAATATTCGGTTTAGCAAGGAATATTCGTCATAACTACTAATCATTGGTGGACCCCACAATGTAATTATTGTCGGATTGAGAAAAAGACAAAAATATTTTATTGAAATAACTACGGAAGTTTTACCGTGTAGTTCTTGTTGAACTACTCATTAGTAAAAGTACAAAGAATACGTGTGGTTGCATAAGAAAAGACACCGGTATTGATTATTGATGCTTATGTGAGAAGTCACTCGGTTAGATTCCATTATCATTATTAATAATATGAATTATTATAAATGATAATGACGTTTTGTTTTATTCAAAACATCTTTTTATATAAAATAGAATACTTTATTAAAGTTATTCTATAAATAGAATATATTATATTTTATTATCATAGTATTGCATAGTGTTTTTGATAGAGTGTTTTGCATAGTATTGCATAAAGTGTTTGCATAGTAAAATGTTTTTATATAAATAGAATATATTATATTTTATTTAAAAGATTTTTCTTTAAATATGGACCGTCAGATTAAAGTAAATCAATCTTACTGCTTCATGGATTAGTTACTTATGCGATTCCATTTTCCTATAAATAAGCTCATTCCTTCATTATTTTCTTACGAATTCATTGAAACTCTAGAGAGAAATTATAGAGAGAAGCTATAGAGAGAAAGTTATAGAAAGAAGAAGAGTATTCTCGCTTACTTCACTACTTCCATATTCAGCCTTTTTTACGGTAAGGGTGTGTTATTCTTTCTTCTTGAAGAGAACTTCATTATTCCATTCACTATTATTCTGCTTGGAATAACTTTGTAAAAGTGGCATACCCTATACATAACTTTGTATACGCCAGATACCCTATACTGGTGAAATCCTTATGTTATTCCATTGCTTATTATTCTGCTGGAATAACTTTTGTACGCTGTGATTTACCCTATACTTGGTGACATTCTTCTATTATTCTGCTGGAACATCCTCGTCGTGTGTTTTACACCTAACTGGTTCCGCTTTTATTATTATTCTCGTTGGAACATCCTCATGCATGTGTTTTACACCGGACACGTTCCGCTCTTTTATCATTCTCGCTTGGAATATCCTATCTCGTGTGTTTTACACCGATCCGGTTCCATCTTTATTATTCTGTTGGAACATCCTGCCGGTGTGAATTTCACCCGACCGGTTCCGTTATTATTATTCTCATTTGAATAACTTTTGTCATCTGAAGTACCGCATGCACGGTGATTTCTTTTGTTATTCCATTCTTTATTATACCCAAATTGTTAAAACTTTGACTTCTATACTCCATGAAATTAGTAGAATATCCTCGATATTTGCGTTTCATCCAAAGATCTTTCACGGAAATATTCTTCCGATCATTCTTGAATTTTACTCTACAAAGCAAGATCATGTCGACAATTTGGGCGTTAATAATTCCCGGATAAAATAATTCTTGAACTTGTTTTATTGAATTCTTATATCATTGTCATCATCCTCATGTTTATATTTTTAAAAGTCATCATGGCACTCAGAGAGCATGGATGGACTTGGTATGATTATGACTGAGGATTATTCTTGGCGTAATCATGACCGTAATGTTACAAATGATGTGATTAAAAATCCTTAGTGGTAGTAGTGCATTGATGGACGATTGTTGGCATGATCATGACCATTAATGAATACACAACTATTCTCGCCCGTAGCAGAATAATTGTGATCGTGATACTTAAGAATATCCTCGGTAGTAAAGTGGGGTGATTCGATGATGTGGATTATTTATTAAAGTCGAGTCTCCATTATAATGTTGATGAAAACCTTTTAAAATCATAAAAGATAGTAGATTTTATTTTCTACTGACTCTTTTAATGGATTGCATATTCCGCGCAGCTTAAACCGGTTGTTTATCAGTATTTTATCGGTTTAACATTGTTGAAGACTATTGATAATTTATTCGCATTATCTTAGTCATAATATTTCTTCTTGGGCTAGTTGAGCTCACCCTTTCTTTCACCGTTTTCTCTTGAAAATGAGAATATAGTTTGAGACGAGTCGGGAAACGAGTGATGGTCCCGAAGATAGCATTAGTAGTCCTCACTATTCTCGTGAAATAGTGTGATAATAATTGTAATGAGGACTTTTTGTTTGAGTTTGTATAATATCTAGTAGATTTATATTTGTATTTAAACTCACGCTTTATGTCATATTGTATACTATATGCCTATGTTAATAAGTTGTATTTAAATTTCTGTACCATGTAAGTGGCGACCCAAGATGGGTGATGTATACCTAATTTTGGGGGCGTCACATAAGGTCTATTATCTTCTCCATGTTAAAAGTCCACCAACAATGTTTTATCCCTGTAACATCAATCAACAATTCCCATCCACGATCATGTGAATAACTCATAATCACAATTATGATTCTAAATTCCTCTTCGCACACAGGACGAAGATAATTTTCATCACCTGTCTTTACCTGAACCACCATAGATTATAATTAAATCATAATTCATATTTATAATCAAGTAAATCAACAGTCCAACTTTGCACTACATGCCAAAGATATACAACTGTAAAACCAATAACCAATAATTCATCTTTGCACTACAGGCCAAAGATATATAACTGTAAAACCAATAATGCTGAGACTCAGCTTAATAGTATCACGACCACGAATTATCCATGCACTACGGGCCAAGGATATTCGTGTTTTCAATTACGGTCATGATTATACCGAATAATCCCTGGTCATAATCATACCAAGTCCATTTATGCACTACGGGCCAAAGATGACTTTTACCACATCATTTGTAACATTACGGTCATGATTATACCGAATAATCCCTGGTCATAATCATACCAAGTCTATCTATGCACGTAAGCCACAGATGACTTTCAACACAATACACTACAAGAAATTACACATTTTATGACGAATTTTTTGTCACGCACAAAATTTTGTCACAATTTGTTAATTAATAATTACGAAATTCATAATCGCTACTAAAACTTTTGTTTTGTGACGACCTTTAATTTTGTTACTATTAATCATTTATATCGCTCACTAATTTATACATTTGATGACGATTAAGAAAATTTCAATCATAAGTTATTTTTGAGGTAGAATTTCGCACCAAAATTTTGGAGGGAAACCTTTTAGTGACATTTTGTAATAATTGATGACAGTATTTATTGTCACCAAATATTTCTTCGATGACAACATAATAATTTGTCATTAATTATTTATAAAATTTAGTGATAATGTGCTTTCGTCACTAATGTTTACATTTAGTTACGCCAAATACAAATTCATCACAATTTTATTTGGAGGCAAAATTATTTTTGGAGGAAAATTTTTTAAAGACAAAAAAGTAATAATTTATGACAATTTATATTGTCATAAATACCAATTTTATATGACAAAAAAATAGTTCGTCACTAATTAGATGAGTGGATAACTGACAAAAATGGTTCGTCATAAATTCTTATATTTAGTGACAAAGTACGTAATATCGTCACAGTTTTATTTGGAGGCAAAATTTTTCTGAAGAATTTTGGAGAGAAATTTTTTAAAGACGAAAATAATAATAATTTATGACAATTTGTATTGTCACAAATTTCAATTATATATGACGAGATAATAGTGCGTCACTAATTAGCTGCGTGGATAAGTGACAAAAATGGTTCGTCATAAATTGTTATATTTAGTGACAAAGTACGCAATGACGTCACAATTTGATTTGGAGGCAAAAAATTTCCCAAACAAACTTGTATCCAAGTGACGTCACCTGTCTTTCTTTTATCATTGACAGCCTCCATTTAGTCAAAAATCGACCAACCGCACCGACTAAGTCGCACTAATGGTTCTATCGTAGACAATTCCTCTTCTATTAATCCCACTACAAAAAAATAGATATTTGGCAACGATTTATCGGGCAACGACTTTAGTAATACAAGTTTTCATTCGTTTCAGTTTCTGAAAGACTTTTATTTTTCGTAACAAAATTCATATGTTATATCAAAATTTTGTTGCCAATTTGTTATTAGTGGGAAAAAATAATCCTGCTTATTTAATTTTTTTTTGTTGTCGATGTTATTTCTCCCCATCTTGGGCAAAAAATTGTTTTTTTGCTATATTTCGTATCCTAATATGGGTTACATTCATTGTCAACATTTTTTTTTCGTTGCGTATTTTGTATAATTTTTTACAACGACTAGTAAATTATTGCCCAAAATTAAGATAAACCCAATAAGCATGTTTCGACCTTTTTTTCCAAAACGCATCATTTTTCATTTCAAAATTATTATTTATTTGGACACAAACTTATACAGTGAAATGTTTCCCTTCCTCTGTCTCAAAATAAGTGTCCAGTTTTAATTTTTTGGTCAGATTTATAATTTTTAAAATTAAAATTGAGTACATATAGATATATTTTCTAATTTTAAAAAATTAAAGTTTGTATTAAATTGAATGTAATTCATAATGACCATAATCTCTCACTTATAATTTTTTTTTAAAAAGCAATTACTTTCTAAAATAGTTTATATAATTTTTTTTTGTAACTCATTTTTTACATATATAAGTTTTGACAAGTATTGAGCAAAGAACCGAAATCACCTCCTAAATCACACAAAAATGGGAAAAACACATTTACTCTATTGCTATCAATGCGTGTTTTAAGCAATTAGTCACCGTAGTTTAAAAAATTCAATTACCCCAATCAGATTTTCTAAAAATTGTTAATCAATTTATTCCATTCAATTTATTACTCATGGACATTAACAAATTGGACCAATTTTCCTATGTGACTTTTGAAAAAAAAACAAAACAAATTATTTCCTACGTAGTTAAAGTTCCACCAACCCAAATTCTAATACTTGCAAATTGGAGAAAACACCTTTACCCTATCAAGTGTTCGCCGAAAGTAAGTATTGAGCCACCAGATGTTAAAAAAAAAATATAATTGGTCCACTATGATTTTAAAAAAAATGCTTAATTGGGCTATTTCGTCAAATTTAGTAGATGTGTGTTTATTTATTTCTTACATGATATTTAAAAAAAATCAAGAAAATAACGTGGAATTAAATAATCAGACACACGTGGATATAGTATGCAAATGCTAAAAATTTGGTAGAAAATATTTATAATATGTATAATATTAATAAAAATTAATATTATAATATTTATAATATGTATGTTTTATTTTAAAAATAAAAATAAAAATACTTTTATTTTTTTTCTTTACCTAAATATTTATAATATGTATAATATTAATAAAATTAATATTATAATATGTATATTTTATTTTAAAATATAAATAAAATATTTTTATAATTTAAAATACGTATATTTTAAAAAATATATATATATTTTTATGTTTTATTTTCTTTCTTTTTAAAAATAAAAAGCCAGTGTTTCCTCACTAGAGTTCAGAGGGAGGAAATGGCCCTTCAACGCAGGCAGGACCAAATTGCTCAGCAGAAACGCGACCAACCAAATCATCATCAACGCATCCACCGACACTCTTCCGGCGACTCCACAAAACCCTCCTTCGATTCCTCTGACAGGGACAGAGATTGCCACCACCGGTCGTCTCGTGATTACGACTCGTGATAGGGATCGGGATAGAGACCGGCATCGGGATCGAGACCAAGACTCGGAGCGCCAGAGCGTTCTCGAGGAAGAGGAGCAGAAGGAGCGGAGAGAAGGAATTGGAAGCGATTAAAGAGCAGTATTTGGGTTCTAAGAAGCCGAAGAAGAGGTTTATTAAACCTAGTGAGAAGTTTTAATTTTCTTTTGATTGGGAGAATACTGAGGATACTTCTCGGGATATGAATTCCCTGTATCAGAACCCTCATGAGGCCCGCCTTCTGTTTGGACGGGGTTTTCAAGCTGGGATGGATCGGCGTGAGCAGAAGAAACTTGCTGCCAAGAATGAAAAGGATATTAGGGATGAGATTCGGAAGAAAGACGGTATAGAGGAGAAGCCTGAGGAGGCTGCCGCCCAAAGGCTTAAACAGGAGGCTGCTGATTTGTATCATACCTTTGACATGAGGATAGACCGCCATTGGTCGGACAAGGTGTTCGACGAAATGACTGAGAGAGATTTGCGTATTTTTAGGGAAGATTTTAATATTTCCTATAAGGGTTCTCGAATCCCTCTCCCCATGAGGAGCTGGGCTTAGAGTAAGTTCAGTTCAGAGTTGTTAAAGGATGTGGAAAGAACAGGCTACAAGACCCCTTCTCCCATTTAGATGGCTGCCATTTCTCTTGGCTTGCAGCAACGTGATGTTATTGGTGTTGCTGAGATGGGTTCTGGTAAGACTGCTGCTTTTGTTCTTCCCATGTTGACTTGCATATCTAGATTGCCTCCCATGAATGAAGAAGAGAATGAGGCTGAGGGTCCTTATGCTGTCGTGATGGCACCAACTCGAGAACTTGCCCAGCAGAATGAGGACGAGACTGTCAAGTTTGCTCACTATTTGGGTATCAAAGTGGTTTCCATTGTTGGTAAGCAGTCCATTGAGGAGCAAGGGTTTAAGATTAGGCAAGGGTGTGAGGTAGTGATTGCTACCCCAGGACGTCTTATCGATTGCTTAGAGAGGCGTTATGCTGTTTTGAACCAGTGTAACTATGTTGTTAAAGAAAGGAGAGGTGAGCTAGCAGTTATTTTTGGCAAGCATCCTTCTGTTTTGCGATTTCTTGGCCAAAGAGTTAGCAGGTAAATTCCTTTGTTTGTTGAACCACCAACCTACTAGATTGGTCTCCACTTTAGAAAGAGTTTCTGATATTTGTTGCATGTTTTGATTTTCTCTAGATATAAATGTATGTAACTGGGTAAGAATTTTCTTATATGCATGTTATACTTGTGTTTGTCTTGTTTGTGCAAACATGGACCTCTCTCCCTTTAAAACTTACAGGTGTGGTTCTCCATGTTTGTTTATTCTCATTTCCTTTTAGGTTCTTCAATGATGCTATCAATTGTTTCAGTGGTGATGGATGGTCATTGCTGAAGTATGACCTTGTTGACAATTTGATACTATCTGTTAATAAAAGCAAGAGAATTGACGTTGGTTCAAGTTTTAGCAGTTCATCTTCATTATTTAGAGGAGTCTTTTGCGTGAATGTCTCGATATTGCTTCAAGTGAGTTGTAACCTAATTATTCTAATAAAACATCTTCAATATAATGTGCTCCATTTATTGCAAAAATAATATCTGATATTTTGAGGTATTTTTGCATATCATTAAATTATTTGTAAATCTGTATGATATACTTAAAATGCTTGATAAATTTTGAAGGCAGGCAACAACTGGATCTAGTTATGGCCTCTGTGTTGTTTGTATTTACTGCACTGTAATGTTTATTTTGCCCCAAATTCAGTAATATAAATTATGTTTGTTGCATAAAGGTTGGTGTTAAGACAGTGTATAGGTTACAAAGGCAAAAATAATACCAGTGTAACCAGTGTATAAGTTACAGAAATTACTTGACTAACTTGGTGATAAGATAGCCATTGTGTTTATAAATACTAAGAAGTCTCGCTGATACCCTTTCCAAGGGTTTGGATAAAGCTGGCTATTATGCTACAACTTTGCATGGTGGGAAGTCGCAGGAGCAAAGAAAAATTAGCCTTGAAGGTTTTAGGGCGAAGAGATACAATGTATTGGTGGCCACTGATATAGCAGGACGTGGGATTGATATCCCTGACGTGGCCCTGTGTGATAAATTACGATATGCCTGGGAATATTGAAATGTACACGCATCGTATTGACTTAACTAGGCGTGATGGGAAGACAGGTGTAGCCACAACATTCTTGACTCTACATGACACGGATGTCTTCTATGACCTCAAACAGATGCTTATTAAGAGTAACAGTCCTGTGCCCCTGAACTATCTAGACACGAGGCTTCAAAATTCAATCCTGGGTCAATTCCTGACAGACCAGCTAGACGCAATGACACAATTTTTACTCATTGAAGCAGTGTTGTATCATGTTTTGGTGCTCTGAGATTTTCAAGATTTTTTTTGCTGCAACAGGTAAAGTACTGAATTTGGTTAGATAGCTAGATGTACAAGAGTTTCTTATGTTTTGTTTATGATTTTCTTATAATGGAAAATAAACTAATGGCTATACTCTGCAAGCATACATATGATATTGTCATAAAAGTAATCTACAATATATATTATTTTACTTAACAATTTTTTTAAAGCAATAGAAGGATCTGTAATCCTTGCTTATGCTGTGAGATAAAACTTGCTCCTATTCCATTGCTAAGAATACTCTTTTGAGGTTTAGAATGAGTAACATTAGAAAAGGGAAAACTTGCTATAATTTCTTAAAAGATATATAGTTAAAATCAGTTGAGTTGTTTTCAAGTATAGTCTTAAAACTTACAACACGTGCATTTTCAAGTAGGGAACGCCATGTTATTCGTTACTAAACACCCATAATGCCTGTTTTTGCTACGGTAGCTAGCATCTCATTTGTAAATTATAAAACAAAGTTGTAATCATACCTGTGTAATAGAAGTTCAAGTAATTAGAATTTTTTTATATATTTAAAAAGTAACTCATATAGTACATTTGTAAATTATAAAACAAATGGCTCCTGTAATTGCAAAAATGATGAGCAAATTTGGTTTTGGCTCCTGTAACTCATGGTTTCTCTCTCCCATATCATGTTATTTTTTTCCTTGCCACTTGTTTGTCTTTTGAAGTTTTGCTCTACTTTATTATTTTCTGACTGGTTGATTGCTTGTAGTGATGAAAGATCATGATAATCTTGCAAAGCATCAGGCTAATCCCAAGGTGGCTCCTGTAATTGCAAAAATGATGGGGAAATTTGCTGGACCAAAGTGATCTTCCATGCTGGCAATCTCGGATTCCCCCACCTCTTTCCCTCTTTCCGGCATAGGCATGTACGCATAACTTGTGACTTGTATTATTATGGTTTGAAAGGAAATGATTTTTCTGACTTGCATGCATGCATGCTGAGGCCTGATTTTTGAAAGAAAAATGATATTTAACTAATAATTTTAATTAGTACTGGTTGTATTCATCAAGTGATGTTATTATTGCCAGTAAGAGAGTTGCATGAAGAATTTGACATGGTAACATTTGTTTTCTTCCTATATTTTGGTAAATGAGATTTGTAGAGACAGTTGGGAAGGTTAATGGTAGTAATAATGGGAAGGATGTGATTATAAGTGAGTGCCTATGCATAATGGTTGAAGGGGACAGTCATGCCGGTAGCAAAGGTAGCTCTAAAATCAAATTTACTTGGTTCATAAAGCAAAGGTTATAGTAGATTCTATTAAGGAAATAGTTTAGTTTATTTGAGAGGATGAATTCATTAGTAGTATTATATCACTTGAGATTCTTGGAATGATGTCTGTGTACATTTCCTTCCATACACTATCTAGCAATGTAAGCTATGTATGGAATCTAAAAGGACCATTGTACTACTGTAAGCGCATCATTATATCTCTTGCAGTACTGTGTTATATGTTGAAGATGTTACTAATTTCCTAAACCACTATTGTTTTTTAATCAAAATTGAGAGTAGGATTGCCTTGAAGTCTGGAGAAACAAAAACAAACACGGATTGGTTATTATTTACTTCTACATTGACTTGTAACTACAAGAATTGCTGCCTGATATATGTTCTGAATTCCTTGACTTGATACATAACAATATTACCTGCTAATGTGAAAGTCACCA
Organism: Panax quinquefolius; assembly: GCA_020205615.1. Lineage (NCBI taxonomy): Eukaryota > Viridiplantae > Streptophyta > Magnoliopsida > Apiales > Araliaceae > Panax > Panax quinquefolius. Next base: position 12,755,351 of record CM035163.1, read on the forward strand.
TCTTGTGTGGTTGCAGATTCATTGAGATTCACATCTGCTATATCATTTGCTCCGGCAGTTTTGTTTATTATTGTACTAATTGGTATAACATTATACAAACTAATAGAGGGAAACATAAAGGCACCTAAATGGTTTTCAAGTGTTGATGATACATCATTCTTCTTAAATCTTTTCGCTGCAGTCCCAGTTCTTGTTTGTGCATATCTCTGCCACTTTAATGATATGCAAACTGATCATCTCCTTGTATGCAGAGCTTATCTTGTTTGCTCAATTTGGCTAGACAACTTATGCATCTCACTTTTTTTTTAATTAATTTTTCTTGTCTATCCCCTTACTTTTCTTTGAAGACCATATGCACGTAGTTAAGTGTTACTTGTGTATATAATTCTCTCCTCTAGGCATTTCAATCCTCATGTTTCCTTACTTTCCTTTTTCTTGCTTTTGGTTGACCAATGACATGATCAGTACTGTTAAAATATGGTGTATGCGCAATTTACACTCATTTTCTCCTCAGATGATATAAGTATCTATATATTAATAGGTGTTTTCTAATTTCTATGCTTGCGACTAGCGAGCATCCTCCTGATATCGAAATATGTCCAAATTTCTCCTTTGCATGAGATAAAGATAAGTACATGGCCACATTGCTGATCAATGGTGCTGGTCGATTTGGATGCAGTGGTCTTTACCAGATCTGTATGCTCTACAACTTAAATATCCTACATTATATTACAGTTCATTTTCAAAATAAATTTAAGAAAAATAAGAACTTTGTCTAAAATTAAATCTCTCTTTTTCATTGAGATACAAAATGTATGATGTATCAGATCTTAAAGTAGGAGATATCTTATTAAAGATTTCAAGAAAAGTGGACAAGAAATAGTCGAAAACAATTCTCGATCGACTTTGTCGACGCTTCAAAACTTCAACTTTCGTTATGGTCCTATTTAAAAGTTGGATATTTTGTTTAGAATGTTATACTTGATAAATTATTGATGTTAAATAGAATGGATGATACTTTAGATTCCAATTTTTATTTTGGTTAAATATGATGGAAAATGGAAATTTAGTTATTCTATTATTGGTGTTTTTTTATCATTACAATCATATTGGTTAAACATTATTGGTGTAATTTTTTTATTTCTAGATCTATAATTTTATATTTAGTTTTTATTTAGTCACAACAACTAATCTTGTCACTATTATTAAATCTTTCTACGACGAGATGCATGGTCACCATAAGTATTCAATTAGTGACATTGAAAAATGTGTCCTAAAAATAAATCTTTGGTGACAAATTATTTTGTAATATTATTTAAAATATGAAATGACAATGAAATAATTGTCATGTTAAATATATTATTAGTTGATTTAATTATTCGTAATCATTTATTTTCTTATTTTGGTGATGATAAACACAATAATACGAAAGAATAATCATAAATATGATAATATTGTCGCCATTAAGATTAGATGATTTAAATAGAAGTAACATATTTTCATTACTAAAACAATATCATTTAATGACGAAAATAATTTTTGTCATTTAATGCACTAAGTTTTGATGACGAAACATAATATAGAGTGACGAAAGTTTCATTCAAATAGTGACGCTATTAACGTCACTAAAAGTAATTAATTATAGTGACAATGATGTAGATCGTCACTATAAGACCCCAACTTTTTTTAATAAAGATGATTTTTCTATAAATATCATTTTTTGAATATTATGGAATGAATTTGATATAATGTTATAGTTGTGGGTAATATTTATAAATTTTGCTAAGTATGCAAGTTGTTATAAAATATTCGATTGGTCGGGGAATATTCTTTTTGTCGAAAATATTCGTACAATGGCACAATCATTGGTGGACCCCACAATAAAATTATTGTCGGATTGAGAAAACGATAAAAATATTTTATAAATAACTAAAGGTGTTATTGTTAAACCGTTGAACTACCCGTTAGTAGTAAAAGTACAATGTACGCGTGGTTACATAGTAGCACACCGGTATTGATTATTGATCTTTACATGAGAAGTCACTCGCTTATACTCAATTATTACTACAATGATAATTGCTGATCATATCTCTCATATTATTGATTCGATTATTGTCACAATATCATCTCGCATTATATGTTATATTATTAAATCAATAATTGAGACGACAAAGTTATTCATATTATTAAATTGCAATATTTACAATGTCTAAGTTACACAAGGAGAGGTTTGGTCACCTAATTGCGCCGCCAATAGGGAGAAATCCTTATTGGAAAGCCCCTCTTTCTTAAACAATCTGGTTGCTAAATATTGTGAGTTATAATATTAATGATGAATAAGTTCGTGTTGATTAAAGATGAATTTGATAGTTTCATTGTGTTGGAATTATTTGTGTAAGTTGAAATCGACATCTATTCCGATGATAATTGATGTTTGGAGGTTATATTGTTCAATTCCAGTATTCGGGGAACTTTTTAGTGTCTGAGTACTATTCACGAAGTTACTTATTCATGAGTTACTATTCACGAGTTACTATTCACGAGTTACTATTCATGAGTTATTCACGAGTTACTATTCACCCGGTTACTATTCACTTTAGTATTGTGCATTTTAGTATTTGGGTACAATATTATTTCATGAGGAGATGTGCTAATTTTTCAGACCGTTGGTTGAAGTTATATAAGTAAATCAATCTGGACCGTTCAGGAATTAGTTACTATTCAATTCATTCTTCTATAAATAGAAGCTCATTCCTTTATTATTTCTTTTAATTCACCAAACTCTGAGAGAGAAATTATAGAGAGAAAGAAGAAGAGTATTCTGCTACTTCACTACTTCGATATCCAGTGTCTTTTACGATAAGGGGTGTTATTCTTTCTTATTCATGAAGAGAACTTCTGTTATTCCATTCTTTATTATTCATTGGAATAACTCAGATACGCCGACATACCCTATACTTGGTGAAATCCTTATGTTATTCCATTCTTTATTTTTCATTTGAATATCCTATTCACATGCGTTTACGTGGGACCAGTTCCGCCTCTTTATTATTCTCAGTAGGAATAACTTTTGTATCGTGGACTCCCCTATACTTGGTGAAATCCTTATGTTATTCCATTCTTTATTATTACATTGGAATATCCTCATGCATGCGTTTTACGCCGGACCGGTTAAAATCTTTATTATTACTCATTGGAATAACTCTTGTACGCCAAGACTCCTATACTTGGTGAAATCCTTATGTTATTCCATTCTTTATTATTCATTGAATATCCGCTTGTCGCTTTTACTGTGGGACCGATTCCGTATTTATTATTCTCTTGGAATAACTCACCTTGTCTTTATCTATCACATATCCGGTGATTTCTTTTGTTATTCCATTCCTTATTATACTCAAATAAGTTAAAGTTTTGACTTATACTTCATGAAATTAATGGAATATCATTGATATTTCTTGCTTCATCCAAGATCTTTTCATGAAAATATTCTTCCGAGCATTCTTGAATTTTACTCTACAAAGAAGTATCATGTCGAATTTGAACGTTATTAGTTCCCGGATAAACTAATTCTTGAACTTGTTTTATTGAATTCTTATATCATTGTCATCATCCTCATGTTTATATTTTTAAAAGTCATCTATGGCCAGTAGTGCATAGATGGACTTGGTATGATTATGACCGACGTGGATTATTCGGTATAATCTCATGGTAGTAATGTTACAAATGATGTGGTAAAGTCCTCATTGGCCCGTAGTGCATTGATGGACGAGTTGTTGGCATAATCATGACCATTGATGAATACGAATATCCTCGCCCCGTAGTGCATGGATAATTTGTGGTCGTGACCTAATGAATATCCTTGGTAGTAGTAGTGCATGGATGATGTGGATTATTTATTGTCGAGTCTCAAATGATAAAAGTGATGAAAAACTTTTTAAATCATAAAAGATAGTAGATTTTATTCTCTACTTGACTCTTTTAATGGATTGTTTATTTCGCTGCAGTTAAACTTGTTGTCTATTGTATTTTATCAGTTTAACATTGTTGAAAGCTAATGATAATTTATCCTGCATTATCTTAGTTATAATATTTCTTACTGGGCTAGTTGAGCTCACCCTTTTTTTCACTGTTCTCTTCAGGAAATGAGAACGTAGCAGGGACTAGTTAGGGGACGGAGTGATGGTCCAGATGATAACATTAGTAGTCCTCACTATTCTATGAAATAGTGTGATAATAATTGTAATGAGAACTTATTCTGAGAGTGAATATTGTCTAGAAGACAATATTTGTATTAAAACTCACAGCTTTTATTGTATATTTAAGATTGTATTTCAGATTACATACCATGTATCTGGCGACCCAAGATGGGTGATGTATACCTATTTTGGGGCGTCCACAATCACCATAAGTTAAAACATTTAGTGATTTACATCAAATATTGTCAAATATACCTAATACCATCACTTCATACTACGTGATTTCTCTGTGATAATTAATAATCGTCACCAAATGTTTTAGTAATTTAAAATAAATTTTATGTAATGATTTTAGCGTCATTTTTGTGTGATTTTGTAAGACCCAAAACTTTAATAAATAAAGATGAATTTTCTATAAATATTATTTTTTGAATATTATGGAATAATTTGATATAATGTTATAGTTGTGGGTAATATTTATAAATTTTGCAAAGTATGCAAGTGGTTATATTATATTCGATTGGTTGGAGAATATTACGGTTTAGCAAGGAATATTAAATGCAACTACTCAATCATTGGTGGACCCCACAATGTAATTATTGTCGGATTGAGAAAAGACAAAAATATTTTATTGAAATAACTGGCGGAAGTTTTACCGTGGTTCTTGTTGAACTACTCGGTAGTAAAAAATACGATGTCGTTATGGTCAGCATAAGTAGCACGCAAGATTGATTATTGATGCTTATGTGAGAAGTCACTCGCTTAGATTCCATTATCATCGATTAATAATATGAATTATTATAAATGCGATAATGACGCTTTTATTTTATTCAAAACATCTTTTTATATAAAATAGAATACTTTATTAAAGTTATTACATAAATAGAATATATTATATTTTATTATGCATAGTATTGCATAGTGTTTTCAGCATAGTGTTTTGCATAGTATTGCATAGTGTTTGCATAGTAAAATGTTTTTATATAAATAGAATATATTATATTTTATTTAAAAGATTTTTCTTTAAATATGGACCGTCGATTTAAAAGTAAATCAATCTTGACCAGCTTCATGGATTAGTTACTATGCATTCCATTTTCCTATAAATAGAAGCTTCATTCCTTCATTATTTTCTTACGAATTCATTCATCAAACTCTGTAGAGAGAAATTATAGAGAGGCTTATAGAGAAAGTTATAGAAAGAAGAAGAGTATTACTCGCTACTTCACTACTTCCATATTCATTTCTTTTTACTTTGTAAGGGTGTTATTCTTTCTTCTTGAAGAGAACTTACATTATTCCATTCACTTATTATTCATTGGAATAACTTTGTAAAAGTGGCATACCCTATACATAACCTTGTGATACGCAGATACCCTATACTTGGTGAAATCCTTATGTTATTCCATTGCTTATTATTACATTGGAATAACTTTTGTATGCAGATTTACCTATACTTGGTGACATTCTTCATTATTACATTGGAACATCCTGCTCATGCATGTGTTTTACACCGACCGGTTCCGCTTTTTATTATTATTCTTGGAACATCACATGCATGTTTTACACCGGACTGGTTCCGCCTCTTTATCATTCTCATTGGAATATCCTATCATGTGTTTTACACGGATCTGGTTCCATCTTTATTATTCATTGGAACATCCCGCTTGTGTAATTTCACCCGACCCGGTTCCAATTATTATTATTCTGTTGGAATAACTTTGTCTGCACGAAGTACCGCATGCATGGTGATTTCTTTTGTTATTCCATTCTTTATTATACCCAGTTGGTTAAAACTTTGACTTCTATACTCCATGAAATTAGTAGAATATCCTTGATATTTGCGTTTCATCCAGTATCTTTTCACGGAAATATTCTTCTGATCATTCTTGAATTTTACTCTACAAAGCAGTATCATGTTGACAATTTGGACGTTAATAATTCCTGGATAAAATAATTCTTGAACTTGTTTTATTGAATTCTTATATCATTGTCATCATCCTCATGTTTATATTTTTTTAAAGTCATCTGTGGCCTGTAGAGCATGGATGGACTTGGTATGATTATGACCAGGGATTATTCGGCGTAATCATGACCGTAATGTTACAAATGATGTGATTAAAAATCCTCAGTGGCCGTAGTGCATTGATGGACAGTTGTTGGCATGATCATGACCATTAATGAATACACAACTATTCTTGGCCCGTAGTGCAGGAATAATTGTGATCGTGATACTTAAGAATATCCTCGTCAGTAAGTAGTGGGGGTGATTCGATGATGTGGATTATTTATTAAAGCTGAGTCTCAGCTATAACAGTGATGAAAAACCTTTTAAAATCATAAAAGATAGTAGATTTTATTTTCTACTTGACTCTTTTAATGGATTGCATATTCATTATGATTAAACTGGTTGTCTATTGTATTTTATCGCTTTAACATTGTTGAAGACTATTGATAATTTATTACGCATTATCTTAGTCATAATATTTCTTCTTCTTGGGCTAGTTGAGCTCACCCTTTCTTTCACTTTTTCTCTTGAAATGAGAATATAAATTTGAGACGCTTCGGGAAGCGAGTGATGGTCCCGAAGATAGCATTAGTAGTCCTCACTATTTTGTGAAATAGTGTGATAATAATTGTAATGAGGACTTTTTGTTTGAGTTTGTATAATATCTAGTAGAGCGATATTTGTATTTAAACTCACGATTTATGTCATATTATACCACGGCATGACTATGTTAATAAGTTGTATTTAAATTTCTGTACCATGTAAGTGGCGACCCAAGATGGGTGATGTATACCTAATTTTGGGGGCGTCACAGATTTCTTGTAGTGATATAAGCATGAGGATCATGACAATGATATAAATTAAGAATCAATCAAATGAGATAAAGGATAAATATTAACATTTATAATATAATTTATCCAGGGTTCAAGAATATCTCAATGTTATCAATCACTTAATAATCTCATAATCTAATATCATTAATATTATAACAATATTTTAATCATTTCTTAAACTTATAAACAATTTATTTTAATTGTTTACACTTTACCAAATAATGCATTTAATCATTCAAAAATGCTATACTCCTAAAATTTCATCATCAATGATCAAATTCCTTATCAAAAATCTGCATATACCCTATATAGAATTCCCAGGCCATAAAATCCTATTTACCAATTTTCAACTTCACATAACATATTTAACTCATATACTCATAACTAGTGCATTTTCATGAAAAATACCAAATCAGTCCCAAAAATATTTCTTTTCTGGGATTTAGCAGAATATAGTCCCATATTGAACATATATTTTTCTCAGAATTTTTAAAATTCATTTACTATTTTTCATAAATCAATTTCTAATTAATTCCTTAAGAAATTAGCTACCTCAAGTTTAACTCCAAAAATTCCCAAATCTTGGCAGGATCTTACACATGTTAACGTGATCTTCCAGTTTAAATTTCATGGTCATTGGAGTTATAGAACTCCGGTTATAGCATTTTTGTTGAAAAACCTAAATATTGAAATGGTGCTAAACTTACTCATTTTAAGTCGGAATGAGCTCATTTTTTGGACGGAGATACTTTATATCATATATTTTATGTCCCAAAAGACCGAATTTTTCTCACAAATTAAGTGGCCGGAACAGCCCTTTTAAACTTCTAGGCAGTAGCCTTTTTGGTGTTTTGCAGTTTTTGACTCCTTTCCTAAAATCAGTCCACATGAAAATCTACAACATCTTTTCCATTGATTCCACTTGAATAAGTTAGAAAAATCATAGAACTAACTCTAAAACTTGACCACACTCAAAAATTCGAAATATAGTAGGAGATATGGTCAATTGAATTTCATATTCCATTTTCACCAAAATCTGATTTTCAACCCTTTGTGATTTCTAAAAAACTTTCATGTTTTCACATAATAACCAACATAATTTATCATAACACTTACTAATACTACATATACCCATGACTTTCATCAGTTCAATACTTTTATTATGACTTTCATCATAATCCACGTAAACAGATTATTTCCACAATTTAATAAGGAATGAATACAAATGATCATTCAGCATACATGTGGTAATCCACATAGATAGGTTATTCCAACAGAATAATAAAGAATGGAATAACTGAAGAATTCACCATGCATGCGATAGATCGCACAGACAGGTTATTCTCAACAAAATAATAAAGAACGGAACTAGGTCAGGTGTGAGACCCCAGATTTTATCAATAAAGATTTAAATTTAGTCGAAATAATTTTTAATATTATAGTGTGAATTTGAGATAATATTATAGTTGTGGGTAGTATTTATAAATTTTGCAAAGTATGCAAGTGGTTATATATTATATTCGATTGGTCGGGGAATATTTGGTTTAGCGGGGAATATTCGTGAATACAACTACTCAATCATTGGTGGACCCCACAAGCGAAATTATTGTTTGATTGAAAAACGACAAAATATTTTATTGAAATAACTAATGGAAGTTTTACCGTGAGTTCTTGTTGAACTACTCGGTAGTAAAAGTAAATGAATACGTGTGGTTGCATAATAAGCACCTGGTATTGATTATTGATGCTTATGTGAGAAGTCACTCGGTTTGATTCCATTATTGTCCGATTAATAATATGAATTATTATAGCGATAATGACGTTTTGTTTTATTCATTATTATTAACGTAATAAAGACGAAACATCTTTTATATAAAATAGAATACTTTATTAAAGTTATTCTATAAATAGAATATATTATATTTTATTATGCATAGTGTTGCGTAGTGTTTTGCATAGTATTGCATAGTGTTTGCATAGTAAAATGTTTTTATATAATAGAATATATTATATTTTATTTAAAAGATTTTTCTTTAAATATGGACCGTCGATTAAAATAAATCAATCTGATAGTTCATGGATTAATTCTTATGCATTCCATTTTCCTATAAATAGAAGCTCATTCCTTCATTATTTTCTTACGAATTAATTGAAACTCTAGAGAGAGAAATAGAGAGAAGCTATAAAGAGAAAATTATAGAAAGAAGAAGAGTATTCTGCTACTTCACTACTTCTATATTCGGTTCTTTTACGGTAAGGGATATTATTCGTTTGTATTCATGAAGAGAACCTCTGTTATTCCATTCATTATTATTCTGTTGGAATAACCTGTAAAAGTGGCATACCCTATACATAACCTGTATACGCGGCATACCCTATACTTGGTGAAATCCTTATGTTATTCCATTGCTTATTATTCTGTTGGAATAACCTGTATACGCGGTTTACCCTATACTTGGTGACATTCTTCTATTATTACATTGGAACATCCTCGCATGCATGTGTTTTTACACGACTGGTTCCGTTTTTATTATTCTGTTGGAACATCCTGTCTGTGTGTTTTACACCGGACCTGGTTCCGTCTTTATCATTCTGTTGGAATATCCTATCTGTGTTTTACACCGGATCTGGTTCCATCTTTATTATTACATTGGAACATCCATCGCTTGTGAATTTCACGACTGGTTTCCGTTATTATTATTCTGTTGGAATAACCTGTCTATGCAAAGTATCGCATGCATGGTGATTTCTTTTGTTATTCCATTCTTTATTATACCCAGTTGGTTAAAACTTTGACTTCTATACTCCATGAAATTAGTAGAATATCCTTGATATTTGCGTTTCATCCAGTATCTTTTCATGAAAATATTCTTCTGATCATTCTTGAATTTTACTCTCTGAAAGCGATATCATGTTGACAATTTGGGCGTTAATAATTCATGGATTAAATAATTCTTGAACTTGTTTTATTGAATTATTATGTCATTGTCATCATCCTCATGTTATATTATGTTATCTTTGGCTTACGCGATGCATAGATGAACTTAGTATGATTATGACCGAGGATCATTCGGTATAATCATGACTTGATATAAATGATGTGACAAAAGTACTTTCGAAGTGGCACGTAATGCGATTGATGGATAGTTTTTGGTATGATTATGACCGGGGTGATTCGGTATAGTCATGACCATTGATAATTTGATGAAAATCCTTGGCCCGTGTAGTGCGGGATGATTAAATGTGGTGGTTTATTTATTAAAATTTGAGTCTCAAATGATAAAATTGATGAAAACCTTTTAAAACCTAAAAGATAGTAGACTTTATTCTCTACTTGACTCTTTTAATGGATTGCTTATTCCACTGCAGATTAAACCGGTTGTCTATTGTATTTTATCGGTTTAACACTTTGTTGAAGGCTAATGATAATTTATTACGCATTATCTTAGTCATAATATTTCTTCTTGGGCTAGTTGAGCTCACCTTTCTTTCAATTATTCTCTTCGGAAATGAGAACATAGGCTGAGACGAGTCGAGGAGCAGTAATGGTCCGGAGGATAGCATTAGTAGTCCTCACTATTACGTGAAATAGTGTGATAATAGTCATAATGAGGACTCCTTTTGAGTTTGTATAATATCTAGTAGACAATATTTGTATTCAAACTCACGGTTTATATCGTATTGTACCACGACAGTTAGGTTAGTAAGTTGTATTTGAATTTAAGTACCATGTAAGTGGCGACCCAAGATGGGTGACGTATACCTAATTTTGGGGGCGTCACATCAGTATAATTGCCGAAGCGGATATATTCCAATGAATAATAAAGAAGCGAAACGGGTCATGCGTAAACACACGCATGTGATATTCCGATAGAATAATAAAGAATGGAATAATAGAAGAATTTCACCATATATGCAGTACTTCGCATAGACAGGTTATTCCAACATAATAATAAGGAATGAAATAATAGAAGAATTTCACCATGTATAGGGTAGTCCGCGTATACAGGTTATTCCAACAGAATAATAAAGAATGGAATAACAGGAGTTCTATTCATGAATACGAAAGAAATAATACCCCTTACGAGTACAACAAATAATATCCCTTACCTTAGAACAAACTGGATATAGGAGTAGTGAAGTAGCAGAATACTTTTCTTCTTTCTCTATATAGTTTCTCTCTGCAGAGTTTCAAAGTGAATTAAGTAAGAAATAATGAAGGAATGAGCTTCATTTATAGGAGAATGGACTAAATAAGTAACTAATTCTGAATTCAGTCCATTTTGATTTATTTTTAAAGCAGACGATGCATTGTAAGACCCCAAATTATTAATAAATTAAATTTATTTTCCTCTATTTATTATTTTGAAATAGTAAGGGTTGATTTGATTAATGTGGATAGTTATGGATAAAATACATAAATATTTTTGAATAAGCAAATGGTTATAAAATATTCATTATTGTCCGGGGAATATTCGTTTGGTCGTGGAATATTAAATGCTTTGTCGGGAATATTAAATGCGACGGCGCAGCGATCTTTTATGGGCCCCATAACTTGAAAGCGATTGGATGAAGAAAAAATGACAAATATAAGTTGTTTATAAATAACAGGCGTAGTTATTCACAGAATTATCTTTTATTGGAATACCGGTTGGTTAAAACACACTAATACGTGTTGTTGAGCAAGTAGCTACCAGTATTGCACCAATTATTGATTCTTACGTGAAGGCACTACTCAATAATTGTTCACGATAATTACTATTCGATATTTTATTTTATTGATTCAATAATTCTTTGCATTGATATTTTATATTCTTGTTGTTTGATAAATTGTCATTACATAGTATTTTCCATTATCGAGACCAATAATTAATATTATCTGAATAATATTGTTGGATAACATTATTGGCAATGTCTAGAAAGTTACATCTAAGGAGAGGTTTGGTCACCTAATTGCCAGCATAGATGAGAGATCCTTATTGAAAAGCCCCTCTTTCCAGGAACTACGCACAGTTACCGATCTTTGTGATTCTGTAATATTATTTGTGAATAATTAATTATTGATTTATATGATGAGGAAAATATTTATTTTATGTGGATATAGATGGAGAAAATTTTTAATGTGACAATTGTTGAAAATTAATATTTTATCTTTTTCGATAAAATAATTCATTTAAATATATTATTTTAATAATATATTAACTGGTGATATTTTTATAATGAATGTGGGATATATGAGTATATGAGGAGGAAGAGTATTTTTGTGGCATTAAATGTTTAACACATATTTTGTGTGTTGGAGGACACAATTATTAATGAAAATTTGATTATAGCACAGTAAAATCGCTTCGTTTATGGATTTCGGTCAATTTTTGTTTGGAATTTGGAAAAACTTTCTTCTGCAAAGTTGTAGAGAATTGAATTTCCTATAAAAAGTCGCGAGATTTGAATTTTCTAATAAAAGGGCTATTTATTATGAATTATTGAAGTTCCGAAGCTCCGAAATAATTGATTTTTAGAAGTTTAAAATAATTTAAATAACAAAAACGTTTTTTGTGCAAGTCTTGTGAGGTGGGCTGTTTGGTGGCTGAGGTTTTGAAGCAAAATAAGTGTGCGTTGGAATAAAAAATATATATAATATTATTATATTAAATTTGCTACTTTGGTGTTCTAAGCATTTTCCTATAAATAGGGTGCTTAGGTTAGAATTGAAAATCACACCAGAAACTGAAGTTTTCTCTCTCTATATTATCGAGCGTATTCTTATGAGTATTTTGAGTATACTTTGAGTATTGTTATCTGGTGCAAGTTCAAGTCATAGCTTTATATCCTGTGTTTCAACTAGAAGTCTTGTCTTTCGAGGTAAGGGATGTTATTTTATTCGAAAATGATATTATTTCTTCAATATCATTATCTTGAAATATTGGTTGGAATTTTTATCAAATTTGGAACTTTTTTCGTATTTGGGGTTACTCTTCATGAGTTCTTATTCACGATTTACTATTCATGAGTTACTATTCACGAATTCTTATTCACGAGTACTATTCACGAAAGCATGAAGATGTTTTTTTTGTGAAATTTCTATCTTTTGGTGTCGTGAGTTACTATTCACGTGTCTTGAGTATTATTCACGTATACTGGCACTATTCATAGAAAATGAAATTTCTTCTTTTTATCCAAAATATCTATTACGGATACTAGCTTTGATTGTATTCATGTTTTGATCATTCTTGAATTTTACTCCACTCGATTACTTATGAAGTATTTTTGAACTTGGATTGTTTAAAATACTGAATCCTTAATATTGTTCTTTTGTTTCAATTGGATTCGTTTCCTTTAAAATATTTTTCATCATCCTCGATCTTAAAATGATGATATTCTTGAATATCTTTGGCTTTGTAGTGCAAAGATGAATGATTTCTTGATGAATATCTTTGGCGTAGTGTAAAGATGAGCAGTGTTGAGATGAACATGACTCTTCGATTAATATCTTTGGCCGTAGTAGTACAAAGATGAACAGTGTTTAGATGAACATGACCAATGATGAATATCTTTGGCTTCAGTAGTGCAAAGATGAATATTTGATTCGGATATATATTGATTGATGTTACGAGGATAAATATCGACGATGAACTTTTAAATTCATATATAGAAGATAGTAGTTTGCATTCTCTACTTAACTCTTCTAATGAATTATTGTTTCACTAGCAGCTTGTTGATTTAAAAGCTGGTTGTCTATTGTATTCTATTAGATTTTTCCTGTTGAGACTAATGATAATTTGTTGTATATTATCTTAGTCATAATATTCTTTTTCTTGGGCTAGTTGAGCTCACCCTTTTCCTTTTTGTTCCATTTTTCTTCTCGGGAGGCGAGAATGTAGCGAGAATGCAGTTAGCCTGGTATGGAATGATGGTTATAGAGAGAGTTGTTTAGTAGTCCTCACCATTTTTATAAAATAATGTATAAATAATTGTGATGAGGATTTATTTGGGTATGTATATTGTCTAGAAGACAATAATTGTATTTAAACTCACAGTATATATGTTGTCGTATTTTGCATGACAAATGTATTAATAAAGTTGTAGTTATTTCTGTACCATGTATTTGGCGACTCAGAATGGGTTGGATGGAATGGACCTATTTTGGGGGCGTCACAGTTGGTATCAGAGCTTAGGGATATGATCTCTGGCGGAGATCGGGGAATAGAACTAGGAGGGGAGAGACGAGTAAATCCTTCGCTAGTGTGTCCTACCTAAGCTTATTTGTTAGTTGGTTAGTATATAAGGATATTATGTGATATATTGATTTCCTTAATTAACCCTTGTTTTATGACAGTATTTGAGAATGTCGACTGAGAATATTAACAGTGGAGTAAATGAGACCGTGGAGATGCCTGTACTTACCAACGAGGAGAACGTGCAACAGGCTGACAATGTACCTCCTGTGAACAATACCAATCGAAAGCGAGATGATGAACGAGGGATGTTTAGAAGCTTTTTTACGATTCATACAAAATCGGGACGAGGAGACTCGTGTTCAAAATACAGGAGAAAATGATAGCAATTCACGGGTGGTCACAGCCAAGCAGTTCAAAGAGTTGGGACCACCAAAATTCTGGGGAAAGCCGGATTCGATTAAGGCGGAGACGTGGGTCAAACAAATTACCAAGATATTCGATGTCTTGGGATGCATGGAAGAACAGAAAGTTCCATTCGTTACTTTTATGTTCCATAACGAGGCAGATTACTGGTGGGAATCTGTGAAGCGTACCCATCCAGCTGCACTCAGCATGTCATGGGAGACGTTTTAGAAACAGTTCAATGACAAGTACTTTCCTGAAAGTATTCGTCATATGAAGGAAGTGGAGTTTATTAGACTGGAGCAGAATAACATGACGGTGTCCCAATACGAGGCGAAGTTCGCGGAGTTATCCAGGTTTGCACCTCATTTGGTGGAGAATGAGGAACGTCCCGACGGATGTTTACGAGAGGTTTGAAACCCGGCATACGCCGGTATCTCATTTCTCATAAATTTTCTCTCTATTCGGATGTTGTCAATAGGGCTCAGTTATTAGAGCGAGATAACGAAAGTACGTTCAACCGAGGACCATAACCGGATCATCTCAAGATAAGATCATCGTAATAACGATAACCAAATGGAGAAAGAAGAATACTGACAAAGCGGTAACCACTCGGTGGTAATCGTGGCCATGAAAATAGAAGAAGCGAGTCGGGAGGAGATTTTAAAAGAGGAGATTCAACAACGACCACGTGAAGACGCTGGTAGCTAGTAGCAAGAATCGGTTCCAAGGGAGGAAAAAGACCACCGGTCAGTATGTTACAAATGCGAGAAAGAGGGATATATCATATCAAACCGCTTCACAACAGTTTAAGGTATGCTATAATTGTTGAAAAGAAGGACATATCGCCGAGATTATGCACGGTATCGAAACCCAGATCCAATGAAATGGTGACTCAAAAGGATGTCCTAAAAAGTCAAAGTCAACGGTTCTCCTCGAAAGAGCGTTTGTCGTGACTGAATCAAAATGCGAGGAACCCGAACGAAGTTAGCATGGGTTAGTTAATTATAAATTCTTGCGAAGTTTATACCTTACTAGATACCGGTTCTACCCATTCTTTTATCTCTCTTGCTTGCTTTTGTAAGGTTGTTAGTTTTCATATTCCTAAGCAACTGTTATTCGAATTCAAGCAATCAAACCATTGTAGTCAAACATTTTCATATCAAGTCATGAAGTCATTCGTTTATTACGGATGTCAAGTTCTTAGTCCATGTTATGGATTTGAATAAAGACACGTCAGATTTGAATAATATTCCTGTTGTTATTGATTTTTCCTGACGTATTTCCTGAAGAATTTCTTGGCTTACTCCCAAAGCCTGATATTAAATTTTGTATCGACTTTGAACCCTAGACAAAACTCATTTCTAAAATCTCATATCGAATGGCTCCTATTGAACTTCGAGTTAAAATTCAACTATAAATTTGGTACTGAGCCTTAATCTGGTGACTTCCTTTGTGGAATGCAATCAAGCCGGATTCTCCGTAGGGGACACCATATTCGTGCGATAGTAAACTGATAGGTGTCATTGTAACGTGTTATCCAAGGTTGGGATATGAGTCACATTTGAGAACAACCTAAGTTCAGTAATCGAAATCGTAGCTTTCAGGCTTAGGTTATTATTGGAGATTCGTTGAAGTATATTCTCGAATCGCTATTCCATTAACGCAGCTGACTCGTAGAGATACAAAATTCGAATGGAGCAAGGAATATGGGAATAGTTTCGAAGAACTCAAGAGGAGACTCATTTCAAAGACATTATTACGACCATGCCATCCTGAAAAAAGCGAACGTGGTAGTGGTACGTGTTGAGTAGAAGATCGTATACAAGTACGAGTACGATATTTTCAAAGTCTCATTTCGTATAATTTACAAATAATAGAGATAGAGATGAAAACTCTAGGTACCCACGTGATGATATACGAGTATAATCGACTTTAATCGATAAAGTTAAAGTCGCTTGAGCTACACACCGTAGTGATGAATTTGAAGAAGAAGGTGCAAGAAGTTGTTATTTCAAAAGCGAGAATCGGTGAGGTGAGGAAAGCTCAAACCTTCGATTTATTAATCCATTTGAAATTCTCGATCGAATAGGAACTGTGGCCTATAGACTCGTTTTACCGCCAAGTATGACGCGTGTTCATGTATCGATGTTACGTAAATATGTGGACGACCCGAACCACGTCATTGAGTTAGAACCGAACGAGATAGCCGAAGACTTAACGTACGAGGAGAAACCTGTCAAGATCTTGGATAGGAAAGAACATGTCCTATGTACCGAGGTTATACCACAAGTTAAAGTTTTGTGGAGAAACCATGCTATTGAGGAAATGACCTGGGAGTTGGAAACGGAAATGAAAGCGAGGTATTCTCATCTTTTTGAAACACCAGGTACGTACGTCAATTTCGAGGACGAAATTTCATAAGGAGGGGAGGTTGTAAGACCCCAAATTATTAATAAATGAAATTTATTTTCCTCTATTTATTATTTTGAAATAGTAAGGGTTGATTTGATTAATGTGGATAGTTATGGGTAAAATACGCAAATATTTGAATAAGCAAATGGTTATAAAATATTCATTATTGTTTAGAAATATTCGTTTGGTGGTGGAATATTACGTCTTGCGTCGGGGAATATTAAATGCGACATTAGCGGTCTTTTGTGGGCCCCATAACGAGCGATTGGATGAAGAAAAACGACAAATATAAGTTGTTTATAAATAACTCAGCGTAGTTATTCTCAGATTAATCTTGTTGGAATACCCGGTGGTTAAAACACACTAATACGTGTTGTTGAACAAGAAGTAGCACTGCAGTATTGCACCAATTATTGATTCTTACGTAAGAAGGCACTTTCTCAATAATTGTTACGATGAATTACTATTCAAGATTTTATTTTATTGATTCAATAATTCTTTTGCGTTGATATTTTATATTACTTGTTGTTTCAATAAATTGTCATTACATAGTATTTTCCATTATCGAAGCAATAATTAATATTATCTGAATAATATTGTTGGATAACATTATTGGCAATGTCTAGAAAGTTCCGTCTAAGGAGAGGTTTGGTCACCTAATTACGCCGCCAAGAAGGAGAGATCCTTATTGAAAGCCCTCTTTCCTGGAACTACTGGTTACCAAAGATCTTGTGATTCTGTAATATTATTTGTGAATAATTAATTATTGATTTATATGATGAGGAAAATATTGATTTTATGTGGATTTAGATGGAGAAAATTTTTAATGTGACAATTGTTGAAAATTAATATTTTATCTTTTTCTGATAAAATAATTCATTTAAATATATTATTTTAATAATATATTAACGGTGATATTTTTATAATGAATGTGGGATATATGAGTATATGAGGAGGAAGAGTATTTTTGTGGCATTAAATGTTTAACACATATTTTGTGTGTTGGAGGACACAATTATTAATCAAATTTGATTATAGCTTTGTAAAATCGCTTGGTTTATGGATTTCGGTCAATTTACATTTGGAATTTGGAAAAACTTTCTTCCTGCAAAGTTGTAGAGAATTGAATTTCCTATAGAAAATTATGAGATTCGAATTTTTCTGATAAAAGGCTATTTATTATGAATTATTGAAGTTCAAGTCTCAAAATAATTGATTTTTAGAAGTTTAAAATAATTTAAATAACAAAAACGTTTTTTGTGCAAGTCTTGTGAGGTGGGCTGTTTGGTGGCTGAGGTTTTGAAGCAAAATAAGTGTGCGTTGGAATAAAAATATATATAATATTATTATATTAAATTTGCTACTTTGGTGTTCTAAGCATTTTCCTATAAATAGGGTCTTAGGTTAGAATTGAAAATCACACCGAAACTCAAGTTTTCTCTCTATATTATCGAGTATTCTTATGAGTATTTTGAGTATACTTTGAGTATTGCTATACTACGGTTAAAAGTTCAAGTCATAGCCTATATCCTGTGTTTCAACTAAGTATTGTCTTTCGAGAGGTAAGGGATGTTATTTTATTCGAAAATGATATTATTTCTTCAATATCATTATCTTAAAATATTGAGTCTGAACTTTTTAATCAAATTTGGAACTTTTTAGTGTTCGGGGTTACTTATTCACGATACGACACTATTCACGATATCTGATCTTATTCACGAATCATTTACTTATTCATCGAAAAATGAAAATTTTCCTTTTCTTCCAAAATATCTATTCGGATACTAGCTTTGATTGTATCCATGTTTTGATCATTCTTGAATTTTACACCACTATGATTATTTTTGAGGTATTTTTGGACATGGATAAAACAAAGTACAATTCTTAATCCTTAATCCTTGTCGTTTTGTTTCTTTCACCGGATTCGCTTTTTAAAAATATTTTTCATCATCCTCGGTCTTAAATGATGATATTATTGAATATCTTTGGCCTGTAGTGCAAAGATGAATGATTTCTGGATGAATATCTTTGGCCGGTGGTGCAAAGATGAACAGGTGTTTAGATGAACATGACCAACTGATGAATATCTTTGGCCTGTAGTGTAAAGATGAATATTTGAATCCAGATGTATATTGATTGATGTTACAGGGATAAAAGATAGACGATGAACTTTTAAATTCATATATAGAAGATAGTAGTTTGCATTCTCTACTTAACTCTTCTAATGAATTATTATTTCATTGTGAATATTGATTTAAAACTTGTTGTCTATTATATTCTATTAGATTTTTCTGTTGAAGACTAACGATAATTTGTTGTATATTATCTTAGTCATAATATTCTTTACTGGGCTAGTTGAGCTCACCCTTTTCCTTGTTGTTCCATTTTCTTCTCAGGAGGCGAGAATGTAGCGAGTACTAGTCGGGGTATGGAATGAAGGTTCTAGAGAGAGTTATTTAGTAGTCCTCACCATTTTGTAAAATAATGTATCAATAATTATGATGGGGATTTATTTGCGTGTGAATATTGTCTAGATGGCAATATCTCGTATTTAAACTCACGCTTTATATGTTGTAATAATAAAGTTGTAGTTGTTTACGTACCATGTATTGACAACTCGAAATGGGTGATGTATACCTATTTTGGGGGCGTCACAGTTGGTATCAGAGCTTAGGGATATGATCTCTGGCGGAGATTGGGGAATAGAACTAGGAGGGGAGAGATGAGTAAATCCTTCGCTAGTGTGTCCTACCTAAGTTTATTTGTTAGTTGGTCAGTATATATGGATATTATGTGATATATTGATTTTCTTAATTAACCCTTGTTTTATGGCGATATTTGAGAATGTCGATCGAGAATATTAACAATGGAAATGAGACCGTGGAGACGCTTTGTACTCACCAACGAGGAGAACGTACAACAGTCGTGCAATGTTCTCCCCAGTGAACAACACCACCGAAAGCGAGATGATGAGCGAGGGGATGTTTAGAAGCTTTTTGCGCACATGCAAAATCGATTTGAGGAGACTCGTGTTCAAAATACAGGAGAAATGATAGCAATTCACGGGTTGTCACGACCAAGCGCTTCAAAGAGTTGGGACCACGAAATTTAAGGAAAGCCAAATCCGATCATGGCGAAAACATGGGTCAAGCAAATTACCAAGATATTCGATGTCTTGGGATGTGCGGAGGAACAGAAGGTTCCATTCGCCACCTTTATGTTCCGTGGCGAGGCGAGATCACTTGGTGGGAGTCTGTGAAGCGTACTCATATCCAAATTGCACTCAAGATGTCTTGGGAGACGTTTGAAAACTATTTAATGATAAATACTTTCCACGAAAGTGTTCGTCATATGAAGGAAGTGGAGTTCATCGATTAGAACAAAACAACATGACGGTGTCTCGATCTGAGGCAAAGTTTGTAGAGTTATCCGGTTTGCACCTCATTTGGTGGAGAATGAGGAACGATGACGCGGATGTTTCTTAGAGTTTTGAAACCCGGCATACGTCGAAGATCTCATTTCTCATAAATTTTCTCTATTCGATATGTTGTAAGCAGGTTCAATTATTTGAACGAGATAACGAAAAATACGGCCAACCGAGGGACCACAATCGAGGATCATCTGGGAGATAGCGATCAACAAAACAACGATAACCAATGGAGAAAGAAAAAGACGGAACAAAATGGTAACCACTCGGTGGTAATCATGGCCGTGAAAATAGAAGAAGCGAGTCGGAGGAGATTTTAAAAGAGGAGATTTAACAACGACCATGTGAAGACAGCAGTCTCTTACGCAAGCCCGGTTCTAAGGGAGGAGAACGACCACCGGTCATATACTATAAATGCTGGAAAGAGGGACATATCGATCAAACGCCCACAACAGTTCAAGGTATGCTATAATTGTGGAAAGGAAGGACATATCGCTCGAGATTATGCAGAAGGAAAACCTAGTTCAATGAGGGACGGTGACTCAAAAGACTATCCCGAAAAAGTCAAAGTCAACGGTTCTGGAAGAGCGTTTGTTGTGGATCGGTCAAATGCGAGGAACCCAAACGAGGTGATCACAGTGTAAGCTATTTATAAATTCTTGCGAAGTTTATACCTTACTTGATACCGTCTACCCCCATTCATTTATCTCTCCGCTTGTGCTCAACGTTTAAACTTGACTCCGGAGAAATTAGACTTTGACCTATCTGTGGAAACTCCTTTAGGAGAAATTTTCATCACATCCACTATTTATAAATCTTGTTTGATTCAAGTTGGCACCATCACCTTACCTGTTGTACGAATTCAAGCAACTAAACCATTAAAATCAATCACTGTCATATCTAATCATAAAGCTATTCGTTTATTGAAAAACGGATGTCAAGCTTTCTTAGCCCATGTTATGGATTTGAATAAAGACACGTCAAATTTGAATAATATTCCCGTTGTTATTGACTTTCCTGACGTATTTTGTAAGACCCCAACTTATTATTAATGAAATTTAATTTTCTCTATTGATTATTTTGAAATAGTAAGGGTTGATTTGATTAATGTGGATAGTTAGGGGTAAAATACGCAAATACTTCAAAATAAGCAAGCGGTTATAAAATATTCATTGTTGTCGGAGAATATTCGTACTGTCGGGGAATATTCGTATTTACCAGTGCATGACCGATAATATGTGGCCCCATAACTAAAAGCGATTGGATGAAGAAAACGACAAATATAAATGGTTTAAAAATAATCAGGCGTAGTTATTCACAGATTATCTTGTAAAAATACCCGGTGGTTAAAACACACGGATACACTTGCAGTATTGCACCAATTATTGATTCTTACGTAAGAAGGCACTACTCAATAATGGTTACGATGAATTCTTATTCGATTTTATTGAGTTAATAATTGCCGCGTTGATATTTTATATTGCTGTTGTTTCAATAATTGTCATTACACAGTATTTTTCATTATCGAAGCAATAATTCATATTATCTGAATAATATTATTAGATAACATTATTGGCAATGTCTAGAAAGTTATGTCTAAGGAGAGGTTTGGTCACCTAATTGCGGCGCCAAGAAGAAGAAATTCTTATTGGAAAGCCCTCTTTCACAGGAACTGCACGGTTGTCGATATTGTGATTACTCAGAATATTATTTGTGAATAATTAATTATTAATTCATATGATGAGGAAAATATTAATTTTATGTGGATATAGATGGAGAAAATTTTTAATGTGACAATTGTTGAAAATTGAAATTTTATCTTTTTCTGATAAAATAATTCATTTAAATATATTATTATATTTTAATAATATAATAATGGTGATATTTTTACAACGAATGTGGGATATATGAGTATCTGAGGAGGAAGAGTATTTTGTTGCAATAAATGTTTAAAACATGTTAAACATGTCGGTGGACCCCATTTAATGACCGAAATTTGATTATAGCACAGAAAATCGCCTGTTTATGGATTTTGGTCAATTTACATTTGGAATTTGGAAAAACTTTCTTCGCGCAGTTGTAGAAATTGAATTTCCTATAAAAACTCGTGAGATTCGAATTTTCTGATAGAAGGGCTATTTATTATGAATTATTGAAGTTCAAAGCTCTCAAAATAATTGATTTTGGAAGTTTAAAATATTTTAAATAATAAAAACGTTTTTTTGTTTGTTTTGTAGGCTACAACATGTGCATAATGAGCTGAGATCAGATCTAGGAAGGTGGGCGTAGAAATCTTAATATATATATTAATATTATATTAAATTTTACGCTTTGGTGTTCTAAGCATTTTCCTATAAATAGGGTGCTTGGGTTAGAATTGAAAATCACACCGAAAATCGTTTTTTCTCTCTATATTATCGAAATGTATTCTTGTGAGTATTTTGAGTATACTTTGAGTATTGTTAGACGGTGCAAGTTCCTTCAAAGACTATACCCTAGATTATTCCAAATTTAAAGTCTTAATCTTTCGAGGTAAGGATGTTATTTTCTTTTCAAATGATATTATTTCTTCAATATCATTATCTTTGAAATATTAGTTGGAACTTTTATCAAATTTGGAACTTTTTCATGCCGGGTTACTATTCACGAGTTAATATTCACGAGTTACTATTCATGAGTTACTATTCACGATTCTTATTCACGAGTACTATTTATGAAGCGTGAAGATGTTTTTTGGGAAATTTCTATCTTTTAGTGTCGGAGTTGCTATTCACGTGATACGGCACTATTCACGTATACTGACACTTATTCACGAATACGGCACTATTCATCGAAAAATTAAAAATTTCTTTTAAATCAAAATATCTATTACGGATACTAGCTTTGATTGTATCCATGTTTTGATCATTCTTGAATTTTACACCACTGCGATTATTTTTGAGGTATTTTGGGCGTGAATAAAATAAAGTACGAATCCTTAATCCTTAATCCTTGTCATTTTGTTTCAATCGGATTCGTTTCTTTAAAATATTTTTCATCATCCTCACTTTTAAATGATGATATTATGGAATATCTTTGGCACATAGTGCAAAGATGAATGATTTCGAAGAATATCTTTGGCCGTAGTGCAAAGATGAACAGTGTTTAGATGAACATGACTAATGATGAATATCTTTGGCACAGTAGTGCAAAGATGAATATTTGATTCGAGTTGTATATTGATTGATGTTACTGAGGGATAAAAGATAGATAAAGTGAACTTTTAAATTCATACATAGAAGATAGTAGTTTGTATTCTCTACTTAACTCTTCTAATGAATTATTATTTCATTATGAATATTGATTTAAAATTTGTTGTCTATTGTATTCTATTAGATTTTTCCTGTTGAAGACTAACGATAATTTGTTTTATATTATCTTAGTCATACTATTCTTTTTGAAGCTAGTTGAGCTCACCCTTTTCTTTTTTTGTTCCATTTTTCTCGGGGAGGCGAGAATATAGCGAAACGCAGCTCTGGGTATGGAATGAAGGTTCTAGAGAGAGTTGTTTAGTAGTCCTCACCATTTTGTGTAAAATAATGTATTAATAAATGTGATGAGGATTTATTTGAGTATAGATATTATGCAGAAGATAATATTTGTATTTAAACTCACAGTTTCTTGTTGTAATAATAAAGTTGTAGTTGTTTACGTACCATGTATTGACAACTTCGGAATGGGTGATGTATACCTATTTTGGGGCGTCACATATTTCCTAAAGAACTTTCCTATCTACCCGAACGTGAAGTTAAATTCTTTATTGATCTTGAACTCGGTACAAAGCCCATTTCTAAAACCCCATATCGAATGGCTCTATTGAACTTGGGGAGTTAAAGGTCCAACTACGAGGAATTGTTGGACATCGGTTTCATTTGTCCTAGTACATCTCTTTGGGGTGCTCTGTTTTATTAAATGAAGAAAAAGACGGGGAGTATGCGACTTTATGTATTGACTATCGGGAATTGAACCATGTCACCATCAAGAATAGGTATCCTCTACCTCGTATTGATGACTTGTTTGACCGATTGCAAGGGGCACAATTTTTTTCAAAGATCGATCTTAGCTTACGGATATCATCAATTGAAGATTAGAACTAAGGATATTCCAAAGACGCCTTTAAAACTCCTGATGCGGGCATTATGAATTCTTAGTCATGTCTTTTGGATTGACTAATGCTCTGCTGACTTTCATGGATATGATGAATCGAGTATTCAAGGAATATTTGGATCAATTCGTTGTTGTCTTTATTGATGACATCTTCATATATTCCAAAAGCCATGAAGATCATGAGCACCATTTGAAATTTGGTACTCCAAAGGCTTCGTGAAAACCAACTATATGCCAAATTGAAGAAATGCGAGTTACGGCTTGAGGAAGTAGCATTCCTTGGGCACGTGGTGTCGAAACATGGAGTATCTGTTGATCCGTGAAAATTGAAGCAATACAAAGTTGGGAGCAACCAAAGTCGATGATGAATTACGTAGCTTTTGGGCTTAAATTGGTTATTATCGGAGATTCGTGGAAGGTTTTCTCGAATCGCTACTCCATTAACCCAGCTAACTCGGAAGGATACAAAATTCATATGGAGCGAGGAATGCGAAAAGAGTTTCCAAGAGCTCAAGAGGAGACTCATTTCGACACCTGTTCTAACAATACCATCTGGTTCGGATGGATTTGTTATCTACATCGATGCTTGAGGCAAAGGGTTAGGATGTGTTCTCATGCAACGTGGGAAAGTCATAGCCTATGCCTCGCGACAACTTAAAAGAGTATGAGAGAGAATTATCCTACTCATGATCTAGAGTTAGCGATGAGTCGCGTTTTCGCTTAAAGATATGGAGGCACTATCTATATGGGGGAGAAAGTGGAGATATATTCGGACCATAAAAGCCTTAAATATTTCTTCACTCAAAAGAACTCAACATCTTGGCGGCGACGTTGGCTCGAGCTATTGAAGACTACGACCACACTATTCAATACCATCCTGAAAAAGCGAGCGTGGTAGGCGACGCGTTGAGTAGAAGATCATATCACGAGAATGAGTGCGATGATGTCAAGTATACGCATAGAGCCAACTTTAATAGAAAAAGTTAAGGTTGCTCAAGCCACCGACCCGGAGCTAATGCGTATGAAGAAGAAAGTACAAGAAGGTGCTATTCCAGAAGCGAGAATTGATGAAGAAGGAATACTTCGAGTCCACTCCAGACTTTGTGTCCCTAACGACTCTGATTTGAAGGACAAGATTATGATGGAGGCACACAATACACCATTTGCAATCCATCCTGGAAGTACCAAAATGTATCGTGATCTTCGACATACATTTTGGTGGAACAATATGAAGAGAGAGATTGCAAAGTTTATCTCAATGTGTTTAACTTGTCAACGTGTAAAGGCGGAGCATCTAGTATCTAAGGGTCCGTTGCAACCACTTGATATTCCGAAATGGAAGTGGGAACATATTACCATGGATTTCGTTACGGGTCTTCCTACGGTTTCTCAAGGCATCAATGCTATTTGGGTTATTGTTGATAGATTAACCAAGTCTGCTCATTTCTTGCCGATACGGGAGACTTATTCCCTTGAACGTCTTGCTAGTATGTACGTGAATGAGATTGTGAGGTTGCATGGCATGCCTGTATCCATTGTTTCGGATCGTGACCTAAGATTCACTTCAAGATTTTGGGTTAGCTTGCAAAAAGCTATAGGCACGGATTTATGATTCAGTTCGGCATACCATCCTCAAACGGACGGACAATCAGAGAGGACTATTCAAACTCTTGAAGATCTATTAAGACTCTGTGTCCTAGACTTCAAGGGCAGTTGGGATAAGTATTTACCATTGGTGGAATTCTCCTACAACAACAAAGCGATTATCGAGCAAGTATAGGTGTGGCTCCATTCGAAGCATTATATGGACAAAAATGTCGCTTTCCAGTATGTTGGGCCTAGGTGGGTGAAGCAACATTGTTGGGACCCGAGTTGGTACGTATGACTACAGAAAAGATCCAAATGATTCGACAACGTATACAAACGGCACAAGATCGACAAAAGAGTTATGCGGATCTTCATCGAAAGGACGTGGAATTTAGTATAGGGGATCATGTATTGTTGCGAGTTGCTCCATGGAAGGGAGTTACAAGATTTGGGAAGAGAGGAAAGTTCAATCCACGATTTATTGGTCCATTTCAAATTCTTGACCGAGTAGGAAATGTAGCCTATAGACTCGCGTTACCTCAAGGTATGTCTCGTGGTCATAATGTGTTTCACATATATCATATTTCAGAAATATGTGAAAGACCCGAATCACGTTATAGAGTTAGAACCGGACGAGATAGCCGAAGACTTAACGTATGAGGAGGTACCTGTCAAGATCTTGGATAGGAAGGAGCATGTCCTACACACAAAGGTCATACCACAAGTTAAAGTTTTGTGGAGGAATCATGCTATATAGGAAATGACACGGGAATTGGAAACGAAATTGAAAGCGAGGTATCCTCACCTTTTGAAACACACCAGTGCACGTGTCAATTTTGAGGACGAAATTTCAATAAGGAGGAGAGGTTGTAAGACCCAGAATTATTAATAAATGAAATTTATTTTCCTCTATTTATTATTTTAAAATAGTAAGGGTTGATTTGATTAATGTGAATAGTTATGGGTAAAATACGCAAATATTTCGAATAAGCAAGTGGTTATAAAATATTCATTATTGTTTGGGAATATTCGTTTGGTCGTGGAATATTATTGTTGTCGGAAATATTAAATGCACGGTGCGGTCTTTTGTGGGCCCCATAACTGAGCGATTGGATGAAGAAAACGACAAAATATAAGTTGTTTAAAAATAACAGGCGTAGTTATTCACTGATAATCTTTATTAAAATACTTGGTGGTTAAAACACAAGAAGATTACCAGACGGTATTGCACCAATTATTGATTCTTACGTGAAGAAGCACTACTCAATAATGGTTACGATAATTACTATTCAATTATTTTATTGATTTAATAATTCTTGCGTTGATATTTTATATTCTTTGTTGTTTGATAATTGTCATTACACAAGATATTTTTCATTATCGAAGCAATAATTCATATTATCCGAATAATATTATTAGATAACATTATTGGCAATGTCTAGAAAGTTACATCTAAGGAGAGGTTTGGTCACCTAATTGCGGCGCCCGATGAGGGAGAAATTCTTATTGGAAAGCCCCTTCCTCACAGGAACCGTTCCTTATCGTTATTATGATTCTGTAATATTATTTGTGAATAATTAATTATTGATTCATGATGATGAAAAAATATTGATTTTATGTGGATATAGATGGAGAAAATTTTTAATGTGACAATTGTTGAAAATTGAAATTTTATCTTTTTACGATAAAATAATTCATTTAAATATATTATTATATTTTAATAATATAATAATGGTGATATTTTTTACAACGAATGTGAGATATATGAGTATATGAGGAGGAAGAGTATTTTTGTTGCAATAAATATTTAAAACATGTTAAACATGTCTGTGGACCCCATTTATTGACGAAATTTGATTATAATTGTAAAATCGCTTGGTTTGTTGTATTTCTATTAATTTACATTTGGAATTTGGAAAAACTTCCTTCTGCAAAGTTGTAGATAATGGAATTTCCTATGGAAATCCGTGAGTTTCGAATTTTTTTGATAAAAGAGCTATTTATTATGAATTATTTAAGTTCCGAAGCTCAAAATAATTGATTTTTGAAGTTTTAATTGTTTTAATTAACAAAAACGTTTTTGTGTTTGGTTAGCCTCATTAAACACATGCAAGTTGCTGAATTCAGATGGTTCTAGAATGCGTAGACAAATTTGTATATATATATATATTATTATTATATTAAATTTTCTACTTTGGTTCTTAAGAATTTTCCTATAAATAGGGTCTTGGGGTTAGAATTGAAAATCACACCGAAAACGAAGTTTTTTCTCTATATTATCGGCGTATTCTCGTGAGTATTTTGAGTATACTTTGAGTATTGCTATATCTGGTGCAAGTTCAAGTCATAGCCTATATTAGAAATTTAATTTAAATCTTGATCTTTTCGAGGTAAGGATATATTTTTTTTCGTAATGATATTATTTCTTCAATATCATTATGCCAAAGTATTGATATGAACTTTTAATCAAATTTGGAACTTTTAGTGTATCGGGGTTACTTATTCACGATATCGACCTTTATTCACGATATCTGATCTTATTCACGAATCGACACTATTCATCGAAAAATGAAAATTTTCCTTTTCGTCCAAAATATCTATTCTGGATACTAGATTTGATTGTATCCATATTTTGATCATTCTTGAATTTTACACCACTATGATTATTTTTGAGGTATTTTTGAACATGGATAAAACAAAGTACGAATCCTTAATCCTTAATCTTTGTCATTTTGTTTCACTGGATTCGTTTCTTTAAAAATATTTTTCATCATCCTCAGTCTTAAATGATGATATTATTGAATATCTTTGGCGTGTAGTGCAAAGATGAATAATTTTTGATGAATATCTTTGGTCCGTAGTGCAAAGATGAACAGGTGTTTAGATGAACATGACCAACTGATGAATATCTTTGGCCTGTAGTGCAAAGATGAATATTTGAATCCAGATGTATATTGATTGATGTTACAGGGATAAAAGATAGACGATGAACTTTTAAATTCATATATAGAAGATAGTAGTTTGCATTCTCTACTTAACTCTTCTAATGAATTATTATTTTCGCTGCGAATATTGATTTAAAACTTGTTGTCTATTGTATTCTATTAGATTTTTCCTGTTGAAGACTAACGATAATTTGTTGTATATTATCTTAGTCATAATATTCTTCTTTGGGCTAGTTGAGCTCACCCTTTTCCTTGTTGTTCCATTTTTTTCTCGGGAGGCGAGAATGTAGCGAGTACTTAGTTAGGAGTATGGAATGAAGGTTCTAGAGAGAGTTGTTTAGTAGTCCTCACCATTTTGTAAAATAATGTATTAATAATTATGATGGGGATTTATTTACGTGTGAATATTGTCTAGATGGCAATATCTGTATTTAAACTCACAGTTTATATGTTGTAATAATAAAGTTGTAGTTGTTTCTGTACCATGTATTGACAACTCAGAATGAGTGATGTATACCTATTTTGGGGGCAACACAAAAACCATTTAGTCGAATATCTTTAAAACTAAGCAAATTTCTTCTTGATTTACTAGAATATAGAGCATTTTTGATAAAAACTTGTGCCTCATTTGGTAGCAAGAAACTAAATTTTCCAAATCCCTCAATTAAATTTGATGTGCCAGAGATAGTTCCTACATTTCCCTTAGCTTTGATCAGTTGTGAAAAATATTTCTCATTTCGAAGGATTGTATGAGTTGTTACACTGTCTGCTAAATATATATCCTCCATATCCATTAAAAATGGTCTGACACATATAAAAACATAAATAAGAAAAGTTACATTTCAAATATAATTTTATTCATGAGAAACACATACCACATATAGGATGAAAACTAATAATATTATACATGCAGGGTGTAAGACCCCAAAATATTAATAAATGAAATTTATTTTTCTCTATTTATTATTTTGAAATAGTAAGGGTTGATTTGATTAATGTGGATAGTTATGGGTAAAATACATGAAATATTTCAAATAAGCAAGTGGTTATAAAATACTCATTGTTGTGGAGAATATTCGTTTAGTAAGTGGAATATTCTTTCATTGTGAGGGAATATTAAATGCATTGACTGCCGCTCTTTTAATGGGCCCCATAACTTGAAGCGATTGGATGAAGAAAACGACAAATATAAGTTGTTTTTAAATAACGGTAGTAGTTGTTATCGTTAATCTTGTTGGAATACCCAATGGTTAAAACACATTAATACGCGTTGTTGAACAAGTAGCACGGTATTGCACCAATTATTGATTCTTACGTGAAGGCACTACTCAATAATTGTTACAGTAATTCTTTGTTCAATATTTTATTTTATTGATTCAATAATTGTTGTATTGATAGTTTATATTACTTGTTGTTTGATAAATTGTCATTACACGTATTTTTCATTATCGAGTAATAATTCATATTATCTGAATAATATTATTAGATAACATTATAGGCAATGTCTAGAAAGTTACGTCTAAGGAGAGGTTTGGTCACCTAATTGCGCTGCCAAGAAGAGAAATCCTTATTGAAAGCCCTCTTCCTGAACCGCACGGTCACAATATTGTGATTCGTAATATTATTTGTGAATAATTAATTATTGATTCATATGATGAGGAAAATATTGATTTTATGTGGATATAGATGGAGAAAATTTTAAAATGACAATTGTTGAAAATTAATATTTTATCTTTTTACGATAAAATAATTCATTTAAATATATTATTTTAATAATATATTAACTATGATATTTTACAACGAATGTGGGATATATGAGTATCACGAGGAGGAAGAGTATTTTTGTTGCAATAAATGTTTAAAACATGTTAAACATGCTCGGTGGACCCCATTTATTATGAAATTTGATTATAGCTTTAAAATTGTCCGTATGTGGATTTGGGCCATTTCTGTTTGGAATTTGGAAAAACTTTCTTACGCAAAGTTGTAGAGAATTGAATTTCCTATAAAAAGACGCGAGATTCAATTTTCTGATAAAAGAGCTATTTATTATGAATTATTGAAGTTTGAAGCTCAAAATAATTAATTTTTGGAAGTTTTAATTATTTATATCAACAAAAATGTTTTTATTGTTTTGGTTGTCCCCACATGTGTTGTAAACATGCTGATTTCAGGAGTCTTGGTTGGCGTAGGAATATA
Source organism: Panax quinquefolius (assembly GCA_020205615.1). NCBI lineage: Eukaryota > Viridiplantae > Streptophyta > Magnoliopsida > Apiales > Araliaceae > Panax > Panax quinquefolius. The sequence goes on from CM035163.1 coordinate 12,786,687, forward strand.
TATATAATATATTATTATTATATTAAATTTTCTACTTTGGTGTTCTAAGCGTTTTCCTATAAATAGGGTGCTTAGGTTAAATTGAAAATCACACCGGAAATCAAGTTTTCTCTCTATATTATCGAAGCGTATTCTTGTGAGTATTTTGAGTATACTTTGAGTATTGCTATCTGGTGCAAGTTCAAGTCATAGCCTATATCGTGTGTTTTTAACTAAAATCTTGTCTTTTCGAGGTAAGGGATGTTATTTTCTTCTCAAATGATATTATTTCTTCAATATCATTATCTTTGAAATATTGGTTGGAACTTTTTATCAAATTTGGAACTTTTTAGTATTCGGGTTACTTATTCATGAGTTACTATTCACGAAAGTTACTATTCATGAAGTTACTATTCACGATTCTGATTCACGAGTACTATTAATGAGCGTGAAGATGTTTTTTTTTTGTGGAATTTATATCTTTTGGTGTCGAGTTACTTATTCACGTATATCGCGACTATTCACGATATCTGACACTATTCACGAATACTGAGACTATTCAATAGAAAAATGAAAATTTTTCTTTTAAATAAAAATATCTACTCGGATACTAGCTTTGATTGTATCCATGTTTTGATCATTCTTGAATTTTACACCCCTATGATTATTTTTTTGAGGTATTGTTGGACATGGATAAAACAAAGTACTGAATCCTTAATCCTTAATCCTTGTCATTTTGTTTCAATGGATTCGTTTCTTTAAAAATATTTTTCATCATCCTCGACCTTAAATGATGATATTATGGAATATCTTTGGCACGTAGTAGTGCAAAGATGAATGATTTCTGAAGAATATCTTTGGTAGTAGTGCAAAAGATGAGCAGTGTTTAGATGAACATGACCAATCGATGAATATCTTTGGCCTCAGTAGTGCAAAGATGAATATTTGATTCCGATGTATATTGATTGATGTTACGGGGGATAAAGGATGAGCGATGAACTTTTAAATTCATATATAGAAGATAGTAGTTTGCATTCTCTACTTAACTCTTCTAATGAATTATTATTTCATTGCGAATATTGATTTAAAATTTGTTTGTCTATTGTATTCTATTAGATTTTTCCCTGTTGAAGACTAACGATAATTTGTTGTATATTATCTTAGTCATAATATTCTTCTTTGGGCTAGTTGAGCTCACCCTTTTCCTTGTTGTTCCATTTTTCTTCTCGGGAGGCGAGAATGTAGCAGTACTTAGTCGGGGTATGGAATGAAGGTTCTAGAGAGAGTTGTTTAGTAGTCCTCACCATTTTTATAAAATAATGTATAAATAATTGTGATGAGGATTTATTTATGTGTATGTATATTGTCTAGAAGACAATAATTGTATTTAAACTCACAAAGATATATGTTGTCATTTATTTTGCACGACAAATGTATTAATAAAGTTGTAGTTATTTCTGTACCATGTATTTGGCGACTCAAAATGGGTTGGATGGAATGGACCTATTTTGGGGGCGTCACACAGGGTGTTTAATTAAAACAAGAAATTAAATTATATCCCAAAAGATAGTTTCAGAAGGTTCAGTAATATCAACAACCTTTTCCTCAATGTTGGTCATTGGTGAAACATCAACAATATTCAATTGATGATTAACAAAGTTTGTTTCTGCCTCCATTACTTTGTTCTTTTGAGACTCCTAGAATAAATTAACCAGATGCCTCGGTGTGCGACAGGTACGCGACTAATGCCCATTCATCCCACACCTAAAATAAACATCTGGTTTGTTCTTTATCTGTGTTGCATTTTCTTTATTTTTACCCGACCCAGACACTTGCCACTTCTGGTGGCTTGAATTGTCGCGGTTCTGAAATTTGTTGTTATGATGGCCTCGTTTATTCTTTTGTCCCCAAGACTTCTTATTATATGACCATCTTTTGTCACGTTTATTCTGCTGGAATGACGTGCTGTTAATATCTGGCAATGGGGTAACACCCGTTGGCCGTACTTGATGGTTTTTCAACAACAATTCATTATTCTTTTCCGTAACAAGGAGGATAGACAACAAGTCACTGAATTTTGTGAACTTACTCTGTCTATATTGTTGTGACAGAATCATATTGGTGGGATGAAAAGTTGAGTGTTTTCTCTAACATTTGGGTTTCTGAAACTAGATCTCCGCACAAAGCCAAAGTAGAGGTTATTCTATAAATATTGGAACTATATTCCGTAATTAATTTGTAATCTTGTAGCCTTAAATTAAGCCACTCAAATTTGGCATTAGGGAGAACAACCAATTTTTGGTGATCAAATCTTTCCTTCAGTTGTGTCCATAAAGATAAAGGATCTTTGACTGTTAAATACTCAGTCTTTCATCCTTCATCAATATGGTGACGAAGAAAAATTATGGCTTTTGCATTTTGTGCCGAAGTTACTTTATTTCCTGATTTAATGGTCTTTTCTAACTCATTTGCACTAAGGTGTAATTCTGCATCAAGTGCCCAAGCCAAATAGTTATCTCCAGAGATTTTCAAAATAGAAAAATCTACGTATTTTTGCCAAGTTTGCCATCTATTCTAGGTTAAAACACAATTATTATTTATTAAAACAATAAATAATTGCATGTATGATATAGAAAAATAAACTTAAGTCACGATCTCAAGTGGTGATAAAATACAAATATAAATATTCTTATATTTATAATGCAAATGGATCTTCATCCGGCATGCGGTAGTTCGCATAGACAGGTTATTCCAACAGAATAATAAATAATGGGATAACAGAAGAATTTTACCATGCATATGGTAGTCCGCGTAGATAGGTTATTCCAACAGAATAATAAAAAATGGAACTAATTAAATGCGTAATCCGCATTGCATGTGATATTCCAATAAAATAATAAAGAATGGAACCAGGTCATGCGTAATCAGACAAAAGCGGGATATTCCAATGAATAATAAAGAATGGAACCAGTGTAATGCGTAATCCGCATGCATGTGATATTCCAACAAAATAATAAAAATAGAACCAGGTTATCGCGTAATCCATGATGATGTGATATTCCAACAGAATAATAAAGAATGGAATAACAACAGAATTCACTAGGCATGCGATAGACCGCACAGACAGATTATTCCAACAATTTAATAAGCGGTAAAAAGGTTCCCACCAAGTCTTGTAAGATCAACAAGGATAGATAGTACCATTGTAAATAACATAATTTAAAATGGACAATAAAACATAAATATAACTTGACAGTTAAAGAATATAATAGGCGGCAAAGCCATGCTTATTGCAAGAATTTAATTTTACCGTCTTAGTTGTTAGAGCTTCGTGCTGATAACGTGTTATAAAACTTTAGCAAATTATAGAAAGATACTCTTATAATTGCTGCATAAATTTAGAGAGAATAAGCAAGAGAAAAGAGAGAGAAATTCTTCAGAGAAGTTTTTCTTATTTTCTTTCTTCAGTTATCAATCCTTTATATAGGCGCAAGGCTGAGTAGTCACGGGAGAGAAGGGACAAGAGATAGGAGTCACGGGAGAAAAAAGAATGAGGAAAAGGGGAGGCAATGCCTAGAGGAGTAGATAATCAAGATTCTAACAAGTTTTGCGTTCTAAAATAAATTTTAGATAAATATTTAAACGATTTTTAAGTATAATTAATATTATTTATTTTAAATATTATTTATGACATAGTTGTTAGGATAGAGTCATTTGTGAAAATTTTCAATCATGTGCATACATAAGATAAATAGAAATTATAAAAGGTTTCATTTTAATTTATTCTATTTTATCGCATATATTTCTACATTGATCATAATTTAATTTTATTAAATATTTATTTACATGCATATTATTCTCTAATCTATATCTTGGAGCTTACTCTTCCAAAAGTGCATAAAAATTAGGAAGGTTGAGAAACCAAACCGATGCCTACTCACATACGGATAGCTTTCGTCCATACAAATATGAGCCATGGGTGAAACTTCTATAAACTGACACAATATGTGTAAATATGTACTTCTTCCGTTCTTTAATATAGAAAGTTGTTTTAGAGTTTTGCATAAGTATTAAAGAAATAATTGTATAGTATTAAATATAATATCAATTATTTATATTATCTTTGTATTGAAAAAAGAAAGTATTATTTATTAAAAAAAAATAGTGAAAAAATCAAAATTATATTTATTACTTAGGATAATATTAAAAACTAAACAATTAATGCTTACTTAAAATTATATTTCAATGATTTTCTCTCTACAGGTCGGATCTCCCTCAATAGCCCGTACGTGATCAGGACCTCTCAAACTATATACATCATCAATAATAATACAGATTGACCTCTCAATAGCTCTGGTGTTAGTATAGTAAATTAGTGGCTTAGTCGTGATTAATTTCTTAAGAGAAAACGAACAAAGTCGTTGTACATTCATTCAATACCCCATGTGAGAAGCCATTGATAGTGCAACTAAATTAAATCCATGCAGCATGTGAATCAAGATACAATAAATTCCTCCACAACTATTTATTTATTAATGTAACAATAACTCAGATTGAAAACCAACTTTGGTGGGGTTGTTCTGCAGTTATCTCTACAGGTAATTCCGTTGAGGAGTTTTTTTTTCTTTTCTTTCTTAAAACAGTCCCAAAGGACATGAAATTTTATTAAGTAGAAGAATCAAAAGCAACAACAAGATGGCTAATACAGGTGGGCACCTCCTCAAATAATAATTCGGGTTAAATCTCGAGTCCGGATCAAATTCAAAATTACTAATCCAATAAAGGAATCGAAACATCCTTAGAGTGAGCCAAATAAGCTAAAACACAATCGAGAATTGCCTCCTTCACTAATCACTATAAAGATTAATCTATCTGTTTTATAAAATGAGTCACATTTATGAATTTGTAACTTTTAAAATATGTTTTTATTATATTTCTCTCTCTCTCTATATGGGTGTTTAGTTTTGTAGTGATGATATAGTAGTATAATTGTGTTGTAAATATTATGACATTTTATATAGTATAATTGTGTTGTAAATATTATGACATTTTATACTATCATTAATATATAAAATAAAAAAAATACTCTTCTTAACGAATAATTTTTTTAATTAGATATATTGTTTATGAAACGGAGGGCTTTTTGAATACTAAAATATGTCCACAGCCATTCACACGTCCTAAGCCGAAGTCAATTAATGCATGGACAATTTTTTAAAAACAATTTAAAAATATTATTTTCACCATTATTTAGTCTAGAATTATATGTAAACATTTTAAATAATCTCTTAAACGGAATATCTTTATTTGTGTCCGTATGTGTGCTATGCTCATTTATGAATTTTCTGAGCCCAGTGCTTTCTCTAATTAATTAATGGGGTATTTAACGCGTATTGGTTATAGTGCATGGAAGTTTGAATTCATACACTATCTTTTTCATTGATTTCCCCTCTTATCACCTCTGAAAGTTGCCATAAATTTTACTCCTGTTCTAATCCCTCCAACAAAGGAAAAGGAAATAGATTTTCAAAAATGGCTAATTTTTTCAAAACAGAAGAATAATGCAAAATGTATGGAAAGATAGAGACTTTCCTTGATCATTCCCCAATTCTTGCAAAGGGTTCAAATATCACTACAAAAAGATGAATCTTTACTAGTCTTTTTGAAGTTTCAAGATCCAAAAGAAGACGAAACAGAGGAATCGAGATGCCTGCAGTTTGGTTTGCCTTAAAGAGATCATTGCAGTGCAAATCAGAGCCATCAGTCGATGTTCATGATCCGAGAAATAATCAGAGCAACATATTGACTAAGAAATTAAGCAGCTGCAGCAGCAGCAGCAGGTCTGGTTGTTCAAGGTCAATTGCAAATCTCAAAGATGTTATAAATGGAAGTAGCAAAAGGCACCTGGAAAAGCCACCAGAGGCAGCAGTTTGTAGCCCAAGGTCTATCGGGAGTAGTGAACTTCTTAATCCAATTATGCATGAAGTGGTACTCAATAACTCAACTTGTGAGCTTAAGATTACTGGTGCCAATAATTTTGGGACTTTTATGGGTACCCTAAAACCAGGGACACCTGGTCCTGGAGGGTACCTAGTGGCTTCTCCTACGAGTAAAGGCAGAAACATATCATCCATCCCTCTGAGAAAGAACCATAGTAGCCTTTCCAGGAGGAGAAGTTTAGGGTCTGGATTTGGTGGAGTTCCTATAAAGCCTAGGGCTTCTTTTGGAGCAGATTCTCATGGTAATTCTTCGGCTTTGACTTGCCATAAATGTGGTGAGCAATTGGTGAGGTGGGAAGGTGTTGAAGCACATCATCTCTCCAAACATGCTGGTAATGGAAACCACTTTCATTCAACTTTTACCTTACTCATTCTGTTAAAACAAAGTGCATTAAGAATTGTTGTGGTTTATTTTATTTTTTCTTCCGGGTTTTTTCGGATCCAAAATCATTACATATACCTCATAATCCATTTATCCGGAAGAATGAATTAAAATTATACTGCAAAGAAAATTTGGAGCACGTTTATCATATATACTTTTCCATCCCAAATTAACCGATTAATTTGACAGGTAGACAGTTTAAGGAAGAAGGTAATGATTACTTACTTTTGGACATCCTAAAATAGGTTAATGGTTTTGGCCTCAATTCTAATGTTTCTGTAAAAAAGTTTTAATGATCATGTTAATATTCTTGTCTTGTTAATGACCACCAATTTTTTGCCTTCTAACTATTTGATGACACTTTCAAATTCTAAAGCTTTTAAACATGTTCCAAATTAAGCAGCCTCACATTATGCTATTTTTCTTATGTAGTTACTGAACTAGTTGAAGGAGATTCATCTAGGAAGATTGTGGAGTTAATCTACCGGTCCAGCTGGTTAAAATCCAACAGCAATTGTGGTGGGATTGAGAGGATTTTGAAGGTCCACAATATGCAAAAAACACTAGCTCAATTTGAAGAATATAGAGAAATGGTGAAAATCAAAGCTAGCAAATTGCCTAAGAAACATCCGCGTTGCCTAGCAGATGGCAATGAGCTCCTAAGGTTTTATGGAACAACTGTTGAATGTTCTCTTGGCATCAATGGATCCTCTAGCCTGTGCTCATCGGATCAATGCTTCATTTGTCGAATTCTAAGACAAGGTTTCATCTCCACTAAGAAGGAACTCAATGTTGGCGTGGTTTTCACAACTTCAACAAGTGAAAGAGCGTTTGAATCAATTCAAGTGTTTGATAGTGGTAACACCATTTTGAGGAAGGCTTTAATGGTATGCAGAGTGATTGCAGGCAGGGTTCATCGGCCTTTGGAGAATGTTCAAGAACTGACTGGTCAATCAGGTTTCGATTCGTTGGCTGGAAAAGTAGGAATCTACTCAAATATTGAAGAACTCTATTTACTGAATTCCAGAGCTCTTCTTCCTTGCTTCGTGATAATCTGCAAGCCATGAAGGATATAAGTTAGTGTTAATATGTTTCCAATCATTTAGTAGGGGTATTATTTTGTAACTTTCAATAGTACTTGCTAGAGTTCCTTGAAGTTTTATTAGCGAGTGTACTATAGTTTTGGCCTTATATATGAATCTATATCCTGTCATGCGTGATATTGTTTTATTAAAAAAAAATTGTTATATTTTTTGACATGAGGATTCTTTTTTCTTCTTTCTTTTTTTTCCCTTTCAAAAGTGGCTTAAGCTATTAGTATCTATTTTTGTATTTGATAATGTCTAAAATTACTTCAGAAAGTCAAAATGGCTCTTATGTTTAGGAGATATTTATTATGTACTGTCATCAATTTAATTCAAAATATGTGCTTTTTAGTATTTTGTTAAAGTTATTGTTATGTAATTTTTGTTAGAGTCATGTTATGTTATGTATTGTGACGAATTTAAGACTAGTTACAATTGCGAAATACATCAATACATACATAAGATTAAATAGAATTATAAGTAAACATATCTCTAAAAAAAGGCTTACCACTGATACTAATAGACATCATTCGCAATCAAAACAATCACAGTAAACATTCACAATTAATGTGTTTCTTTTTTGTTATACAAAGGATTTAAACTTTAAATTAAGTATAGCTTGGGGCCCCAATTGTCCAATATTAAAGTGGAGAGTATCTTCATCTGCCCAGCTGTTGTTCGGGTCGCATGAACTTGTATTATTAGCATTGGCCGTGTTACCAGAAGCAAAGAGGTTGAACAATTGTTCACCGCGTACGCTCAAGACATAATTACTCATAATTTTCACTGGGTCTCTCTTAAAAATTTGTCTACCCCTACGACCGAGAAGGAGAAGGAGAAGGAGAAGCAAAATGATATGAAGTCTTGTGTATTTATTTAACAAAATGAAAGAAAAATAAGAATGTTCCAATTATATATCATAACGCTATTATATATTGAGACTATATTTAATAAATAGTCAGGATTAATTACTAGCTCGATCGTCACCAATGGTCCCAAAATCATGTTCCTATTTCAGCTAAGGTTTTGAATTAATGACCTAACAAGGTCCCCATTACAGATGCATGTTCCTAACAAGGTCCCAATTAATTTAATTTGAAGCGACTTTTGAAGTGTTGCATGTGCATGTAATTAAGCTCACATTTTTTTCTTTCTTTATTCACTCGCACACACACACACACACACACTTGTACCACGATGGATGGCAAAAATGCAGCCCATCTGATCATCAGATTTCAGATATATAGTACCCCTGCAGGCTGCAGCCTCATATCACTAATGTTCAAGCCGTTAGTTCGATAGATCAAAGTCGGAGATGGAGTGTACTTATTTGTGGAAGAGGGTCAGGCCGATAGGTAGGGGGGGTACGTGTGATGCATTCTTTCCATGTTACTTTTAGGGGACAACATCTAAAAGTCGGTACAAGAGGCATGTTGGGTCGTGATATTTTATCCCTTTTTGGTAAAATATATTGAGAACTTTATTTTTTTATTCTATTGGGCCTTTATTATTGAATTATAAAAATCATTAAGCCCAATTATCATATCATTTTCATTTCAAACTTATAAGGCCAAGATTTGAATCGATGGATCAATCATTTAGACATTTTAAATATCTATAATCTTTGACCAGTAATGATGAAAAAAGTATGTCGGTTGACTAAAAAAACATGCCATGCATTAATGTGGATGGGATTGTAATCGATTGGCGGTGAGAAACGATGATCAAAAGCAGTGAACAAACTACATGCAGCCGGCAGTATCCATCGGGTAAAGGGGAATGTGTCAGGTAGTAGTGGGTGGCACGGTAATTCAGGTCAGGAGGGTATAACTTGGCAAGGAAGTCTCCACCAAGAGGTATGTTTTCATACTCTTCTTCATTTAGAATCGGATATTCACAGAGAATTATTATTATCTCTTGATATCAATACTGTTAAGCGATATAGCCTCCGTTTTCGATAAACCTTGTGAATTCACATCTTGATTCTCACGCTGAGCTATCCCCAAGACGGAACCGCCGTCAAGCTTGTGGTGTTTATTGTGTTTACGTTGCAGGATCAGGGCGTTTTAGGTGATTGGAGCGTGACGAAAGATCTTGCGTTAACATTGGCGCTAGAAGGAGGGCTCTTTTCAATCACAATTGTTTAAATTTGCTTGAAAGATGATGAGGAGTAGAGATGGAACACTTTGGAAGGCGACGATGGTACATTAGTTCATCAACGCCTCGTATCTCGATAAAAAGGATCGGTTGGGTCCTTCTAAAGTGGTCGTGAGAACACGGCTTCTAAACAATTCGAAGAACTTCGTCCAGAAGATCCGTGGTGGAGCAGACGGAAGTTAGTCTTTAACGGCCCGATAAGGGCGTGATCCCAATCCGGAGCAGGTAGGCGGTTCGCCCGACCCGAACTCATCGTAAAGTGGTCGAGAGAATAGAACTACCAAGTTAGGCGAGGATGGCGGACGAAGCGAGATAAGGCTTTGGAGGTTCTGTTAAAACAAAGAAAGGAAGATATAGCCGAACAAATGCTTGGGTGAATGAGTTGAGAGACGAAGCATCTAGCCATATTCATTCAGAAGGACAAAGTAGGCATAAGGAAGTACCCGTCGGAAGGGTAAGGCCGGAACATTCTATGCATGTGTCCGGGGATCATTCTCGTAGTAGCGAGGAGATCGAGGAAGCGAGCCTTCTACCTCGAAGAAAGCAATCGACGATCGTTAGATCGATTCATCACAACGGCGGTGAAAGAGCGAAGAAGCGGTCGAGAGAAATTATGTCGAAACCTTAGAAGAGGAGAATACCGTCACAATCGTTCTCATCGTGAGGATGAGATTTTACGACTTAGTAAATCGAGAAGTCCATGAAAGGCGGAGAGATCGGCGAGGAAAGGGTCGATCCATTCCAAAACCTAGTGTCGCCCGGAAAAGGAGATCTCATCCTGACGAAGGTGTTGATTTTACAGTTAGAGAGTTGAAAGATCTTGAAAACAATTGGGTTTGAGGTCCAACGGTGAAAGATGTTTACGGTAAGAAGGCATCCCTTTTTCCTCCGATATTCTCAGGGAGAAAGCGGATCTTACCAAAAATTACCTCGCATGGAGAGCTATGATGGGTCGGGAGATCCTTATGACCATAGTCGAGCGTTTGTGGAATTAATGGATTACTATGACTTTCTTGATCTTTGCTAAATGTCACACTTTTGTCCTTCTTTGAGAAAAGGCGCGAGCGGTGGATGGGGACTTTACCATCGGATTCTATCTCCTCGTGGACTGAACTTTGTGATAAGTTCCATGCTTTCGTTTTGGAAGCAATAAGAAGAGGAGAAGCTTCTGGGTTCTTTAAGCACAAGTCCGTGAGTTCACCAATGAATCTTTAGGCGATATGTAAAGAGGTTTAGGGAAGCGGTGGACGGTGTCTGATCTTAATGATCTCAAGTTGTTGGATTATTCGAAATGGGTTTGGATCTGGTTAAATCGGAGAAATTGGTAAAAAAGCGATGTTTCACCATCAGAAGAGCTTAGCGAAGCCTTTGAAGCGAAGAAGGCTATATTGTTGTGGAAGAGGCTATGAATAGTCTGAAGAATCCTTCTTTGAGCCAATCGAAGGAAGTAGAGGTTCCCAAGGCCGACCGATGTTGATCGAGAGAAGAGGGGAGGTTACAACGAAAGGGCGGAAGGTAGTTCAAGAAGTCTGATAACTTCGTGGGCGACAAGGCGTGATCGTGCACTGTTCCTACCCAAGGTTAATAAGGTTTATACCCGATTGAATCTGAGAGGTCGATAATTTTGGATCGGATCCGAAACCCGACCTTTCTTTGAACCACCTCGTGATAATTACAAAAGCGGGACATGGCAACCCTCGTAAATATTGTGGTTATCATCAAGTGCTTTGGTCGTGACACTTTAATGAATGTTGTAATTTAAAGGATTTTGTGGAAAATAAGATTAAAAGTGGCTTCTTTGATTCAATATGTGGTGAGAAAGACCGTCAAAAAATCGTGAGTTATTAATCGTCTGCCGTTCAAACGATTCAAGTACCACTGTTCAAAATGTTCCACCACCGCCAAGGCAAGTCGTTGATGTAATAAGCCGGGTGGATCTGTTGGGAAATTAGTAGGGAAGAAGAAGAGGTCTTATCTTGATTCATTATGTCGATAGCAATCTTTACTCTGAAGGTTGGCGAGCCTTTCCCGAACTGTTATTTCATTTACTGATCTGGATTATCCTTGAGCCCATTGAACCGCATGAAGGAGCATTGGTGATCACGGCCTGAAGTGGGCTCGATGGATGTGAAACGCGTGATGATAGATAACGGATCTTGGTGGACATTCTTTATGCCCATGCTTATCAAAGAATGCATCTCGATGAGCACAAAATGGAGGTCGGACGAGGCTCCTCTATATGGTTTCGAGCGATCCTCACAAAGTGGTAAACCTTATTGAACTCCCCGTCATCTTGACCTGGCCCCTCGGTGAAGTGGAGATAACTTGTAAATTTTATGTTGTGCATGTGGATTGACATACAACGCCATTTTGGGAAGACCTACGTTGTGACTCTTGAGTTGTAACTTCCATCCACATTTCAAAATCAAGTTCCCCACAAACATGGAGTAGGAGAGGTGATGGGTGACTTGGATCGGCAGAAGATGTTATCGAATTACGTCATTTCATCCGGAATGGGGTTCGATAAACAAAGAAAGAAAAGCGATGGCAATTGAAATCGAACCCTTCACCGAGAAGCGATTGAATCAGTTGGTAATCCCATTTTGAGGGGCGGAGAAATTGAGTTAGTCGTCGGAAAGCCGACAAGAGCAGTGAAGATTGGTTCGAACTTACGAGAACCTCTTGAGACGAATCTTATAGAACTTTTACGATCTATGTCGATATTTTTGCATAGAGCCACAAGATATGCACGAGTCACCGGAAGGTTCTTTGAGCATAAACCGGAGATAGATCCTTCAAAAAAGCCGGTTAAATCGGAAGAAGCGGATATTTGCTCGAGCGTCAAAAGATCATCGATGAAGAGGTTGCAAAATTGCTTCATTGCTGACTTCATCTACGAGATTGATTACGGAATGGATAGCAAATGTAGTATTGGTGCAGAAGCATAATGGAAAGTGGCGGGTTTGCATCGACTACACCGACCTCAACAAAGCTTGTCCGAAGGACTTTTATCCTCTGCCCCATATCGATCAGCTCATCGATGCCACTTGAGGTATGCATTATTAAGTTTTATGGATGCTTTTTCAAAGTTATCATCAAATATCCATGTGCAAAGAAGATTCCAAAAAGCGACATTCATTACACACCGATTCGGTGTATGCGTACAAAAAAATGACTTTTGGCCTCATTAATCTTTGGAGCTACCTATCGGAGGATGATGAACTTTATATTGATAGGCAATTTGGGAAGGAACATGGAGGTTTATGTAGATGACATGATCGTGAAGAGTATGCAAATTCGAAAACATTTGGACGATCTAGAGGAATGTTTTCAAACTGTCAATATCGACAATCATGCGACTTAATCCAACCAAATGTACTTTCGGCCTTGGTCTTTGGAAAATTTCGGTTATCTGAGTCGATCGAAAGGCATCGAAGCCAATCCGGAGAAGATCCGAGCCATCCTCGACATGAAGACTCCTCGGTCGTTCAAAGGCGTTCGTTGTCGGTTGGTAGGATGCGGCTTTAAGGAGGTTAAATGCCCAATCTGCGAGAAAGATGTCTTCCTTTCTTTGATACATTGAAGGGGCCAAGAATGCGAAGACATTCCATTGGACTTCAAGTGTGAAGATGCTTTCCAAAGTATAAAGACGTGTCTGTCTTGGCTCCTTTATTAGTCGAAGCTTTGTCCCAGAGAGACTTTATATTTGTACCTTGCGGCGATTCCTTAGCGATTGGAGCGGTTTGATTCGGAGAGATCGGTGGGGAAGCGGCATCCGGTCTATTACGTCGGCCCGCGTCCCACGAGATCTTTGAAACCGGTATCTAACATTGAGAAATTTGCCTTTGCTTTAATAATTGCGATGAAAGCTTGGCGATATTTTCAAGGTCGACTCTGTCGTCTACGGATCGGCCGTTGAAGAAGGTGATGGGCAAGCCGGAGGTCTCGGGTAGATTAGCGGCATGGACTATGGAATTGTCGATTTTTTATCGAGTATCATCCCGAATCGCCATCAAAGGCCAAGCCTTGGTCGACTTTATGGTAGAATGTTCGTTCAAAAAGCGAATCTGAAATTCTTGGAAGTGAATCTTACGATCGAAAGCGATGGTCGTTATTCAGCGAGGTCGAGAAGGCGTGGGCGTTGTATGCGGATGGATCCTCTACGATGGTATTAGTGGGCGCGGAATTATTCTAATAAGTCCGGAGGATTTAAGGTTCAATGAGCCATCGATTGGATTTAAAGCAACAAATAATGAAATTTGAATCTGAAGCGGTGTTAGCGAGTGTCCGATTAGCAAAGAGTCTCGAAGTCCAACGATTAATTATCTATAGTGATTCTCGGTTGGTTGTAAAAAGCAATTATCGGGAGATTATGAAGCTTCGGGGGACCCGAATGATCAAATATCTAGCGGAGTTAAGAAACCAACTTCAATTTTTACTTAAACGCGAGTTTGAGGGTATTGGCGCGAACGACAATTCTACTGGCGATGCTTTGTTGAAATTGGCCACTTCTGATCTGAGATGTCTTTCATGGATCGGTGTATTTGGAAATTTTACGGCGGTAGAGTTGTTCAACATGAAACGATGATGTGCATCGAAATGAACAAAATGTTGGATGACCCCTACATCGAGTATTTGGCGGATGGCGTCCTTCCTTCCGGATCGAGATCTTTGGCAAAGAAGATCAAGTACAAGAGTACTAATTTGATCTTATTGATGGGGATCTTTATCGATTGGCATTTTCCTCACCATTATTGAAATGTTTGGTTCCGTCCAGAAATAGAGTATGCTCTTGGGAAGTTCAATGAAGGGATTTCTGCGGTGATCATATGGTCGCCAAGTCTTTGGCTTACAAAGTACTTGACAAGGTTACTATTTAGTAACAATTTTCAAAGAAGCTACTGAGATCGTCGAGAAATGTGAAAATGCCATTTCGATAGTCCGGTCCATTATCGACCACCGGAAGAGTTATACTCGATTTTATCTCCTATACCCTTATTTATGCAGGGGTGGATATATTGGGACCGATTACCTAAAGCTAAAAGGTCGAGTTAGCCGTCATAGTTCTTTATTGATTATATGACCAAGTGGGTAGAGGCGAAACCGCTTGATCGATAATGAAACGAGTGCTTAAAAGTTTTATAAAGGAGTGCATGGTGTTTCGCCGGAATCCCTAAGATATTGATATCGGACAACGGACGCTTGATTAAATGAGTTCAAAATTTGAAGAATTTTGAGCGATTTGGGGATTCACCTGAAGAAGACTTACGTGGCTCATCCACGGTCGAATGGGCAAGTTGAAGTAACCAACGGAATGACTGGCGAATCGGAATAAAGCGAAGATTGGATGAAGCTAAGGGAGATGGCGGAAAGAATTCTTTGGCGTCTTTGTGGGCATCTGGAACTACTGCCGAGGACTACTACAGAGGATTCGCCCTTGGATTGGCTTATAGTGCGATGCCTTAGTCCCGGTCGAGATCGGATCTCCAAGTCTTGGATAAGTCGATTCAAAGAAATCTCAATGATGAAGGATGAAGGCTAACTTGGACTGCTAGAGCGAAGTCGAGAGAGAAGCTTTAATCAAATGGGTGCTTATCAACGAAGGGTGGCCAAACATTATAACAAGGTGTCAAACTTCGTAGATTCAAGTAGAGACTTCGTTCTCGGAGAAGCCAAAGCGTATACACTCGAAATCACGGAAAGCTAATGCCGAATTGGGAAGGGCCATATGAAGTGATCAAGTACCAAAGCTTGGATTTATCGATTAAAGACACTTGATGGTTCCGAGATCAAGAATACATGGCATCTTTGGCGGACTTCTAAGTATTTTCAATAAAGTTCAAGTCGGTTTATCGAAGTCCTACACAACTGTGTTTGATATCAATAAAAGATCACTTTTCTACAAATTATCACTGGTCCTATTGGTCCGATGGTGTAAGGAGGTATGGTAGGACTCGCTGGCCATTCGATGGTAGCCCCAAGTCCTTTTGGTCCTATATTGATCTTATCGAAATTGGTAAGTCGATGGTCACTATTGGTCCGATGGTGTAAGGAGGTATGGTAGGACTCGCTGGCCATTCGATGGTAGCCCCAAGTCCTTTTGGTCCTATATTGATCTTATCAGGGTGGTAAGTCAATGGTCACTATTGGTCCGATGGTGTAAGGAGGTATGGTAGGACTCGCTGGCCATTCGATGGTAGCCCTAAGTCCTTTTGGTCCTATATTGATCTTATCGAGGTGGTAAGTCGATGGTCACTATTGGTCCGATGGTGTAAGGAGGTATGGTAGGACTCATTTGCCATTCGATGGTAGCCCCAGTCCTTTTGGTCCTATATTGATCTTATCGAGGTGGTAAGTCGATGGTCACTATTGGTCCGATGGTGTAAGGAGGTATGGTAGGACTCATTGGCCATTCGATGGTAGCCCAGTGTCCTTTTGGTCTATATTGATCTTATCAGGGTGGTAAGTCAATGGTCACTATTGGTCCGATGGTGTAAGGAGGTATGGTAGGACTCGCTGGCCATTCGATGGTAGCCCCAAGTCCTTTTGGTCCTATATTGATCTTATCAGGGTGGTAAGTCAATGGTCATTATTAATCTTTATGTCTTGGTTCTTATCTCATTTGTCGTCCAAATTTACTTCACGTATAATTGATCTCACTCTTGATGCATCAAGTGAGTATAAGTTATTTATTACATTTAAGTGTTGAGTTCAGTTCATTAGTTCAGTTAACTTGAATCCTGTCCGTAAAATTCAACTCACTTCATTGTATGAGTTAACTGTTATATGCCATATCTAATTCAATAGTTCATTTTATTGATACTAAATTATTGACAAGAAACTGATCGAGACAGAAGTTATAATCAAGACAGTTAAAGATTTATCAATAAGCATAAAATGTTCATTTCATTTAAATCGATTAAATTACATGAACATAAAAAGTTAAATATTTACATAGAATCAAAAGCATGATATATATATTCAGGCACCGCCTTCATCATCGGAATTGAGCAATGCCGGGTCCAATTGAGCAGCAGATAGCTTCTCTTTCCCTCGTTCCCGACAGTCCTCATATCCCTCCGAATAGACCTTCATGATCTCTACATTGAGTTCATCCGAGTCCCTATACTCTGCCTGAATCTGTTTTCGAAGCTCTTCAGTCAGAACAGGGCCTCGTCCCTCAAGGTCTTTTATCTTATGGCGGAGCTTATGACGCTTGGTCTTATGCCTTCGAGCTTCATCCTGGATCTTCGTCTCGAACCACCAATTTGTAGGACTAAGCTTCGGTTGGCTGAAGAGAACTCCTCATTTTTCGCCTTAAGGAGTAGGTTCTCTTCAACCAAACCAGCATTCAGATTGGTTAAGGTTTGTTGGCCGGCTTCGGACGCAGCCAACTCATCTCTTGTAGCTCTCAGTTCGTCATCAGATGTCTTCAAATCCATCTTGGCCCGATCCAATTCTCTTTGAAGACCATTGATGGTATGAAAAGCATCTTCACGGCCAGCTCTTTCTCGTTCCAAGGTCGATTTCAGCATGTTTATTTCTTGGCGCATGAAATCTTCCTCGGCCTCTCCATTTATGTGTCTCGACGCTTGATCGTCCAAGACAACGATTAACTTCACATTTTCAAAGTACTCAAGTCAAATTCTAAAATGCTCGAAGGAAAATAGAGATGTAAAGGAAGAAGTCATTATTGTTTACCTTGGCGGATAACTCATTCCTTCGTCGAGAAGATTTCCGTCCGTGTGATCACCGAAGCCGGTGATCGTCGATTAATGTCGAACGAAAGCCCCAAGAGGTCGAAAGGAAAGTTGGCGTTGAACACGGGCCATAGGGTTCGAGATCCCACGGCTTCGACATGATAACCTTGACTGAAGGACCGGTAGTTCGGAGAAGGTCTCGACCTTTCGAGGAAAAGAGTAGGGTTTGATGGGGTGTAGGTTCGGCATGAAACGGTTTCGATTATGGGAGATTTGTTTGAATTAGGTTCTTTAGGTGTTGAAGCGGATCGCGGAACTTGGATGGCTCTCGTGAAGTGCGTTTCCTTTTTACGGATAACGTTGGAATCCTTCGTCACGGTCACCGCCCTCTTGATCTGTATTTCTACAGGGGGCACGAAGGGAGGAATGACCAAGAGCGAGGAACCACGAGTTCTTCTAAGCGATTAATGGAGTTATTTTTGTTTTAGTTTTTGGTCCTAAGTATACTCCTTGATCGGAGACGATCAAGTAAACCGCTTTGATCGAGGAATGGTTTTGGGGTTGGTTACATTTACATTTGTGGGTTCGGAAGGATTTATTAGAGGAACTAACCTTGGTTTCTACGGTAGCCCTCCTCTTTTGTCGAGGGTGAAGATTCTCTTACGGTATGAGAATATCTTGACCTCTGTTTCTTCTGTTGAAATTCATCATGTGAATTTACGGTATTGATATGCTTGGGGTAGCCGGTGGGTGTAGCTCGATTGCTTAGAAGACTTCCCGAATAAAAATCTTAGAGTTCCTTTATTTCTACGAACTCGGCCCGATCAAAGACATTTTCACAAATCAAACAATTCCATGTTATAATTATATTTTATGGAATATTTTCAAAAAATATATATTTGAAATAAAATTGGGACTTACGTTTATGGTCATACAACCATGCTTGCTTGAGAGGAGTCCGTATTTCCACTCCTCCTTGGAAGTTGTCAAATAGCTCCATCATCTCCACTTCTCGTTCTTGGAAACATCTCCAAAGTCGTGAGATATTTTTCATCATTTGCCCGATTCGGAAGAGAGAGATTTGGGGCCTTTGACAAAGAACCATTTTCATGCCATCCCCTATTGCTCGAAGGTGTTGTTCACCAACGACGTCTGTCAAATTTCTCTCCGGACTTGAGAATGTTTCTTTGAGGGCCTTGAACCCTTCTCCTGGATTACACTATCTTGTAGGCGCATGAAGAAGAAGTCCGGGAGGATCAACACCCGATTCATGATGTAAGGCCACGAAGGCGAATGTGAATGTAGGAGTTCGGCACCAGATTGTAAAAATCCTACACCCAAAAACCCCAGTGGTCACTTATGAAGATATGAAGAGGAATCGAACCCCTTCTCCAATAAAAAGTCACCGACTACGGTAGTCCATCCTTGGTAGTTGGTACATTTCTCTCCGAGCAGGGGTACCACAGCGGCATGGGTATCTGGAATATGGAACCGAGTTCGAACCCTCTTCAGTTCAGCTTCAGTTATGATAGAAGGAGTGTTAGCATGTGAGAATCGCTCTGTACTCCTATAATAGTCAGAGGGGGTTTTCTGGGTTTTCTGCTTGGGATTCGTACATGAAGTCCCTCATGAAGATTAGGGTTTGGGGGAACCACAGTGATGGGTGTTACAAGTATGGGAGAACTCTGTTCAGGGTTTTGAGAAGCCATTTGTGACGATTTGCAGAGAGAAAGAGATCAGAAATTTTAGAAGGCGCTCGAATTTCAAATGAATAGGTAAAACTGTCAAAATTGGTAAAGTTATCCTTTTATCTTGTGCTTTACGGTGTTCAAGACAGTAGCATTAAATGACAAGTAATAATTTGGAATTTGAATGGGAAGCGTCCGGTTTGGATCCTCAGGTACCTAATGGTTAGAAATCTTTACGAATTGGGCCCTTAACTTCCTTTCATTTCATTTCATGGACAATAAATGGGTACGTTTTTAATTACATCTTGTCATTTATTGATTCTCGATAAAAATATCATGGATTGTTTATAGTTTTCTATTAAACATTACATTCAACAAAAACTAGGGGTAATGTTGGGTCGTGATATTTTATCCCTTTGGGCCAAATATATTGGGCTTATTATTTTTTTCTATTGGGCCTTTATTATTGAATTATAAAAATCATTAAGCCCGATTATCATATCATTTTCATTTCAAACTTATAAGGCCAAGAATTGGTTGATGGATCAATCATTTAGACATTTTAAATATCTATAATCTTTGACCAGTAATGATGAAAAAGTATGTCGGTTGACTAAAGAACACCCATGCATTAATGTGGATGGGATTGTAATCGATTTACGGCCAGTAGAAAACGATGATCAAAAGCGTGTGAACAAACTACACGCAAAAGCAAAAGATCCATCGGAGTAAAGGGAATGTGTCGGGGTAGTAGTGGGTGGGTGACACGGTAATTGGTCGGAGGGTATAACTTGGCAAGGAAGTCTCCACCAAGAGGTATGTTTTCATACTCTTCTTCATTTAGAATCAGATATTCACAGAGAATTATTATTATCTCTTGATATCAATACACTAGGCGATATAAGCCTCCGTTTTCGATAAACCTTGTGAATTCACATCTTCGATTCTCACGCTTGAGCTATCCCCACGACGGAACCGCCGTCAAGCTTGTGGTGTTTATTGTGTTTACGTTGCAGGATCAGGACGTTTTAGGTGATTGGAACGTGACGAAAGATCTTGACGTTAACAAGGCATATATAGCCTTTGACCCGTCGAAGAGTCAAGAGTGGTTGTGTGAAAGGACCGAAAACGGTCCTTCAAACTCTTCCTGTTTTGGGCGAACCTGATCAGTTGTTGTGATAGTCCAGAGGTATGTTCCTAGCTAGGTACTTATATCCTAACAATTACATTAATGTTTCTCCAAGTAACTGCACAAAATTTAATACTTGGTCGATTCCAAAAAAGAAAGCTCAATGCTCAAGCTGCTTTTTGAAGCCTTGCACCGAGCTAGCTATCCAAGGTGAATACATATTAGACGAGGCTAAAGTTATCACAAGAGCAAATCTTAATTAAGAGTATGATATGATGATACGAACGTATACCTTGGCGCCGGATTCATATGGACATAAGCTCGTCTTTAATTCGAGGAAAACCATGGAAAAAGCTTAAAACAAACTTCTTTCTTTACTATATATATATATATATATATATATATATATATATATAGGAATACAATAGAGAACAACTATCTCCACTAATTGGGGAGTATAGGCAACTTAAGGGGACAAATTTATGAAAAAAAATTAAATTTAGCGATATAAAAAAATTTAAACTACTACTATTACTTTAAAAAGAACTAAACAAACGATGTTCAAATTCTAGTTCTCTAACTCGCTAAACTTTAGCCCTTTACTTTAGTTTTCAACTCACTAGGAACAGATCCTGAATCCACCCCTGCCTACTGCACCAACTTTTTTAATAATTAGCTAAGAATAAATTATATATACTCTAACAAAATTAGGACTATTTCAACTTGTAACTTAAATAAATTACATAATTAAAAAGTAAAAACAATTTAGAGATTCTAATAAATTTAGGCACATAACATATGATCAGTTCAGTTCCTGAACCATGCACATATGTAAGTGACATATCTAAGCACTTGGGAATTAATTGAACATTTGAACTTGATTAATGAATAGATTTAGATTATTGATCCCAAAGGTAAAGATCCAAAATTGAAATATGAGGACTTCAAGTATAATTAAAATATAACTTTAGAGTATGAAAACGCAATTACGCCCTGATACGACGTTGTTTTAACTGGTGGTATTGGCGAAATAAAACACGCAATCTAAGAATAGATTTGGAAGCGCACTCGTGAGTAAAACGCAGACCTGCCCTTCTTCTTCGTTTCTCTCCGGTCTCTGTGTTCCCCTTTTTCTGTAATTTTTAGAGAGAGAAAGAGACTCTGTTTCCCCCAATTTCATTAATTTTAGAGAGAGAAAGAGAAAAAACTAATCGGAAGAGGGAGTTGCAGGGAGAGAAAATGTCGAAGAAGAAAGCAACAATGACTCTCAAAGATTTTCATGGCGGTTCAATCCCATCTGATCTCCCCCTTCCTTCTGCTCCTGGTGTGTAAGTTCCTTTTTAACTCCCCTTTTTCAAATTCTCCTTTTTCCTCGACTTGTAATTTTTTTTATAATCAGATATTAATTTCACTTTGTGTCTTGAATTAATCGTATTCTTAGATCTGATTCATATTTATATGTTTTAGTATTGATTTTCGTTGTATTTGCTTTGATAAGTAGATCTATAGTGAAAACCCTATTTATTTTTGGTTATTAATAGAATTGTGAGGCCTTCGGATCGGGTTGGTTTTGATCGGCCGACAGCATGGGGAAACCCTATTGGAAGGGCGGATCACCGATTGAGGCCAGGTTCAGCTGGTGGAGTTAGGAATTTTGATGATAAGACTCCTTTTCTCCCCCATACTACACACATTGGGCGTAATTTTGATGAGGATGAGCGAACTCCATTGGATGGAGTATCTGGCCCACGTCGAACGGTCAGTGATGATAGTATTCGTGCTCTTGGGGTTCGATCAGAGCCGAAGTTGGATCATATAGCACCAAATAATAGGCCGGTTTCGAATCCAAGTTCTTATGCTGCTAGGTTTGCTGAAGGAGTGAATACTCCAAATTTTAGTGGCAGTAGGATGAATGATC
Organism: Panax quinquefolius; assembly: GCA_020205615.1. Classification (NCBI taxonomy): domain Eukaryota; kingdom Viridiplantae; phylum Streptophyta; class Magnoliopsida; order Apiales; family Araliaceae; genus Panax; species Panax quinquefolius. The sequence goes on from CM035163.1 coordinate 12,808,724, forward strand.
AGAATGTGAGTGGCAATATTGGGCAGGCTGTTGTTGGGTCATCTCCAAATGCATGGGGTTTGAAGAAAGATGTGGTGGTTCAAGAGCAGGTTCCTGTACCCTGGTCAGCTCCGGATGCGGCGACAAAATTAGCCCATGCCAGTGCACTTGAGAAGGTCTCTTCTGGAAGGTGGCATTCTAAACAACTATCCAATCATCAGATTGATGTCGAGGTCATTAGGCATCCTGAAACAGAGAGTGAAACCCACTTTCAGGGTTATGGTATGTACATTAGGAATATCAACGATAATATGGATGTGCAGGTTGGGAGGGAATCTCATGAAGCAGCGTTGGTGAGGCACGCTGAAAGGAGTTTGACTGTTGATGATGGGATCCGGGTTGGTGGGAAGGATATACCGGTCTATGAGAGGGCTAGGTCTCCTAAGTATTCAGAAATGAAGGAGAGGAACCATCAAATATATGCTGATGGGCTTCAACTACCTCCTAATGTTGGCAAATTTGGTGGATCCGTATTGCAACCAGCAGAAACATTGGAAAGGCCCAAGTTGAAACTACTTCCGAGATCCAGACCATTGGAAAATGTGGAGCCTCCTCCTATTGATTATAAGCAGGTAGACCATTTCTTATATTTACTATTTGATGCTTCTTTTCAAGTATTCCTTCTGTTAGTTTTTGCACATTCTCAACTAATCCCTCTCATGCAACACCAAAAGTCAAGTGAGCCTGGTCATGAGGAATATGTTCGTGAAACAAACGGAAAAGGAAATGTTTTTAAAACTGGGTTAGCAGGGTCTGAAAGTGGAAGTCAGGTGATAGATCGTCCAAAATTGAGCTTAAAGCCCCGATCGCAGCCTCTTGAGCAATTGGAAAGAAATATCGAAACAAAAAGGTTTGTTTTAATCCTTGGAACTTATTGCATTTTATAAAGACTTTTACACTTTTAAGTAATTGCTGAATGATACATAGTGGTTGAGAGTAAGAGCAGACATCTCGATCATGAATTTATGATACAAAAGAGAAATCTTATCTTCCATTAAAATAAGTTGTCTTTATTTGTTCTTCCTTGTAACAAAAAATTGTAAATATAATGCAAAACAGACTGTAATTTATTTCTCACTCCCTAATGAGTGGTATGTAGTACAGAGTGTCATTTTCACTTGATTTTCTGCTAAGTACTTGTCCCATATCATTCTTTTTTGGAGATTCTTGACGACCTTAAAAAATTCTCCTTTATTTATTTTTAGCACAATATTTATGATGTTTTGCCACATCTTAAAATCTCGGTTTGGGGGCTGAGGGTAGATAAGTTAGAAGGGACGTTTTTGTATTTTGTTGAAGCATGAAGATGGAATTCCTCCCTTCCTTTTGTTTCTCTGTTCTAATAAATTTCTTCATTATTTATGTTATATGTTGAGAGAAATTCAATTTTCTTGAAGTTTTTTTTGGAAGTTGGTTAATCATGAAGGATTGGTTGATTGGTCCAAACAAGTGTATTAGGAATTCATATTATATTAATTACTGGGAATCTACTTCTACAGTCCTGGGTTTTATAGGTCCGAAAATGTAAGGGACAGGCTGTTGAGACTTGAGAAGGATGTTACGAAAGTTAGAGTTGGGTTTGTGAGAACATTGTAATTGAGTTCGCCTTTGTAGTACAGAGTGTCATTTTCACTTGATTTTCTGCTATGTACTTGCTCCATATCATTTTTTTTTGGAGATTCTTGATGACCATAAAAAATTCTCCTTTAATTATTTTTAGCACTGAATATTTATCATGTTTTGCCACATCTTAAAATCTCGGTTTGAGGGCTGAGGGGACGTTATTGTATTTTGTTGAAGCATGAAGATGGAATTCCTCCCTTCCTTTTGTTTCTCTGTTCTAATAAATTTCTTCATTTATTTATATTATATGTTGAGAGAGAAACTAAATTTTCTTGAAGATTTTTTGGACGTTGGTCAATCATGAAGGATTGGTTGATTGGTCCAAACAAGTGTATCAGGAATTCATATTATAATAATAACTGGGAATCCACTTCGACAGTCCTGGGTTTTATAGATCTGAAAATGTAAGGGACAGGCTGTTGAGACTTGAGAAGGATGTTACGAAAGTTAGAGTTGGGTTTGTGAGAACGCTGTAATTGAGTTAGCCTTTTTAAGTAAGAATATAAAGACATTTGAGGTGCATATGTGCCACGTAGCAGGCAAACAAATACTTTGCATTTCAACAAGGCTTTGGATGTCACCCAAACCTATTTATAAAGCATTTCCCCTGAGGAAAGCACATGACATTTTATTTTTGTCTCTCACTGCTTTTTCTTCCAACTTACCTCCTTTGAAGTTCTTTTACCTTTTCTTTTACTGAAATTTATCTGACTGATTGTAAATGACTCTCTACATATCCACCACGGTGCAGGAACACATTGTTTGGTGGTGCTCGGCCAAGAGAATTGGTGAGTGGTCCATTCTGGTTATGCATATTTATGTGATGATGTCAGTTCAGAAAAATCATTAATTGGGTGGCATTAACAAACTCTTCATGATTTTGTATCAAATAATTACCAATTTGTTTTTAATGCTTTCACATATGATATTCAAAATTGTAAACTATCAGAAGAAGTTTGGTTTTCACTTGCCCAAAAAGAAAAGAAAATTATAGAAATTTCAAAATAGCTTCATCAAATGATCACTTTAGCTGATGTGCTAGTGTTACTTCGCGCTTTGGACCAGATGCCGGGTGTTACTCTTAATATCATGTTTTCTTTGTTTTTTAAATGGACATGAAATCTTACCTTGTTGAGTTGCTGATCCTGCTCCCAGGTTCTGAAGGAGCGAGGCATTGATGATGTTGCTATGAACAATCATGACCGGGGCCATCCTTCAAATAGGTAGGCTACTAGTTCAGTTACAGTATTAGTAATCAGAGTTAAATGCTGTAAACCTCTATAGTCTAGATTTTTAGTTTAATCAGTTTTTTTTTGAAGAGTGAAACAAGATGTAACCAGAGCTGAGACAACACCAGTGCATGCAACTCCTTATCGTTACAATGAAAAAGCGGAGATTGCTCCCCTCAACCATAAGACTGGAAAAATTATTGATAGGCGAGATCACTGGGCAGATGCTGAGAAATCAGATATGCAGAGGAGGAATTGGCGAAGTGAGAATCGAAGAAGCAGCAGGGACCTTGAGAAGCAGCAGCCGCCACTGGAGCGACCACCATCACCAGAGACCTGGCGAAAGCCAGTGGAACAGCCAGCGTCCCCTACTGGACTGCGGTACGGGAAAGCAGCTTCTGCAGTTGAGATCGTCCAAAACTATTCCAAATTAGTCTCTGATCCAAAGACAGCAGATCGGTTGTCCGGCCATAGAGGCATTCCCAACAGAGGCCAAGTTCCTTTTTCTCGACTGACGGGTCCTCACCCAAGGCCTCAGATAAATGGTTACTGAATATCGATAAACTTCATTCATGAGAAGACTGTTGCTAGAGATTGTGGTCCAGCTAGTGAAGCTTGTTGGGGCTTCCGGGACAGTAATAGACTTTTGTAGGGGAGAGAGACACCTGATCATTTACAATCTTCCCTGCTGGATGCTGTGCAATATTGTGGTCTTCCACTGTGGATGTTGCCATCCCAAAGTGAAGTCCTTTCCCCCAAGATTGCAGAAGAAAAAGGAAGAAACAGTAAACTTTTTTTTTTCCCCATCAATTTTATGTTGACAAATGCCATAAATGTATCTCGGTTTTTTCAAGGGATAGAAACCAAATTGATATTGCTCATTGGATTTCGGAATTAAGCCGTTATGGTGAAATTTATGTTACTGATTCATAAAAGGTGCTATTATGTGGTTGCTCTGGCATTGTTATAATGTTGTGTTACGTTGTGCTATGTGGATTACTGAAGAAGTTTTGATGGAATAGTTTGTTTGTGTTCCTGGTCGTCTTGTTTGTTTTTACTCATCACAAATCTGACGTTGCATTAACAATATTAATACAAGTGTGATACAAATGTTTGAGCGGCCCAAGGAAACCTTTGCGAGGAAATCTTTGTACGCTTTCCGTAGTTAATTAATTGTTCACCCTTTGCACGCCTCCGGTAGCTAATTGTTCACCCTTTTATGTATGGCCGTGCCTTTAATTTATCATTTGATTTATTTTTTCTTTATATAATCCTTTGGTTTCCTATTGAGTACATACTATTTTTTGGTACTGCTGGAGCTTCCCGTCACAAAAACTTGTACCCATCATTAATCAAACACCAAACTAAATTAATTCAGTGAAGTATATTGTGTTTGTTTTTTCAAAATTTAGTCAAGCTAATTATACTTTTATTGGACCGTACACTTGATATATATTCATACAATGACACCCGACATACATAAGCAACACACTTGGAGGAACCCATTAAAATAAGAATGTTGATGGGAAAAGTGTTGGAATGCTCGTCTGAAAGGAAGCTTCTTGTCTGAAATAAGAAAATAAACATGCATATTTTAGGAATCTTATCATTTAACAAAACATCACATAACAAAAATGACTTGATATATAAGCTCTAGAAATGAACCTTAGAGAAGTCTTGTATCTACACACTTGAGAGCTTCCCGTTGATTCAATACGTTTAGTCTGTTTGTTCCAAGGTCTGACAGTGTTTTCTGTTTTCTCTACATTGACAGCATCATCCTCAGTAATTGTGAAGAGCGATGGCCGCCACTGTGCTGGTGGTGCCGCCTTTCTACCACCAACCTTCCCCGACCCTCGGTAACATTTCTTCCCATTGCAAGACATTTGCTCAAGGCTGCTAAACTCTCCAGCAGTCCAAGTAGTAGGTGTTGTCACCACAGGCGCAACAGGGCCAAAGCAAGATACAAGATTCAATAATAACCTCATATCGGTACAAGGCTGCTTCTTAGGTATGCTTTAGAATTTATATCTATATTTTACCTTTGTTTATTGAGAGATTTAATCTATATGCCTAACACGAATGGAATAGCTTTTTCTTTAGTGTAGTGTATAAAGAACGGAAAAAAAACCTTTAGTGTAGTGTATAAAGAACGGAAAAAAAACCTTTAACTACGTGGAGCATTTATTTGGACTTTGCTTTATCGATAAAGATAGCAGTTTGTTAAATCTGAGTGCATTGGAATCATTGGTAAAATTCATAGGCCACTAGTTATGATAGCGGAATTTCCCATTTTATAATTCATAACACAAAATTATTGCAGTTAAAAGAAGATACGGTGAATCATAGTTAATGATAATTATTCTGATTAGCCATACATGCAAAAAGACATGCCTTTTGCATTCTTAGCGAAAACCACTTTCTGATATTTTACTTATTGCTAATCTATGGCATTATCATGGTTGGAGTGTGCCTTTAACTTGCCACCAATTAACTTCCATGGTAATAGAACATTTTAGTCATCTTCCATGACTTTAAACTAGTTTTTAGAGGAAAAAAAAATTAAAAGTGAAACAAGAATTAGAAGAGCAAGAAGGAGATTATTAATCATGATAATCAGTCTGTACCTAGCATGTGAATTTGAGTTTCAATTTCTGACTAACATAACAAATTCTAGAAATATTCAGAACTTGTTAATAAGAATATGTTTATACTCTGATACCATGTTTTGACAATGTATGTCATTCTTTAACAATACATTCCAGTTCCATAGACAAAACTGAATCCCCACCAAACTTATCCTCCAACATTATATCGCGCTAAATAACTAGTTGAAGCAAGAAAATTGAGCTAATCAAACTGCATTCAACAGTGTAAACTTGAAATACTCTGTAGAACTAAATGTATTTTGTTTGAGGCTCCTGATCATATTTTTAATTATTTAGTTATCAAGTTCAATGATTGTAAGGGGTCAAACCTTTGGCCTGTTTCTTCTATGTACGCTACATTATTGAAATTGCTCCTTCATGGCCCTCAATGTAAAAGTACTGATACTTTTACATTGTGTGTCCATTTGCTGAGCAGAAGGTGAATAATTAGAATCCATGAGTGATGATGTTGGATTGACTGCCAAACAAGTTGTACTTTCTTGTGGGAGTGGGATCCTTTTATATAGCTTCTACTTTCTAGTAAAAGGAGATACTATCATATATAGTCAACTACGTAACTAACCCCACTACCAAAATTTGCGCCAAAAAGTAGAGAATTATTATCACTCACAATTTACTAGCATGTTTTACTAGTGGAGACCCTTGCATAGTTTTTCTTTAATACAAGGCAATAAATAATAATGTTTCTCATGCTTCTTATTCCTTGAGTTGTCCCCATATAAAAAAGCTTTTTCTCTGCTTCCTTTGACTAATCAGCATAGCATGCGGATAAACCAGATACCTAATTAATCCCACCCTTCATAGCTCTGCTGCTTCAAGTATTCCTCCTGTATATTTGCATTTACTACCACTATCTCTGACAATATTTGTCAGTCCATTAACCGGACAAGATTTTTCTCTTTGTTCTGGTTTTTGCAGAAAGTTTCGAGCCGAGTCTTTAACAATGGTAGTAGCATCCAGTAATCTTGAAGTAGATGTCAATGGCGAAGAAATTTTCTTGGTAGACAAGGTGATTTTATTATGTCAATGACAGCTTTTAGTTTAGTCTTGTTTCTCTATCAAAAGGGTCAAAACTTGTGAAAAAGTATACTCTTGTTCAGTTTCCTAGTTCTGTCTACTATCTGTTATTATCTTACTAGGTACATATGCAATATATTTTCACAAAATTTGTTTTAACTCTATTGGGGAGGTTTTATTCAGAAAGTTGGTAAAGAAACTTTATGTGACGATTTCTAATCTAATTAAATTTATATTTTTGGCAGAAGTTAGTTTCATCTTTCTCTAGTTGCTTACACAAATTATTTGGCAAGTCTATTGGAACTCTGAAGAATCTGAAAGTGATATTCCACGACTTCCCAGGTGGGGCAGAGTGTTTTGAGCTCATTGCAAGATTTTGTTACAGCCACGGCAGAATTGAAATTACTCCTTCTAATGTATTTTCACTTCATTGTGCTGCCATTTACATGGAAATGAAAACAGACAGCTATGGGATGCCTAATTTGATTGAATAAACGGCGGCATACATGGAAAAGATCCATTTTTGGGCCTTGTCTGAACTCATAGTAGCCTTAAACCAGTGCCAAAATTTATTTAAGTCTATTAATTCTACACGTATTCAGGAACTCTTGAATTCTCTTGTAGAAAAACTTACTTTGCCTTGTATTGATAGCCCTTTAACTTCTTCCTCAGAAAGTTCTAGTTGCCAGTTTTCTGGTGAAACAAGTAGTGAGAATTCGAGGAACTCCAACTTTCAAACCACTTCGTGGTTCGAAGATCTTATCTTTTTAAACATCGACTTGTTTGAGAGATTAATAAACACAATGTTGTCGCATAATTTTGATCATTTCGCGATATGTTCTTTTCTGTTTTATTATCAAAAGTCAAGATTTCATGCTGCCTCACCAGCTGATAAATGTAAAATTACTGAGACTGTAATCAATATGCTTTGTCTGCTTGATGGGACCTATATTGCTTGTAAACGTTTACTTGGTACATTTGAAATGGCTTTCAGTTTGAAACTGAGCAAAAGTTGTAAGGTTAAACTAGAGAGTTTGGTTGGTTCTTGGCTTAATCAGGCTACAATAGACGATTTGCTTGTCCGTTCTCCACGTGGAAAGAAGTATGCATATGATGTGAATTTGATTATACAGCTCGTGAAGTATTTTCTCTATGAAAGCAGCAAGCGTTTTTCTCTAGACCGACTGAAAAAGGTTGCTGGCTTGATAGACTCTTACTTGGCAGAGGTGGCTCCTGATCCTTACCTCAGACCATCAAAGTTTGTGGCTTTAGCTTCAGCCTTGCCAGATTTTGCAAGAGAGTCATATGACAGAATTTACCAAGCTATGGACATGTACCTTGAGGTACGTACTTATTAGAAACTCTAGTTTCCTATGGTTATGAAAGTATATATATGTTAAAATACTTGCAGCAATTTTGTTGTTTAGGTATAAATTTCACATATTGGTTGCAGTTGGGCAATATTGATAAGAAAGTTTTGCGATAATTTAAGGGGTATTTTTTTTTTCTTTCTAAATTTTGATTATTTGTTGGAGAAATAGGTATTCTTATCAGGAATCAGGAATTACGTTGTCTAAATATTACACATTTGAGCTATATCCTAAAGTTCACAATTATGTTGTCTGAATGTAATTTTTTTTGTCAGGTCCATTGCGGTCTGTGTGAAGAAGAGAAAATGAGAATATATTTGATCTCACCAGTAACTCTAAATCACCCGACTCAAAATGTAAAGTTTCCATCAGGCTTCACTGTATTTGTTTCTCAGCACAAAAGCCAGCCACCTTAAGGAGGTGGACACTCGCAAGACATTTGGTGGTGCTACATCACTAGAAAATGTGACAATGCTGCTGAGAAAATCCTTACAACCGACAAATGCAGCTTAAAGAATGTACAGGACAACCGAGCAATGTCAGATCTCTAATGATACTCTTTTAATGATGGGAAGTTTTCTAGTATTACTTTTGAGGAATGGGATAATATATATAGTACTTTCGTAGATGTATCTATTTCAGAAAATGGCATCAAGATTATTCATCTTAAATGATTCTACTGTACCTTTGCTAAAGATTTGAGAACTGGTTGTAATATATAAGTCAAATAACTGTTCAAGTTACAAATGATGGGATATTTCCTAAAGCCATAATTGGATACACGGTTTTCTTTTACTAGGACAAATGCTTCATTGGTAGGAGTTAAGTTCTTAACATGGATGGAAAAAGAAATGGTTTTGCATAACAAAACAGAGTTTAAAAAGAGGCGCTGAACACATGCTTAAACAGGGGCAGCTCTCCTCTGCTGATTCACCTCTGGCATTGGATAAGAAAACATTGAAAAATACGGAGCTGAACACAACACTGACGGTTCTTTCATCAATCTCCTGGCCCTTGCTTGACTCCTTGTTCCGTAAACTGGTCTGATCGGACCCCGGAATGCAAGGTTCCTGGCGGCTGGCGCTTCAGTAAACTAAGTTTATGTATTGTCATAAATTTGTATGGACTTACAAAAAGTCAATGTCAACCTTTATCAATTTTCAAAATATATTAATGCTAAGTTTGGATCGATGGAATAGGAGGGAGAATGGAATGAATCATTCCATTGGAATGATAAAAATATTGTTTGGTTTGTTTATTCCAACGGAATAATGTATTCCTCCTTGAATGATAGTTAACTTAAAATTTTAATTTTCATTCCTTGAGGGGTGGCCAGGAATAAATCATTTCATCCATTATTTTTAAGTAATTGACAAATATACCCCTAAAGATATAATAGGGCTTTTTACATATTCATTTAATTCGATCGATATGGGAACGACGAGAGAGAAGGGACCGAGATTTGATAATTTCTTCGGAATTTCCATATTTCTATTTCTTCGTAATTTATCCCACTTACCCCCACCCCACCCCCCAACGCCACCCCACCCCACCCCACCCCTAACCCATCTACCCACCTACCCCCACCCCTACCAACCTACCCCCACTCACTCCACCTACTCCCACCCCACCCCCTACCAACCTACCCCCCACTCCCACCCAACCCTTACCCACCTACCCCACCCCACCACACGTACCCCACCCCACCCTACCCCACCTAATCTACCCCACCCACCCCCCACCTACCCCACCCCAAACCCTCCTACCCTACCTACCAACCCACCCCACCCCACGCCTCTACCAACCTACCCCCACCCACCACCACCCTAACTCACCTACCCTACCTACCAACCACCCCCACCCCACCTACCCCACCCACCCCCACCCAAACCCCCCCAACCCACCAACCCTACCCTACCCACCCCACACCCCCACCCCCCACACCCCACCCCACCCCACCCCACCCACCCCTTATTTCTAAGAATGAAATATGTGTTAAATTTTAATATAAATTAAATTTAAGTTAAATTTGAACATTTGAGGGTATTTAAGTCACTTTCTAATTATTTATTTCATTCTTAAATGTATTCCTAACATCAACGAAACATGTACATGGAATATTAAAAAATCATTCCATTCACTTTCTTATTCCATTCCCTCATCTATTCCATTCCTTACTCTATTCCATTCCTTCAATCAAAACGTAACATAAGGCTGAAACAGGATGCTGGAATAAATATTTATATCACTTAATATTGCTTATGAGGAAATTTTCCATTTTTGCCTTTTCTTGGTAACCGAAATGACGTCGTATCACCCCGCAATAAATTTGCTTCAGTGTCCATCTTCTCTCTCTGAAAAAAAAAACAAAAGCAAAAAGTCCTAACAAGCGAAAGTTCAGAGAAGACCCCTTTTCTCCTCTAAGAAATCCCCTTTAGATATTTTTCCTTATTATATCGCTTTTGATTTCGATTGTCTGTCTTGTAAACACCAAGATGTTAGAGAAGATCGGGTTGCCTCCAAAACCATCACTGAAAGGGAATAATTGGGTGGTTGACGCCACACATTGCCAAGGATGTTCTTCACAGTTCACTTTTATCCATCGCAAGGTGGGTTAGTTTTAGTTCCCCTATTTTCCATTTCCACCCTTTGATCTATTCACCCATTTAGTATCGTTTAATTTTTTTTTCACCCATGTTTTAAAATTTCTTCTTTTGAGTTCTTTTCGTGGAATTGTGATCATGATTAGCTCAATTATTATAGTGCTGATTCTATTTTTTAGGTTATTTTTGGTTTTCTTTCTTATTGGAGGATCAAAGTTGTTTCTTTTGCTTCTGTACCATTGGGTTTGTTATTGTTGGGGCATGGATTGGTTCTTGATCACGAGTCCATTTCTGCAAGATATTGCAGCAAAAATTGTAGGTGTAGACTGTCGAGTTTTTTAAGTTTGTGAAGATTTTGTCGTTCCTTGTTGGGTATTTAGTGCAGTATGTAAGTTTGTAAGTAAAATTGGGTCAGGAGTAACTGGATGAAGATCAGCTGGTAATGAATTTTCAGGTTTGGATCAAATTCAACAATTTCTTGATATGATTACAGAAACAACCAGAAATAATATCTCTATATTAAGCAAAATCCTTGATGAGCTATCAGAAACTGTGGAAATGGCTAGTTTCTCTTTGCTTTTCGATCGTTAAAAGTTATTCTAACAGGAATGTAATCCTAAGTTAGGGAAAAATGAAATGGAAACAAAATAAAAGCAAAATGTCAACAATTTAACACCGTAGCTGAAAGTTAAGCTGTCGACGCGTTGCAGCTACATAGTGGTATCAGAAATCCAGGTTAGAAGCGATTCCGTTAAAACATTAAATGAGTTGCATTACAAAGCTAAATGGTTTTGCTTTTTGGATATATGTGATTAAATTTTAGGTGATTTTGTATTATTGTAGCAATCATCATGGGAATTTCCCTTGACCGCCAGAACCTTCTTAACTTAACTTAATCATTACATGTTGAGTACCACAGTTGAGTTCTAATAGCAGGTTTGGGATGCTATGATTGAAACAATCGTTGATCAATTTTCCTTCGAAGTCCCTGAAATAGCTGGAATCTAACATAGTGAAAGAGTAAAGTTAAATCATCTTATTTTTGTCTTTGTTCATTGAGATTGCTGATATTACTTATTGGAGCACATATTTATGTTCATATAAGTAATTTTTTTAGCCTGTAATCTCTTATGATTGCATGTGGATTTCAGCATCACTGTCGCAGGTGCGGGGGAATTTTTTGCAGCAGCTGTACTCAGCTTAGAATGGTCTTACGTGGACAAGGTGACTCACCGGTGCGTATTTGTGAGCCCTGTAAGAAACTAGAAGAGGCGGCACGTTTTGAAATGCGACATGGACACAAGAATAGAGCAGGAAGAGGTACACTAATAATATTTGCGTATTTTTTTCTAAACGAGTTCACAAGTTAAACAATATCCATTATTAAGAAAAAATTGGGTCTTGGAAACAACGGTGGTTTGTCCCATTTCACAAAAAGAGTAACTCCAGTCCCTTTCCGTATAATGTTTAATGTGAAATCAGGATGCTAAAATCTTGCTTGGCTGTTTCACGGTGTTGCGTCTCTCTCAATATTTCTCTTGTTAGATCAGCTGCTCTTTCCTTTTTTCATTATGATTATGCAGATCACTATGCCATTTTTTGGTTGTCCACTAAAACTGTTTTGCTGCAAATTTCCATTGATGCATGCTTTTCATGAGCTTAGTTACACAGTTTGTCAGTCATCTTTGTCATTTGTATAAGAATACTTTCGAATTGTAAATACAGCCGGGAAATAAGATTTCGAGAGAGCTATGTATTCTCGTGCTCCATTGTTAGACCTTGCATTACAGGTTTACGTTTTGTGGATAGTCTGTAGAAATCGCCTGCAGTTTGGTCACATTCACTCAATGTGCATGACACCCAATTTAGCAATCTCATAAACCTGTAGCTAGTCTGAAATGGAGACACCTAAGGCTTCTTCAATAAGCTGTTTGTTTTTATTAAATTAGAAAAGGAATTTCGAAAGCCCAATAACATCTTTCTTTCATTCGTCCAACCTAGGGTTCTTTTCCCTTTCCTTTTATTTCTCCAAAACTTTATGATTTTTCAAACTATTCTTTTACTTTTAATTATATAGTGCTGTAAAGTTTCATCGATAGAGTGGATATAATTTAATACTTTATAGTTTATATATTCAACATGACTCTGTATGTGTTTTGATAATGTTATGCATGGGGTTACCAAGTATATGAATGAATTATAATTTTAGGGTGGTGTTGAGCCTTTTTAGAGACGGAGGGCAATGAAATGAGATGGTCCAGTGTATCAGATCAGTATTGAGTGATTCACAAAAGTACACAAACTATTCCCCCCCCCCCTCCCCCCCCCTCCCCCCTCCCCTCCCCCTCATAAATAATAAGTAAATAAAAGAGGTCAATCACTTGAAAAAAAGTATAACATGTATTCCCTCCGTCTCTTAAGGAGTGTCACTTTGGCTACTTACATGGGTTTTGAGATAACCATTTGTTTCTTTTGACAGTTCAAAACCTTTTGGATCTATTTCCCATAACTCTCAGGCTATTTCGTCTTAGTGATTTATTGTAAACTAATCATTTATTCAATTATACTGAAAATTATAAATACTGTTCATACTGATTATAGTACTATTGTCGTTGGCCATCATCTTATTTCTAGTGGATGAGGGCATCTCTCATTTTCGGAGGCAACAATTTGACATCTTGGAATTTGATAGATAGAGTGCCTGTCGTTGGGAAATGGTTTATCTTGAGGCTAGATAGACATAAATAGAAGATAGGATAATCTTTCTTACGTTAGCAACACAAAAGTTTCTAGCTTAATATTGGTAGCTTTCCTTGCAGGTGGTCCGAAACTTACACCCCAGTATGAGGATGGAGTCTTAAACAAGATTATGGGTAATGATGAACAGGAATTGGCATCTTTTGGTCATGAGTCCAACATCAAAATGGTTTCAAGCGGTCAATGGTCTTCAAGCAGTGCATCATGTTCCAATATTCAAGAAGCTATTACCCATGATGAAGGGGGAGAAATGCTAAGAAGTCTTTCTGTTGGTGTGACTGAGATAGGATCCGCTACCCTGTCTACCCCTGATGAATTGCGACAACAAGCTCTGGATGAAAAGAAGAAGTACAAAACCCTAAAAGTGGAAGGAAAATCTGAAGAAGCTTTGAGAGCCTTTAAAAGGGGAAAAGAGCTGGAGAGGCAAGCCGGAGCATTGGACTTACAGTTGAGAAAAAGTAGAAGAATGGCTTCATCTTCCATGAACATGAATGAGATCTCAAAATCTAAGGATGGAACTGAAGAATCGCGCAAGATAAATAAGCATTCTCCAGAAATAACTAAAGACAAGGATGACCTTGCTGCTGAACTAAAAAATTTGGGATGGTCTGATTTGGAACTTCGTGATGCAGTTAAAAAGCCAGTAAGCATGAGTTTGGAGGGAGAACTTTCTAGTCTTCTTGGAGAAGTTTCTCAGAAAACTAACACCAAGAAGGTTGCTCATGGCTCTGACAAGTCTCAGGTCATTGCTCTTAAGAAAAATGCTCTTGCATTAAAACGCGAAGGAAAACTTGCTGAGGCCAAGGAAGAACTGAAGAGAGCTAAAATTCTTGAAAAGCAAATTGAAGAACAAGAATTCCTGGTTGACGTGAATGATTCTGCTGATTCTGATGAAGAGCTTTCTTCTTTGATTCGTAGCATGGATAGTCATAAACAAAATGATTTCTCATTTGGGGACGTTCCAGATACTAATTTTAACTTTGATAATCTTGTGGACATTGCTGATGGTCTAGTTGATAATTTTGAAGTGACTGATGAGGATATGGACGACCCAGAAATGACCGCTGCTTTGGAATCATTAGGTTGGATTGAAGATACTAAGGACACTGCTGACAATGAGCCTCAGTCTGTGCCTGTTAATAGAGAAATATTACTAGCTGAAATTCAGTCTCTAAAAAGAGAAGCTCTTAATCAGAAAAGAGCAGGTAATACAGCAGAGGCATTGACACTGCTAAAGAAGGCAAAAGTAATTGAAGGGGAACTTGGCAGCTACGATTCTCTGGGTACTAACTTGAATGCACATGGTTTGACGATAGTTCAAAGGGATTCATTGTTGCAACCTGCTGGAATATTGAAGTCAAATCTTGTGGATGCAAGGAAACCTGATGAAAGGAAAGATGCCAACCCTATATTGACACCAAAGAGTAAATTAATGATTCAGAGAGAGCTTCTAGCCCTGAAGAAGAGGGCACTTGCTTTGAGAAGGGAAGGTAAATTAGACGAGGCAGAAGAAGAATTGAAGAAAGGCAAAGCTCTTGAGCAGCAGCTTGAAGAGATGGATCAAACTTCAAAAGTGAAGGTCACAGAAGTGAATAATAGTTTTAAGGATGCTACTACTTCTGCAGTTTTGGATGTTGGAGATAAAGAGGAGGATGTGACAGAGCAAGACATGCATGATCCATCATATACTTCGCTTCTAAGGAATTTGGGATGGAAGGATGAAGAGAATGGAAATGTTCAATCCCCGCCTAAAGAAAATGTTAATACACCCATCATATCCAGTGATTCCTCTGTTACTTATGTTCATACCGGTATCCAACTTGGGGCATCTAGAAGAAGTAAAGGTGAAATACAAAGGGAACTTTTGGGGTTAAAAAGAAAGTCTCTTGCACTGAGACGTCAAGGGGAAGCTGAGGAGGCGGAGGAAGTGCTGAAAATGGCAAAAGTATTAGAGGCTCAATTATCAGAGATGGAATCACCAAAGCAGGAAGTTCCAGCTGAAGTTAAAGAACTCCAGAAAGATGAAAGCAGTCAATTTTCTGTAAAAATTGATGCTAATGATGAAGGAGCCGCAGAGTTTTCATTAGAAGAGAATACTCCAAGGCCATCCCAGAAGAGGAGTTCTACGGAAGACTTGAGAAGGGTTGACAAGGTTACATCTGAGAAACGGGACAAAATAGATCGTGAAAATGTGAACTATAGCATTGATGAATCAAGCTCAACTCAGGTGATGGTTTCACAGAACAATCAAAGCTCACCTCAACAGGAACTACTTGCTCATAAGAGGAGGGCTGTTACTCTGAAGAGAGAAGGAAAATTAGTAGAAGCTAAGGAGGAGCTTCGGCAGGCAAAGCTTTTAGAGAGGAGTCTCGAGGACAACAATCCCAAGCCAAGCAGTAGTTCCAGTGACATATCAAGTTCTAATAATGCTTCTATTCGACAAAAAGAGCACAGTTCTATTTCGGCTCCCAAACTCTCTAGTCGTGATCGTTTCAAGTTGCAACAGGAGTCCCTAAGCCACAAACGTCAGGCACTTAAGCTACGAAGGGAAGGTAGAACAGCAGAAGCAGAAGCTGAGTTTGAATTGGCGAAGGCTCTAGAGACTCAGTTGGAAGAGCTGACTGCAAATGATCCAAATAAACTGTCTGGAAATTCAGCTGAACCTGTAGATGATGTAGGCGTTGAGGACTTTCTCGATCCTCAACTTTTGTCTGCTCTTAAAGCAATCGGAATAGATGATTCCCCCAATGTCTCTGGAGGGCCCAAAAGACCAGAGCCAGTGAAATCCATTGCTGGTAAGATTGACAACTCCGGCGAAGACAGAACTCAGCTGGAAGACCGGATTAAGGCAGAAAAGGTTAAGGCAGTGAACTTGAAGCGTTTAGGAAAGCAAGCCGAGGCCATGGATGCTCTACGGCGAGCCAAAATGTTTGAAAAGAAGCTGAATTCTTTAGCTTCATAGCGATAAGTTGGACTCTTCTTTCATAGACGAGCATTTTTGAAAGCACAGTTGTTTATTTAAACTGGTGGTTTGGTCACCCTGGAAGAATATCTGGGGGCTAAAATATAACTGGGAAAGTGTATGAATTATATTTGTTTTGCAAGAAAAAACAAATGAGTAATTCTTTTCCTGGAAATTGTTTTTTTTTTTCTGTCATCAGAAACATGTGGGGTTTTTGTAAGATAATGAAAATATTGAATTGTGTGTGTATCTTTTTTAGTTGTTAATTATGAATCTTGGAAGAGCATGGTGCAAAATTGTACAATTAATTAGAAGGAAACCGTTGGATAATTCTTGGCACAAAAAGTAGAAAAGAGCTCATCAGTCATCACCATGTACGTTTGTCCCAGAAGAGGAGGAAGAGTACTTGGGGAGGGTTGACAAGGTTACATGACTTACATCCGATCGAGATGAGATGAGATGAGACAAAATGGTTGGTGAAAATGGAAACTACAGCATTGATGAATCAAACTCAGCTCAGGTTATGGTATGGTTTCACAGAACCAACCTCCCCTCAACAAGAAATACGTACAAGAGGAGCTAGGCCAGGCTGTACGTACTTTGCACTGAAGAGAGAATTAATTAAAGGAATTAAATTAGTGGAAGCTAATTAATTAAGGAGGAGCTTCGGCAGGCAAAGCTTAGCTTTTAGAGAGGAGTGAGCAAGGAACCAAATTGCCTCCCAAACTGCACAAACCTCAGTAATTAAAACCGCACCAACAGTATCGGCATATGTGGTGGTTTGGTTTTAAGTGTGTTGAAAAATCGAATTTACAATTTGGATTTAGTTACTGGCTAAAACCATATGCATAAAATCGAAATCGCACCATGCTTCTAAGTTTGACACTTCCAATGATTTTATTTTTTATTAATAGTATATAATAGTGTAAAACACACCTTGCATATCTCCTAATACTATATCTACTAAGCTTGACACTAGTAATGATTTTAATTTTTATCAATCAAGTTTGATATAGCTCATGCTTGATCTGTTTAATTTGGTATGATTAGATTTGGTAAGAAGGCCTTGAAATTTCTCATATATCAAGGCTTAATTTTCCCCAGCATCTTGATCCGCTAGAAACTGAATATATAGGTTCATTGCATCAATGCATATCCATTCAAATTCCTGGAGTTTGAATTGTTCCTTGTGATTGATTACATAACTGTCCTCTCTGAGAATTTAATTTTGTAGTACGCATGATGTTAACACGCAAGGTACCACAAATCTACAAACTTGTTAGGTAAAAAATAAAATCATTAGAAGTGTCAAAATTATGTATATAATAGTGTAAACCGCACCTTGTATAAAATTTTGTTGTTTTAATTAGTTTTGGAACTGAAATCGCACCAAATGAAACCGCACCATATCAATCACAAGCGATTTCATATGCGGTTTTAAATTTGTCAAACCGCACCTAAACGTTTTTGTGTACAGTTTGAACTTCAAAACGCACCATGTTCACCCCTAGTCTGGAGGACAACAATCCCAATTCCCAAGCCAAGTATGTACCAGCTCCTGTACTGATGTCTCAACTTCTAATAATGCTTTGCTTCTATTGTACGTACTACTTACAAAAAGTTCATAACAGTTGTATATATTTCGACTCCAAAACTCTCCAGTTGTGATTGTTTCAAGTTGCAACAAGATCAGTTCCTGTTAGGGAGTGGGTCTGGGCTGAAGACCCAGGGCGAATACAAGGGTTCAAGAAAATTAAGGCCGGTTGGGCTTGTAAACTTCATGCTGCAAGAGAAACACCAAAATTCAATTTCAATAGGACGAGGATTAAAAAAAGATAAAATTGGCAAACTTAAATCAAGAAAGAGATTAATTAAGGATAAAGACAAAAATATAACTATCTGTAAATACCTCAATTAATTCATAGTTGGTAAATACCTACCATCACGATTCTAACCTGTAAAAAAATAAAGAGATATATATTCTGGCTAGGACAATATAGTGATAAAGGGAGACCTAATTGTTTTGAAGAGAAACTTCTTTTCTTCCCATCAGTAAAAATAAAGGACAACTAAAAGGTATAATCTAGTTAAAGTTTAAAAACTACTACTATAAATAATTGATACATACTAAATGCATGATTTGTGAGACCCCGAATTTTATGAAATAAAAGTATTCAATTTGGTAAATAGTTAAATTGATAAAAGTTTAAAGTTAAGGGTCATATTTGAAAATTTTTCAAAGTAAGCAAGTTGTCATAAAATAACCGGTAGTAAAAGATGCAAATACTGCGTAGTTGCATAAGTAGCACACCAGTATTGATTATTGATGCTTACGTGAGAAGTCACTCGTTATACTCAATTATTGCTACAGTAATTGCTGCATCATATCTCTCATATTATTGATTCAGTTATTGTCACAGTATCATCTGCATAATATTTTATATATTATTAAATCAATAATTGAGACGACAAAGTTATTCATATTATTATTTGCAATATTGACAATGTTGTGCAAAATTTCTTTTTATTAAGATATAGAACAACAATATTTCTGCCTGAATCGAATGGTTGACCACTCTTTCCTTAAGACTATATTCGCCCCTTACTTTTGCTATACAAGGTTACTACGAATTAGTCTCCCAAGATAAGACAGACCCAGATTTTACTCTGTACTAGAATTTATTGTGTAGGAACAAAACTAGTGCTAACCTATAAATGAAAGAAGAAAATTATAACAAGAAAATTATATAAAATAATAATTTTCTTAATTACTTGAAAAGGATTGGAGTGAATAAATTTGAGTGTGTTGAATTTGGTAGATTTTTAATCTATTTATAGGTTAGATCGTACCCCAATTATGGTAGGGACATATCTTAATTAATTGGTCGTATCCCAATTATGGGATATGTTGTATCCTATAAATTGGGTCGTATCCCAATTCAGCGTATTTTGACCCAACTCAATTTTGGCCAAATATTACCGTTGGTTGGCTTTCAAATATTACCGTTGGTTGGTTCCCAACTTCCGGTAACGCCAACTTCCAATAACTGATCCAATACGTCAAATAAAGTTTTATTAAAAATATATATTAAAATATATATATAAACATGTTGTTACCATGACTTGAACCCAAGTCCTTAATACATTGATAACATATAATATATTTATTATATACTTTTAGATAATGAAAATATCTAACAATCCTCCCCTATTTTCATAATCCTCCCATCCTTTTCCTTTGACATTCTTCTTTCTCTTATTAAATATAGTATACATAAGTAATAGGTGTCTTTCGACTTGAACCTTTACATAGTCTATTTCACAAAATATCTGAATTTTTAGTAGCGTTAGCTTTGAACTAAAAAATCTTAAAGTGATAGCTTGCGCTATAGACATATACTATATCTCTTATAGTTTAAAGAAACCCAACACATTTATGGCCTTGTGTTTGCCTCTTGGGTTTCGTAAGTGACTTAGAGATAAGCCTTATGTCTCGTAGAAGCGGCTCACTTCCTTCACTTACATAGGTGAATCAAATTAGATGCACTTGTATGACCTGCATCCTCCAAACCGGACATAGATTCATTAAAGGTTTACCCTACCCTCTTTGTTCTCCATACAAGCATACACTATCTTTGAGATGGTTTTGAAGAATTTTTTCTTCATATTTGTCTAGTGTATAACTGGTTATTACTATAAGTATTTTTCCATTGAACTAATATACCAGATGTTACTCTAGTATTTAGTTGGGTTCCACTTATAGATTACCTCTCATTTAAAGGCTTTAAACCCATCTCCCTGGAAGTCTTACATATTACATCCTTGCCTAGGCCTTTTGTAAAAGGATCTGCCAAATTTTCTTTTGACTTAACATAGTTAAAGGTAACAACCCCTTTATTGATTTGCTCCCTTACATAACTATGTCTTAAACTTATATGTCTAGACTTTCCGTTATAAACCTTGTTATAAGACCGTGATAATGCTGCCTCATTATCACAATATATTGAGATAGCTGTCATTGGTTTGGGCCAAAATGGTATCTCAAATAATAAATCCTTAAGCCATTCTACTTTTTTTTCTGAGCGATGATAATGCCACAAACTCAGATTCCATAGTTGAATGTGTTATCAAGGTTTATTTCCTGGAACCCCAAGAAATTGCCCCTCCTCTTAAAGTGAATATCCATCCACTTGTAGACTTTATTTCATCTGAATCTGTTATCCAGTTTGCATCCGTGTACCCTTCTACCACAAATTTGGGTATCACAGATAGCATAATGCATAGTTCATTGTGCCTTTAAGATATTTAAGTATCCTTGATACTGCATCCCAATGAACCTGACCTTGATTATGAGTAAACCTACTCCATACTCCTACTGCAAATGCTATATCAGGTCTAGTACACTGCATTGGATACATTAGACTACCAATTACACTTGCATACTCTAATTGAGATATGTTATTTCCTTTATTTAAAAATAACTTAACAGAATGATCATATGGGGTAGAGTCTATCTTGCAATTCTCGTGATTAAACTTCTTTAACAATTTCTCAATATAATGAGACTGAGTTAAAGAAACAGTATCTTGAGACCGCATAATTTTAATACCTAAAATTACATCAGCCTCCCCCATATCTTTCATATCAAAAGTAGCAGACAAAAATGCTTTAGTTTCTAATACTACTTTTTCACTAGTACCAAAAATAAGCATATCATCAACATATAAACAAATTATAACCCCAAAACTTTTATTAAACTTAGAATAAACACATTTATCCGATTTATTTATTTTAAATCCATTTGAAACAATCATTTGGTCAAATTTTTTATGCCACTGCTTAGGTGCTTGTTTTAGGCCATATAAAGATTTAATAAGTTTACAAACTTTTCTTTTCTGGCCTTTCAAAACAAACCCTTCTGGTTGTTCCATATAGACTTCCTCTTCTAAATCACCATTTAGAAAAGCAGTTTTAACATCCATTTGGTGTATAATAAGTTTATGAATTGATGCTAATGCAATTAATAACCTAATGGTACTAATTCTTGCTACTAGAGCATATGTATCAAAATAATCAATTCCTTCTTTTTGCTTAAAACCTTTGGCTACCAGTCTAGCTTTATACTTATCAATGGATCCATCTGATTTTCTTTTCTTTTTAAAGATACATTTATAGCCAATGGGTTTACTACCAGGAGGTAAATCCACCAAGACCCAAGTCTTGTTACCCATGATAGAATCCATTTCATCATTTATGGCTTCTTGCCAAAAACCTGAATCTTGAGAGGACATAGCTTCTCTAAAAGTCAATGGATCTCTATCACTAGAATCATGTTCAGTCACAAAAACACTAGAAGAAACAATAACATCCCTATTTCCTTCTACTAGGTACATGTAGAAATCAGGGCCATATGATTTTTCTATCCTTGTTCTTTTACTTCTTCTTGGTTCTATTTCTTCAGTAGATGTAGTAAGTTCCATTTCATCATTTGTTCCATGATGAACAATTTCTTGATCCTCTTTATCAGTGTCTTCTCTTGACCTTTTCCTAAAGAAAGAATTCTCAAAGAACTCAACATCTCTAGATTCCAAAATTATATTTTGGCTAACAGAATCTGTGGATTCCATGGTCAAGAATTTATAGGCTTTGCTATTTTGTGCATAGCCTATAAAAGCACACTCGATTGCTTTAGCACCAAGTTTAGGCCTTTTAGGATCAGTTAACCTTACTAATGTTCTACATCCCCACACCCTTAAATGGTCAAGAGAGGGTTTTCTCTTTTTCCACAATTCATAAGGTGTAATATTAGTTTTCTTATGGGGTATACGATTAAGTATATAACAAGCAGTCATTAATGCTTCCCCCATAAATTTTTAGGCAAACCAGAAGTAAGAAGTAATGTATTAATCATTTCTCCAAGTGTTCTATTTTTTCGTTCTGCCACTCCATTTTGTTGAGGACTCTAAGGGGTTGTAGTTTGATGAATTATACCATAATTCTCACAAAAATCATTATAAGAGAAGTATTCTCCTCCTCTATCCGATCTAAGAATTTTAATTCTTTGATCTAATTGATTTTCAACTTCAGCCTTGTAGATTTTAAATTTTCTAAAGCCTCATCTTTAGTCCTTAACAAATAAACTTGAGTGTATCTAGAACAATCATCTATAAATGTTATAAAATATCTTTTACTTCCCTAGTTAATATATATCTCAAATTCACAAATATCGAATGAATTAATTCTAATAATTGTGAATTTCTTTCTACTTTTTTAAAAGGCTTCTTGGCAATTTTAGATTTAACACATATAACACATTTTTCTAAGTCAGAAAAATTAATCTTAGGAATTAAACTAAGATTACTCATGCTATGCATACTTTTATAATTTACATGTCCTAATCTAGCATGCCAAACATTAAAAGTAGAAATCATATAAGCAAAAGATGAATTTTTATTAATAACATTTAGTTTGTACATGCCATTAGATTTATATCCTTTTCCGACATACATACCACCCTTAGACAATACAATACAATTAGCGTCAAACAAGACTTTTATGCCATGTTTGTTTAAAAGACTAACAAATACAAGATTTTTCCTAATTTCTGGAACATGAAGTACATCATTAAGAGTAATTGTCTTCCCGGATGACAACTTGAGAACCACCTTGCCTTTGCCCATCACTTTTGCAGTTGATGAATTTCCCATGAATAATTCTTGACTATCTTTCATAGGTTCATAGGCTTTAAATATTGCTTTATTCTTGGCAATATGCTTGGTTGCTCCAGAATCAATCCACCATTCCTTGTCACTTCCAACCATGTTAGTCTCCATGATCATAGCAATAATATCTTCATTGTTTACCATATTTGCTTGGTCATTCTTTTGTTGCCTTTGTTTCAAGTACAAAGTACATTATTTCTTGAAATGTCCTGGCTTACCACACTTCCAACAAGTAGCTTTCAATTTTTTATTTCCAGAAGTGCTATGTTGACCACCACGCTTTCTTTTATTGTTTCCCCTTGGTTTAAATGCATTTTCTATGACAAGAGCTTTAGTACTTTTATTTTCTATTTCCAATTTATCCAAGTTTCGAGAATTTTCTTCAACTTGGAGAAATTTAATAAGTTCTTGCATAGTCATTGCATCTTTCTTTTGTTTCAATTCCTTTCGACAATTTTTCCATGAAAATGGTAACTTTAAAATGATTGTCGATACTTGAAACCCTTCGTCAAGGCTATGGCCTTCCGACACAATTTGATTCATAATAATTTGAAGTTCATGTACTTGCAGCATAACAGATTTGTTATTTATCATTTGATAATCAAATAATGAACTTACTAGAATTTTTTTATTTCCGGCGTCCTCAATTTTGTATTTGTTGTCAAGATCTTCAAATAATTCCTTTGTCGTCTTTTCCATGAATTTGGCTTCATACACATCGTACAACGAATTGGATAGTGCATTTAAAATGTACCCTTTACACATAAAGTCATCTTGTTCCCATTTTATTCGATTCTTCATTTCTTGCGGGTTCTCAATCTTCTTTTCTTCAATTTTCTCTTCATTTAGCACATGAGAGATTTTAATCTTTCATTAAGCAAAAATACATTTTGCTTTTCCAACGTCTGAAGAATAATCCATCAAACTTTTCAAGTTTGTTAATTTGATTCAAGCTATTTTTTGAATTGTTGTCCTCCATGGTAATTATAGTGTTAAGAAACAATAAAATTTCTTTTTATTAAGATATAGAACAACAATATTTCTGCTTGAATCGAATGGTTGACCACTCTTTCCTTAAGACTATATTCGCCCCTTTACTTTTGCTACACAGGATTACTGCGAATTAGTCTCCCAAGATAAGACAGGCCCAGATTTTACTCTGTACTAGAACTTGTTGTGTAGGAACAAACCTAGTGCTAAACTATAAATGAAAGAAGAAAATTATATAGAATAATAATTTTCTTAATTACTTGAAAAGGATTGGAGTGAATAAATTTCAGTGTGTTGAATTTGGTAGATTTCTGATCTATTTATAGGTTAGGTCGTACCCCAATTATGGTAGGGACATATTTAATTAATTGGTCGTATCCTAATTATGAGATATGCTGTATCCTATAAATTGGGTCGTATCCCATAAATTGGGTCGTATCCCAATTCAGCGTATTTTGACCCAACTCAATTTTGGCCAAATATTACCGTTGGTTGGCTCCCAACTTCCGGTAACGCCAACTTCCAATAACTGATCCAATACGCCAAATAAAGTTTTATTAAACATATATATTAAAAAATATATATAAATATGTTGTTACCATGACTTGAACCCAAGTCCTTAATACATGGATAACATACAATATATTTATTATATACTTTTAGATAATGAAAATATATAACAATAATGTCTAGAAGTTCTGTCAAGGAGAGGTTTGGTCACCTAATTGCGGCATGATAAGGAGAAATTCTTATCGAAAGCCCTCTTTTAGGAACAACCCAGGTTGTTAAATATTGTGAGTTATAATATTAATGATGAATGTTATTAAAAATAGAATTCGAGTTTGGAGTTGAATTTGGAGACGCGGATGTGATATTTGAGTCCGGAACGATTAAATTAGTAGAAATAGACTATAAACACAAAATTTGCCGGGGTTAACTTTTTGGTCAAAAAAAGTCAACAGTTGACTTTTTCGGAAAAAGTCAAACTTCGAAATTTTAAAAATAAAATTTTTGAGAAAAATATTTCTATTGTGTTGGGATTGTTAGTGTTAGTGGAAATCGACATTTATTTCGATAAAATTGATGTCTGGAGGTTATATTGACCAATCGGGTAATTAATCGAATAAATGAGCAATTAATTGCTATTAATTCACATGATTATAACTATTTGTTCACATGTGTGTACTATTGATTCACATTCTTGTACTATTAGGGGAGTTGATGAAAGATTGATAATACTTGCATGACTAAGTTAAAAATGGAGGTATAGATGGAGGTACTATCTTTGTAATTCAGTATTTTCGATGATGATAACTATTGATTCACATGATTGAACTATTGATTCACATTATTTACTAATAGGGGAGGTGGTGCAAGTTTGATAATACTTGCGGGACTAAATTAAAAATAAAGAAAAGAGGAAGGTATTATAATCGTAATATTTCGAGCCCCAAAACGTGCGATTATCGAAACTATATTTTCCTATAAATAAAGCTCATTCTTCCTTCATTTTTCACCAATTCACTAAAGCTATAGAGCAATTATTATATAGAGAAATTATAGAGAAAGAAGAAGAAAGTCTGCTACTCTACTCTACTCCAAAGATCCAGCTTTCTTTCTAAGGTAAGAGGTATTATTTCTTTACCATTCATGAAGAGAGCTTCATTATTCCATTCTTTATTATTATATTGAATAACTTTTATGCGTAAATGGCGTATCGCATACATGGTGAAATTCTTACATTATTCCATTCTTTATTATTACATTGGAATATCCTATCTGCATGCGGATTACGCTTAAACCCGTTCTATTCTTTATTATTCTCATTGGAATAACTTTTATGCATGCGCTTATCGCATGCCTGGTGAATTCTGTTGTTATTCCATCCTTTATTGTTCTGTTGGAATATATTGTCTGTGCGTTTACGCATGACTTGGTTCCATTATTTATTATTATGTTGGAATAACATGTCTGTGCGGTCTATCGCATGCTTGGTGAAGTCTTCTATTATTCTGTCGGAATATCCTGTCTGTGCGTTTACGCATGACCTGGTTCCATTATCTATTATTCTGTTGGAATAACCTGTTTGTGTGGTGTGACGCCCCCAAAATAGGTCCAATCCATCCAACCTATTCTGAGTTGCCAAATACATGGTACAGACAATAACTACAACTTTATTACTACAATTGTCGTGCAAAATACAACAACACATATCTTTGTGAGTTTTAATTCCAATCGTGACTCATGTCCCAACTATGGACAACACCTCACATTGATACATTACATAAAAGTACAGTTAATAACTGTTTTAGAAATTAAAATCTTTGGGAAGTGCTCAAGGAAACCTTCGTACATGGGAGGTCATGCGTCTAGGTTATGATAGATATCATATGCCCACAGAATTATCCTTGGTTGGCCTAATAGACCCCAAAAAAAAATTAGAAGATTACTATCATGTTCCTTCCAATGGTGAGTCTTCTCTTGACATATAACTATCTCCACTGTCTGTAATTGAACATTATGTTTCAACCAAACTCCAAGATTATATAGGTAGTGCTCGTAGATATACTCAGCAAGTGGATGTGCACAAACATGTCTTATGATAACACGAGGTTGTATGTCATTAGACATCTTGTATGATAGTGACAAAACACCCTTCCAAAGTTGGGTTCACCTCACCCTATTCGGTTCACCAAAATTAAATATTAAATGACGTATACAATACGACACACTTATTTAAAGTTCTCAATAAAATTATTTCTATACTATTTAGGGAGAACCTCAATGACTATAGACCAATCGATTATTTTTTTACATATTCCCAGCTCCACCCAAATTACACTCTTGTTACCTGAAAAGAATTGTGAAGCAAAAGGGTGAGCACAACTAGCCCAGTAAAGAATATCATGACTAAAGATAATTAAATTATCAATAGACTTCATCAGTAATAAATCAGAGATTTAGAACATATGGTAGATAATAAAACTTCTCAACCATAGTTGCAACGGAAAGAGGAATCTATTAGAAGAGTCAAATAGACCATAATATCTATTATCTTCTCTATGTTAAAAGTTCACCAACAATGTTTTATCCCTGTAACATCAATCAACAGTTCCTGTCCACAATAATATGAATAACTCATAATCATAATTGTGGTTCCAAATTCCTTTTCGCATCCAGGATGAAGATAATTTACATCACCTATCTTTACCTGAAATATCAAAGATCATGGTTATACCAAATCACAGTTCCTGTTCATAATCATACTAATAAATTCATCTTTACACTACGGGCCAAAGATATTCATTAACAGTTCATCTTTGCACTACATGCCAAAGATATTCAGCAACAGGTCATCTTTGCACTACGGGCCAAAGATATTCAACAACATGTCATCTTTGCACCACATGCCAAAGATATTCAACAACAATTCATCTTTGCACTACAGGCCAAAGATATTTGTAAGACCCCAACTTATTATTAATGAAATTTAATTTTCTCTATTTATTATTTTGAAATAGTAAGGGTTGATTTGATTAATATGGATAGTTAGGGGTAAAATACGCAAATACTTCAAAATAAGCAAGTGGTTATAAAATATTCATTGTTGTTGGAGAATATTCGTTTGGTCGTGGAATATTCGTGTCTGTCGGGAATATTAAATGCGACGGTAGCCATACCATGTGTGGGCCCCATAACTGAAAAGCGATTGGATGAAGAAAATGACAAATATAAGTCGTTTAAAAATAATCTGTTGTAAAAGTATTAAGTTAATCTTGTTAAAATACTTTCGGTGGTTAAAACACAAGAAGTACACGGTATTGCACCAATTATTGATTCTTACGTGAAAGCACTACTCAATAATGGTTACGATAATTAATCGCTCAATATTTTATTGATTTAATAATTGCTTGCGTTGATATTTTATATTCTTTGTTGTTTCAATAATTGTCATTACACATATTTTTTTCATTATCGAAGCAATAATTCATATTATCTGAATAATATTATTAGATAACATTATTGGAAATGTCTAGAAAGTTCTGGCTCTAAGGAGAGGTTTGGTCACCTAATTGCGCTGCCAAGAAGGAGAAATTCTTATTGGAAGCCCCTCTTTCACCTGGCGCTGCTGGTTGTCAATATTGTGATTCTGTAATATTATTTGTGAATAATTAATTATTGATTCATATGATAAGGAAAATATTGATTTTATGTGGATATAGATGGAGAAAAATTTTAATGTGACAATTGTTGAAAATTGAAATTTTATCTTTTTCTGATAAAATAATTCATTTAAATATATTATTATATTTTAATAATATAATAATGGTGATATTTTTACAACGAATGTGGGATATATGAGTATACGAGGAGGAAGAGTATTTTTGTTGCAATAAATGTTTAAAACATGTTAAACATGTCGGTGGACCCCATTTATTGACTGAAATTTGATTATAGCACAGAAAATCGCTTGGTTTGTGGATTTGGTCAATTTCTATTTGGAGTTTGGAAAACTTTATTCGCAAAGTTGTAGAGAATTGAATTTCCTATAAAAACTCCCTTAGATTCAATTTTTCGATGAAAGGGCTATTTATTATGAATTATTGAAGTTCCGAAGTCTCAAATAATTGATTTTGGAAGTTTAAAATATTTAAAATTAGAAAACGTTTTTTCATTATGGTGTGTTACACATGTGGGTTGAATGAGCTGAATTCAGTTCTTGGAAGGTTAAGGCGTAGGAAATTTTATTATAAATAATAATATTATATTAAATTTTCTCTTTTGTGTTCTAAGCATTTTCCTATAAATAGGTGCTTAGGTTAGAATTGAAAATCACACCGTAAATCAAGTTTTCTCTCTATATTATCGAGTATTTTTGTGAGTATTTTGAGTATACTTTGAGTATTGTTAGACGGTGCAAGTTCCTTCAAAGACTTATACCCGATTCCAATTAGAAGTCTTAATCTTTCGAGGTAAGGGATGTTATTTTCTTCTCAAATGATATTATTTTTCAATATCATTATCTTTGAAATATTAGTTGAAACTTTTATCAAATTTGGAACTTTTTCATGTCCTAAGGTTACTTATTCATGAGTTACTATTCACGAAGTTACTATTCATGAGTTACTATTCACGAGTACTATTAATGAAGCGTGAAGATGTTTTTTTTGGGAAATTTCTATCTTTTGGTGTCTGAGTTACTTATTCACGATATCTGACTATTCACGTATACTGACACTATTCATTCAAAAAAATAAAATTTCTTCTTTTTGTCCAAAATATCTATTCGGATACTATCTTTGATTGTATCCATGTTTTCGATCAATCTTGAATTTTACACCACTATGATTATTTTTGAGGTATTTTGAACATGGATAAAACAAAGTACTGAATCCTTAATCCTTAATCCTTGTCATTTTGTTTCACCGGATTCGTTTTTTAAAAATATTTTTCATCATCCTCGGTCTTAAATGATGATATTATTGAATATCTTTGGCCCGTAGTCAAAGATGAATGATTTCTGAAGAATATCTTTGGTAGTAGTGCAAAGATGAATGTGTGTTTAGATGAACATGACTAATCGATGAATATCTTTGGCTCAGAGTGCAAAGATGAATATTTGATTCCGATGTATATTGATTGATGTTACAGGGATAAAAGATGAGCGATGAACTTTTAAATTGCATATAGAAGATAGTAGTTTGCATTCTCTACTTAACTCTTCTAATGAATTATTATTTCCGCTGCGAATATTGATTTAAAATTTGTTGTCTATTGTATTCTATTAGATTTTTCCCTGTTGAAGACTAACGGTAATTTGTTGTATATTATCTTAGTCATAATATTCTTTACTGGGCTAGTTGAGCTCACCCTTTTCCTTTTTGTTCCATTTTTCTTCTCTAGGGAGGCGAGAATATAAGCGAAAGTGCAGTCGGGGTATGGAATGAAGGTTTTAGAAAGGATTGTTTAGTAGTCCTCACCATTTTTGTAAAATAATGTATCAATAAATGTGATGAGGATTTATTTGAGTATAGATATTGTCTAGAAGATAATATTTGTATTCAAACTCATAGTTTTCTTGTTGTAAATAATAAAGTTGTAGTTGTTTTACATACCATGTATTGACAACTCGTCGAGAATGGGTGATGTATACCTATTTTGGGGGCGTCACAGGTTGGTATCGAGCTTAGGGATATGATCTCTGGCGGAGATCGGGGAATAGAACTAGGAGGGAGGCAGACGTAAACCCTTACGCTAGTGTGTCCTACCTAAGCTTATTTTTTTTAGTTGGTCAAGATATAAAGATATTATGTGATATATTGATTTCCTTAATTAACCCTTGTTTTATGACGATTATTTGAGAATGTCGAATGAGAATATTAACAATGGAAATGAGACCGTGTGGACGCCTCATACTCACCAACGAGAGAATGCAACAGTTGCAATGTTCCTCTGTGAACAACACCACCGAAAGAGATGATGAACGAGGGGATGTTTAGAAGCTTTTTGCAGTTCATGCAAAATCGCATTTGAGGGAGACTCGTGTTCAAAATACGGGAGAAATGATAGCAATTCACGGGTTGTCACAACCAAACAGTTCAAAGAGTTGGGACCACCGAGAATTTAAGAAAGCCGGATCCGATCGCACGGCGGAAACATGGGTCAAGCAAATTACCAAGATATTCGATGTCTTGGGATGCACGAGGAATGAGGTTCCATTCGCCACCTTTATGTTCCGTGGCGAGCGGACCTCTTTGGTGGGAGTCTGCGTGAAGCGTACCCATCCAACAAGACTCGGCGTGTCTTGGGAAGCGTTTGAGAACTATTTAATGACAAATACTTTCCTGAAAGTGTTCGTCGTATGAAGGAAGTGGAGTTCATCGATTAGAGCAAAACAACACGACGATTGTCTCAAAGATGCGAGGCAAAGTTTGCGAGTTTATCGAGTTTGCACCTCATTTGGTGGAGAATGAGGAACGATTATGGCGGGATGTTTCTTAGAGGTTTGAAACCCGGACACGCCGATATCTCATTTCTCATAAACTTTCTCTCTATTCAGATGTTGTAAATGGGCTCAATTATTAGAGCGAGATAACGAAGTACGGTCAACCGAGGACCATAACGAGGATCGTACTAGAGATAGCGATCAACAATGTAATAATGATAACCAAATGGATAAAAAAAACGACGGACAAAATGGTAACCACTACTCGTGGTAATCATAGCCATGAAAATAGAAGAAGCGAGTCGGAGGAGATTTTAAAAAGAGGAGATTTAACAATGACCATGAAGACGCGATGTATTTGGCAAGAATCGTTCTAAGGGAGGAGAACGACCACCGGTCATATGCTTATAAATGCGGAAAGAGGGATATATCACCAAACCGTCCACAACAGCTCAAGGTATGCTATAATTGTGGAAAGGAAGGACATATCGCTCGAGATTATCTTGATGTGAAACCTAGTTCAATGGGGAGGGACGGTGACTCGAAAGACATCCCGAAAAAGTCAAAGTCAACGATTCCGGAAGAGCGTTTGTTGTGGTCGTCATAATGCGAGGAACCCAAACGAGGTGATCACGGGTAAGCTATTTATAAATTCTTGCGAAGTTTATACCTTACTTGTCTACGGTCTATACCCATTCATTTATCTCTCCTGCGTGTGCTCAACGCTTAAACTTGACTCGAGAGAATTAGACTTTGACCTATCTGTGGAAACTCAGATTAGAGAAACTTTCATCACATCCATCATTTATAAATCTTGTTTGATTCAAGTTGGCACCATCACCTTACTTGTTGACCTTATCTCTTTAAAGATACTTGCTTTTGATGTGATTTTAGGGATTGATTGGTTAACTACTCATCATGCCAAAATTGATTATTTTCGTAAGGTTGTTAGTTTTCATATTCTAACCAACTTTGTTATGCAATTCAAGCAACTAAACCATTAAAATCAATCAACATCATATCTAATCATAAAGCTATTCGTTTATTGAAAAAGCGGATGTCAAGCTTTCTTAGCCCATGTTATGGATTTGAATAAAGACACGCCAAATTTGAATAATATTCTGTTGTTATTGACTTTCTGGCGTATTTCTGAAGAACTTCCTACCACCCCGAGGCGTGAAGTTGAATTCTTTATTGATCTTGAACTTTGGTACAAAGCCCATTTTTAAACTATAAATTTGGTACATGAGCCTTTATCTTGTGACTTCCTTTGTGGAATTCACCTAAGCGACTCTCTGTAGGGGCGTCATATTAGATGCGATAGTAAAGCGATAGGTGTCATTGTGACGTCTTTATCCAAGGTTGGGATATGAGTCGCGATTGAGAACAACCTAAGTCGATGTCGAAATCGTAGCTTTCTAGGCAGTTGGTTATTATCGGAGATTCGTTGAAGGATATTCTCGAATCGCTATTCCATTAACGTGGTGACTCGTAGAGATACAAAATTCGAATGGAGCGAGGAATGTGGGAAGAGCTTGAAGAACTCGAGAGGAGACTCATTTGTATGTTACGACCATGCCATCACTGGAAGCGAGCGTGGTAGGCGGCGTGTTGAGTAGAAGATCGTATACAAGTCTGAGTACGATATTGTCAAAGACTAATTTAGTATAATATACAAATAATAGAGATGGAGATGAAAACTCTAGGTACCGCGTGATGATATCTGATGCGTGATGATATCTGAGTATAATCGACTTTAATCGATAAAGTTAAAAATTTACAATGAATTTGAAGAAGGAGGTGCGAAGTTGTTATTTTAAAAGCGAGAATCGGTGAGGTGAGGAAAGCTCGAACCTTGATTTATTAATCCATTTGAAATTCTCGATCGAATAGGGCGTGGCCTATAGACTCGTTTTACCACCAAGTATATGGCGCGTGTTCATAACGTTTTTCACGTGTCGATGTTACGTAAATATGTAGACGACCGAAACCGTCATTGAGTTAGAAGCCAGGACGAGATAATAGAAGACTTAACGTCACGAGGAGGTACTGTCAAGATTTTGTAGAAGGAATAAGTTAAAGTTTTGTGGAGAAACCATGCTATTGAGGAAATGACACAGGAGTTGGAAGCGAAAATGAAAGCGAGGTATCTTTACCTTTTGAAACACAGTACGTCGTCGATTTCGAGGGCCGAAATTTCATAAGGAGGGAGGTTGTAAGACCCGAAATTTTTTTTTAAATAAAGGAATTTCCTTGCTCTATTATTTTGAAATAATGATAAGGGTTGATTTGATTAATATGGATGATTAAGGGTTAAATACATAAATATTTCAAAATAAGCAAGTAGTTTATAAAATATTGAAATTTTGTCAGAGGGAATTGTTTGGTGCGAGGAATATTAAATATGGTGATGAGAATAGTTTGGTAAATGGAATATTAATGCTAGGAATATTAGATACCTTTGGCCTTGTGACCGTATGTGGGCTTCATAGCGGATAGCATCCGGATGAAGCGTGCGATATAAGTTATGAGTTGTTATAAATAACTTGACGTAGTTATTTACTGAATTAAGGCTGTCGGAATACGAGGTGGTTAAAATCGACCTCTGTTGTTGGTTGCCCATGATGGCATGCGGTAACTACGGTATTATTGAATTATTAGTCATACGTGGATGGCTTTCTCGATAATTTTTAAAGATGAACTAACATTTAGTATTTTATTTTATTTATTGTTAATTAACTGCGTTGATATTTTATATTATTTTTGTTTGATAATTGTCCTTTTACCGATATATCGTTCTCAGTTCAATAATTCATACTATTTGAATAATATTATTGAATAACATTATTGTGAATGTCCTAGAAAGTTTTAATACAAGGAGAGGATTGGTCTCACTAATTTACTTGGCAGCGATAAGGAGAGATCCTTGTTAGAAGCCCCTGCTCACTACTGAGGCAGCACGAGATTTAGCCATAAATGTGATTACATAATATTATTTGTGAATAATTAATTATTAATTCATATGAAGTAAGAAATATTTATTTTATATGAATATAAATGATGGAGTTGTTTTGTTTTATGTTATTTATAATTGAATGATTTATTGTTGAGGTGTTTTATCGGTAATTTTGTCGAATTGGGGTATTAAAAATGAATCGGTATTTTCGGTGATATATTCTTGATTCAATTTTTTAATCGGACCCGATTGGATCGTTATGAATTTTTGGATATGTTATACATATATAAGTTGAGTGTATATCTACAAATTTTGAGCCAGATTTAAAAGAGCGAGTATAAAGTTTATTATAAATTTTTTAGAGTGATTGATTAGGAGAGTGAGGTTATAAATGATTTTAATTGGAAGGAAATTCTAGAATTAGGTAGGCCCCACATTTGGTTAATTGAAGAAATGTGCTGAATTTTTATTTCAAATGTGTGTTGGAGTGGGAATAATGGCAGGTAAAACCGTAGTTGGCGGTTAAAATGCAGCCCGATGAGCTAACGTTCGCTGTAAATGAGGCTTGGGATTAGAATTGAAAATCACACAGGCTCTAAAGTTTCTCTCTTTCTCTCTCTATATGTTATTGGCGTATTTTGTGAGTATTTAGATGCTTTGAGGAAGTTCTTTTATTACAGTTACAAGTTTCATTCGGCATCGCCATTTTCATTACGAATCTTTCTTGATTAACTGAGAGTAGAGATGTGTTATTTTCTTCTCAATGATGATATTTCTTCAATATCGTTGTCTTTGAAATATTAGTTTGGAACTTTTTATCAAATTCAGAACTTTTTCATATAAAGGTTACTGTTCATGAGTTACTATTCTGATTACTATTCATGATTTACTATTCTGATTCTTTATTCGATACTTTTCGTGAGCTGACGTGAAGATATTTTTTATGGAATTTACAGCATCTTTTGGTGTCGGAGTTACTATTCAAAGTATAAAACAAGCCTTCCATTATCGGCACTTATTCAACGTGTCTCGGTACTATTATTCATCGAAAATGAAAATTTCTTCTTCTTTCGTCCGTGTCTGATACGAATCTTTTAGCTTTGATTATTATCCGTGTTTTGTCGTTCTTGGTTGCTTTCACCACTATGGGCTATTTACGAAATTATGTTGAATGGATAAAACCAATCTCTGAATCCTTAATCCTTAATCCTTGTCATTTGTTTTTCTTTTGATTCGTTTCTTTAAAATATTTTCATAAATCCTCAGTCTTAAGTAGTGATATTATTGAATATCTTTAGCTTGTAGTCTGAAGATGAATGATTCTGAGAATATCTTTGGCACAGCATGGTGATGCAAAGATGAGCAATTGTTAATAGAACACCCAATAGTATTGATGAATATCTTTGGCATAGTGCAAAGATCTGAATGATTATTGTTGAGATGAATATTGATTGATGTTCTGAGGATAAAATATTGATGATGAATTTGTTAAATTCGCATTAGATTATAATAAGATTTCATTCTACGTAACTCTTATGAATTATTATTTCATTGCCCGATATTGATGCAAAAACTTGTTGTCTATTGTATTCTATAGGATTTTCCTGTTGAAGACTAACGATAATTGTTCTATATTATCTTAATGTTAACATTCTTTCTTTGAAATTTTAGCTCACCCTTTTCCTTTTTGTTTCATTTTTACTAACTTCTCGAGGCGAATGTGGCAGTACTGAGTAGAATTATGGAATGAAGGTTCT